>CM076675.1:2312500-2875000 GCA_038501925.1 Xenopus petersii
CCGTTTTTTTGACGCCGACACCCGTTTTTGACGCCGGCGCCCGTTTTTCGGAATTTATTTTGACGCCGGCGAATTTTTGCAGCAAATTTTCGTGGGCGTTTCGCGAATTTATTCGCTGGTGGCGAATCGCGCAAATTTGCCGCAAATTCGCGCCTGGTGAATAAATTGCCCATCAATAAAAGGAGCATCACAGAAAGATAATAGATTACATGTCTAAAGTCTAAGTTACAAATACAAATGTTAATGCTCTGAATTATGTGATATTTCATAATATACTCTAGTCATCTAGTCTAAGAATATACCTTGCCGCCTCTGAAAAATACAATTATTGGTCAAAAATAGAATGTTACATTAAATAAATAAAAAAAAATGCCTTTACTGTTATCACAAGCAGCACAGAACCAGCATTTCAACTGCCTCAGCCCTTAGTCATACAATACAATTCCTTAACAGATGGCTTCTTATTATAGTACTTCTGATTGATGACATAACAAACTTATTCTTATAGATAAACTCTGGTATTTATCAGTATCTAAAATACAAAGCATACAGTCAAAATCATGAGGATAGCTGAGGATGCTTAAGGTTTATTGACTTGGAATGAGGAAACAATGTAACTTCCCTTGTGGCATCAATTGCTTATTCTACTTTTAGTCAAGTGCTTGTTTGTCTGCTTTTGGATCATTGTTGATGGTTTATGGTAAAAATGTTTTAGACTTAATGAACTTGAGTGTAGTCAGCTAAGTGAAATGTAAATATAAATGTATTAATATTATTATAGCATGGTATAACATTTAGAACAGGAGCTTAAGTTTTTCATATATATATATAAAAGTATTCTAATATTTTTAAACATTGGGTCGAAGTTAAATCGAAGTCGAAGGATTTACCGCAATTTGAATGATCAAAGGAAAAATTAAATCCTTTGAATCGAATGATTCTAAGGATTATAATCCATCAATCAAACGATTTTCCTTCGATCAGAAATTGCTAGGAAAGCCTATGGGGACCTTCTCCATAGGCTAACATTGGTGCTCGGTAGGTTTTAGGAGGTGAAGTAGGTGGTCAAAGTTTTTCTTAAAGAGACAGTAATTCAACTATCGAATGGTCGAATAGTCGAACGATTTTTAGTTCGAATCATTTGATTCAAAGTCGTAGTTGAAGGTCGAAGTAGCCAATTCGATGGTCGAAGTAGCCAAAAAAATACTTCGAAATTCGAAGTATTTTTCATTCTAATCCTTCACTTGAGCTAAGAAAATGTGCCCCTACAACTTTATTAACTATTACTGGACTAAAGGGAAGATTAAGTAGTTATATTGGAATCACTGTGGGTTTTGTAACACGGGATAGAGTGCCCTAGAGTGCTCTAAGTATCCCATGAGTTGTATCCCAAGACTTAAACCCCATATTGTCCCCATACCAAGCATGTAATAGAACACTGATGATTAGTGATGGGCGAATTTGGGCCGTTTCGCTGAAAAATTTGCGAAATGGCGCCGGCGTCAAAGATTAGTCAATTTTTTTTGGATGCCGGCGAGAATGCCCCAGGAATCATGGGAATTTGCACCTGCCAAATAAATTCACCCATCACTACTGATGATCATACAAATGGAGCACTGAGCTCATATAAAATCAGCAATGTACAAATTAATAGTAGCCTCTTGTTCTTTGTTCGGTTCTATGAGAAAACCCACCAAGAAATATACAACACGCAGTTCATTAATTAACAATTCAAATGAATCCAAGTAGAGTCATCCTAAAAATTCGTCAATGTTCATTAATGGTAAACTTTATTTGAGGAAATAAAGATTGAGGAGTGTTATATATATATTTTTAATTTAAATTTGTATAATGTTCAAATAAACTCTAATTTCATACATAAAAAAGTAAAAAAATGTATTAAATGGAATAGTGGAAGATAGCTCTAAACCTTGAATATGGTCAACATTGATTAAGGTATATAATAATTGGGTTCAGTGGAATGGCTCCAGGTGAAGGGTCAAATTGAGGAGTCCCCTTGTCATAAAGGCATCCATAGCATTTAGCCACTATAAAAGTTTAAACATTGATATTCCCTTAGTTGTATTATCCCAGAATGCAGTGCATCAAACTGTAAAAGCAAGAAAATGCCCCAACTTAATTCTTATTTTATTTCCTCTCTCTCTTTCTCTCTTGTAGGAGTAGAAACCTGCAAGGGAGATGTGTCTAAATAGGGAATTGTTTCTCTGTTTAAAGGATTTTTCTGGCTGGCCCTGGAAGTTATAGTGTTCAGGAAGGAACAGACAATCCATTCCAGTGGTCCAGTTTACATGTTGGAGCTCACGTTTCATAAGAAGTCTGTCCTGTGGAAAAGTATTAACCATAGTTACATGTAAGAAAAGTCCCTCAGAGCAGGACACAGAATAGGAAGGGGACCTGTCTGTATGAGGAACTCCCAGAGGAGCTGGGGTACTGCTTGTCACAAGGAGCAGAGGGAGGTGTGACCAGGTGATTGAGATTGAGTCTAAAGTGATTAAGGCCTGAAGCTGGTGAGCTGATATTCCTGGAGGGGAGAGTCAGAAGGGTTTAGTGATAAGCCTGAATATTTCAGAGAGTGGAAACCAAGTTGTATAGTGAGAACCCCAGTGTGGGGAAAAGTCTTCAATGTGTGCTGTTAAAACACTAATGAACTGTGTTCATGTTGCCAGTGACTATATACAAGGACAGTTTCCCTGAATAACCCTGTGTTTTTTTCCTGTAGATGCTTCGTCCCTTTCTTTATGCTCCCGATAATCTGTTTACCTGCCTACCATAGCTAATTTCCCCCAAAAATTACATGCACAGGCAGCCAGCTTGTCACAATATATACAGTATATATATATATATATATATATATATATATATATATATATATATATATATATATATATATATATATATATATATATATATATATATATATATATATATATATATATATATATATACAGGTATGGGACCTGTTATCCAGAATACTTGGGACCTGGGGTTTTCTGGATAATCGATCTTTCTGTAATTTGGATCTTCATACCTTAATTCTACTAAATCCTGTAAACATTAAATAAACTTGGTTTTGCTTCCAATAAGGATTAATTATATGTTAGTTTGGATCACGTACAAGTTACTGTTTTATTATAACAGAGAAAAAGGGAATAACCTTTTTAAAAATTGAATTATTTAGATAAACCGGAGTCTATGAAACTCCCAAACGTGGCTTCCCTTTTATTGGCCACCAATGCGATCACCTGACTATAGCTGGGAAGGGTGGGAGCTACAACATGGAGCTGGTCACTGCTCCTGTATAAACTATAACAAACAAGGGAAACTTGTGCTCACCACTATTTTTTAAAACCAACAGCAATGAGGCTGTGACCACAAAATACATATAGACAAAAACAAGAGTCCTCTGCGCTCAACCCATTATCAATATAACCAATATATAAATATAAAACAAGAGATTTATTGCATATGGAGTTTAATTCTTTTTATGAAATGTGTATGAATGAAATGAAAGATGGAGTCAAAGGCTGCTGTAATACTGGTAACAGTAGATCAGCAACAGCTGAAGGCACAAAGACTGGGCTATTTGTGTTCTATTACTTGTGTTATTATGTTAGACTTTTAACTTATGTCTGGAAAACTGTTATACAATAATTTTATAAAATTACAAAAGATGAGTGTTTTGGTTTTTTTAATTCTTTTTTTTATTCAAAGAAACTATCTCTGCATCACTGATTGATTTTTGGCTAGACTGTACCTAAAATTACTTTTTTTATTTGGGAATGGAAAAATAATAATGGCTGAGCATTATTAAGCTCTGTGATTGTTAATATGAAGTTATTGAGTTGGACTTCCTCAATGACAAAAGCTTTGAAGTGTTTCTGTGGAAACAGATCTAGGTTCAGTAAGCAATAAAAGAATACTTTAAAAAAAAACTTGATTTTTTCTAGCTTTAATTGTTAAAATAAAAATTTTGTAAAGTACCAGATGGCACTTAGGTTGTTTTTGCTTTTTAACTCATTATTTTATTAAACAAACTTAGTCACTAAAATGTTTTCCTTCTTTGTACAAAACATTTTGCTCATGTATAAAATACAAATAAAATAACAAACTCATTAAAATGAACTAATTGGGGGGCATGGTCTGGCCATGAACGGGAACAGTCGCAAGTGAGACTAGCTCTGGAGAAAGAACCAACAAATCTGCTTTATTACTGACCCAGTTAAGCTATGCTAATGATGGTTGGATCTAGAAGGGGAAAAAGAGGACCGGAGCCACAAGAAACATCACAAAACTCTGATTTAACCAGATTTTTTCAGAAACGTTCCGCGTCCTGCTCCAACATGTCTACAGAGCTCCGAGATAAGGCACCATCTTGGAATGCATCGCAACCTGCAGAAGGATGTTGGGAAAGTGGCAATGAGTGGCAGTCTTCTTCCCCGCCCAGATGCAACAACAGAGATGCAACAACAGAATTTTGAGTTACCCACATCTGTGTTGGGGAACTTAAACTTTGAGACATTGCAGGCCCAGAACCACACTTCTCCTCATCTAGCGCAACACTAGATTATGACCTGAGAAAGCACATTCTCTCTTAACCGTCACAGGTCAAGGTATCATGAGAAATATTTCTGCCAGCATCTAAATCAGACACATAACAGGCCTCTTTTCACTATGGTCAGAGGGGTCAGAGCTGTAATGCCCTTCTCTAAGCCTTGGCTGATAAGAAACATTCCATGGGGAGGGGGAAGCCCAAGGAGGGAGAACTTAAAGTTCCCAGCAAGACCCTCAAATGTGAAGTGAAGGTCACGTATAATGTATATTCAAATATATTTATCCTTACAGAACCCAGACCTGTTGTACCAACAGTATAAACAACTGGTGATGAGTTCAAGGCAATTTCAACTTTCAAATGAGTCCAAACATGACTAGGTTTGGTATTCTGTTTATCAGATGTGAATATCTGGGCAGGGGCAGGTCACACAGTATTGATTAGTAGTTGATCTTCTAGAACGAAAGGTGTTTCCCCAATCAGGCAATCAGCAGGGCTCTCCTCCACCCTCAAAAAAAGACAATTTCCATAAGAGATTGTTGCATTCCTCAAAAACCACAAGGTTTTGAGGGGGAATAAAACAGATAAAATATATATAGTGCAGTATTTCAAAATAAATTATGATATCTTTAGTGAACTTGCTATGTTCGAATATAACAGCAAGTTCACTAAAAATATAATTATTTATTTTGAAATATATTTTATATGTTTTTTTTTTATTCTGTTTTATTGATGTTTAGTATCTGTGGAATACATGAGAGAATTAATAACCAATGAACATAATATCATCTCTCTCCTATGTCCCTATAAGGAGTTATGGTCATTATATTTTTGGTCCAGTTCCTACTCACAGAAGATCATGAAAAAATCAATCTGTGTCCTGCTAGGCCACGCCCACTTGCATTCCAGAGGGAGGAGGGAGTGTGCAGTTACCCAATGCCCTGAAATCACTAATAAATAGTCAGCTCTTCTGACCAACTAAGATTGGATTTACTTTGGAGGACCAATTGCGATTGGAAGTTATCCCGTTTGTTTCCCCTTGCCTCCAGGACCAGGAATTCTATATCTTTGAAGCTAAGTACAGGTTTTCCATGTTTTCCCTTTTATTTTATAAACTGTTTGTAATTGTATTACTGAATGTATGTCTCTTTTTGCAACATCTTTTTGTTAATTGCACTGTTATATCTTTTATAATATTAAAGAGAATTTAATAAGATTGTCTTTGGTGCTCTAAACGAACCTAGCCTGAAAGAGTTAACTGTGAGCCTTAACCCTCTGCATGCTGAATGGAAACAATAAATAACGGCACGAGACTGGGCTGCCCACGCTCGCCCATTTTATATGCATTAGTGATGGAACATCTAGCAATCACAATAAGAAACAACCAAAATATTAAGGGAATACAAATAAAAAAAAACTCCCAGCATTTACTACAGGGGAAGAGACAGTAAAGACTGGATTAAATGTTGTCCAGGTCAAGTCTGTACCAGAAAACAACAGCAAAATCGTGAGACAAACTCTAGATCGGGAACAAGCCAGAGTCAGAACCAGGAAACAGCACAAGGTACAGGAAACAGGAAGAGGAATCAGCAACAGGATCTGGAGCACAGAGGAACAAACAAACTTGACCTACAGTGGGCAGTGAATGAGTATTAAGCTAGAGATTTCATAGGCAGACTGATGGCTATATAACAACAACTGATTTCACTGTGACTACCTGTAAACTAAAGGTGAACACAGCATAAAACTAAGAGCCCAGCTGTCTTCTCAGATCGGCAGTAACAACACAGACTTCATAGATAACAGTAGGTCCCCATCTTGACTCCTGGCAGGATGTTACACAAACAAACACAAATGGATTTTTCCATGTCCTAATGAACTTCTGTGTATCACATGGAGTTATTATTCCGTTTGTATTGACATATAATACATTGAGTGGTCAGATTGAAAAAATTTTAAAAAAACATTGGAGTGTTTTACAAACAAATTTAGGGGAGATATCCAGCTTTCAAAATCCACCAGTGATGTCTTACAAGAAAGCTCGCACTATTGGATCTATGCTAGTCAAAGCTGACATTGGTTCAGAAATAAAAAGTATACAGACAGTGTTACGTCCAATTAAAAAAGGTACTTTTCCTTGTTGTATGTGTAATTGTTGCAACAATGTTCAAAAAGGTGAAGTGATTTATCATCCGAGAAATGGAGTCCCTATCCCTATCTCTGGCCAATATACGTGTACAACTACATTTGTAGTGTATGTAATTAAATGCCCCTGTGGCTTGGTATATGTCGGACAGACATCACGTATGGCCAGGGATAGGATTAGGGAACATAAATCGGCTATTAAAAACAAAAAAATCGAACAACCCGTTGCGAGACATTTTACAGAGATGGGTCATGCTGTTAATCAGTTAAAATTCCAAATAGTGGAGGCAGTACAAAGGATGAGAAGGGGTGGTAATCGCCTAAAAAAACTCCTCTATAGAGAAGCCTGGTGGATTCGGAAGTTGGATAGTCTGTCACCCAATGGACTGAACATGGAATATGACTTGGTTCCTGTTTTTAGATAACTTAATGGTTTTAACATTGTTTTAATGTCCTTCCCTTTTTTCACAGTTTTTTCACAGTTTTTATCTCGATACAATGTGGCTACATAGAGAATGGAACATTATAACAAGATAAGTGAAGTCTTGTATCGTTTTTGTGATATATTGTTTCTTTATCTGTATCAATGTTAATGAAGCACTAGGTGGTGCTGTGTTGTGTTAGGATAAAAGGAGGAAATGTACACATGTTAATTAGCTTGATAAAGAGCCAGGTGGCTCGAAACGTTGCTCTGCTGTTGCCCTGCATGTGAGAAATAAAGGCTTTTTATTTTAATCGGAGTGCTGCCCGTTTGAATTTCTAACAAGAGGTCCCCATCTTGACTCCTGGCAGGATGTTACACAAACAAACACAAATGGATTTTTCCATGTCCTAATGAACTTCTGTGTATCACATGGAGTTATTAAACTCTCTATAGCAAACCGAGCTTTGTAGGTCCATGTGTCTGTGAACATCTGGTGATCTATTAAAATGAACTAAAGCCCAGCAACCCAGCGTGTCTACCACAGTGCTATTATAAATTGTTAAATCAAGGTATTTTCCTTATCTTTTTTTATCTTAGAAATTCCCATCCAACACTTTTCTACACATTAAGGTTCCTATTATTGTTTGCTTATAACCTACAGTCTGGCACAACCCTGTTTTTATAATATGAAAAGACTGTCTTTGGTGCCTTAATTAGTCTTATAAGTTGACTACTGTTCAAGCTGTGGCTTTATTCAGGGGTGAGATCTCTCAGACAATAAGAGAGAACTATGTTTGGTCTTTATAGAAAGCTTTTTGTTGAGTCACTTCATGTT
Organism: Xenopus petersii; assembly: GCA_038501925.1. Lineage (NCBI taxonomy): Eukaryota > Metazoa > Chordata > Amphibia > Anura > Pipidae > Xenopus > Xenopus petersii. The sequence continues at coordinate 2,320,475 of CM076675.1, forward strand.
TTGACAAAGTCACGGTAGTAGTAAAATGCCTATTGAGGATTTCCTCCTGGAGGGCTCTGTATTCCCCTTCTTCTCTATCATGAGCATATGATGATCCTCTAGCCTGGGTGTTTTCAAGGAGCTGAATAGAAATGTCAGAGTTTCATTAATGCTGTGATGTGTTGTTTGTAGACAGGCTTATAGAAAGCTAAGTATATTTAACTGTTCACAATACATTTTTGGATTCTATTTACTCAAGATGGTACTCCTTATATACATGAGCTCTTCATTGTTGTTCACACCTGGGGCAAGGGCACGTCAATCCATTAAAGGAGGATTAAAGTTTAACCAAAGTTGTAGACTAGAAATGTTGTACATGTTTTGCATAGGTGGAGGCTCCTTAACTCATTCCTTGTTTTGATTTTACCACAGGGCAGGTAATAGAAGAAATAACAATAACTGTGCTGTACTGTGTTAAGTCTATGATAGCTAACTAGAATTTAATATCTGTGGCAGGTGGGTGAGTACAAGTAGCTGTTCTAGTTTTGATAATGATAATCTGTTAGTACCCCAGTAATAAATAAACAAAATACTTATTCCTACTGCACAATATAGACAGGGACTCAACTTCCGCTTTTTTCCCCTCAAAAGTGCAAGTTCTGGTCCTGCCACTTGGGGACTGGATATGCTACAGTAAGTTTCAAATTTCTTCCTCCAGCCTAGCCAATCCTCTTGAAGCTGTACCAGGACTTAAATCCATACCTCCCAACTGTCCATTTTTCGGAGGGACAGTGCCTCTTTTGACAGCTCAACCTGCAGTCCCTCATCTGAACTGGAAAGTCCCGATTTCTCTGTGCTGAACAGCCAGAAAAAGAAACAAAGTTTCTCCCTTAATTGGCTTTTAGCAGAGAGCCCAGAACAGCTAACAGGTGCAAATAAGATACTTTGTAACAATTTTCAGACACAAAAAAACAGTTTAGATAAGGATAAATATTTCATAACCTGACAAATTTTGTATAATGAACATGGTAATTAGGGGGTGTGGTCACAGAAATGGGTGTGGTCAAACAAATTTTGCTGCGCTTATGTGCGAAAATTTTTTTGTCTCTCTTTTTACGACCAAAATTTTAAATTGGTCTTAATTATTGATTTTATTATAGTTTTTTTTTAATTATTCAACTTCTTCTTCTGAGCTTCCAAATGGAGGTGACTGATCCTATCTAAAAACAAATGCTCTGTAAGACTATACATTTTTGTTATTGGTATTTTTTATTAATCTTCTTTCTATTCAGGCCTCTCCTGTTCATATTCTAGTCTCAAATTATTGCTAGGGGTATTTGGATTTACAAACTGGAGAGCTGCTGAATAAAAAGCTAAAAAACCACAAATAAAAATGAAAACCAATTGCAAATTGTCTCAGAATATCACTCACTATACAGGTATCATACTAAACGTGAACTCAACGGTGAACATTTAAAGTGGACCTGTCACCCAGATACAAAAATCTGTATAATAAAAGTCCTTTTCAAATTGAACATGAAATCCAATTTCTTTTTTTTATTTAAGCATTCATAGCTGTTGTAAGCTCATTTAAAAATATTAGCTGTCAATCAAATATTGTCTGCCCCTCCTCTATGCCCGTGGCATAGAGGCGGGGCAGACAATTACTTTCACTTTCAATTCAGCACTTCTTAGATGTCACTGCTCTCCCTACATTCCCCCAGTTCTCTTTACCATAGGTAACTGTGTGGCCAGGGCATGGGAATGGACATTGGGTCCCCCATTCTGGTTCTGAGATGATACAAGGCTTGTCTTAATAACAGTGTCCACAAAATGGCTGCTGCCTGCTTACTATAATTTTGAAATCCTAGACTGAAGGAAACAAGATTCAAATAATTTATATAGTGTAATTAAAGTTCATTTTGCTTGACTAATCTGATAAAATAGGATTTTGAATAATTTTTTTGGGTGACGGGTCCCCTTTAATGAAATTACGCAAATTTTCGCGAATTTCCCAGGAAATTTGTGGTTTTTTTGACGAAGCGGGAGAAATTTGGCCATCGCTGGTTACACACTCTCTTTTGGTGGATCTACAGATAGCTTCTTCTAACTCATGTGTACACCAACATTTAACATCACCATTTAGTAACAATGTTTTATGGGTTGTGGGTAATTTAGGTATGCCTCGATAAATCCATGTTTTTATTATACTTGAAGACTGCTGATAATAGTTGCTGGTTATATAGGGTTGGCAATATATATATATATATATATATATATATATATATATATATATATATATATATATTATATCTAAATTACACTGCAAATAATTCACTGTACAATATAAAATGTCATTCCTGAACCAGCAAGTGCATTTTAGTTGTAATATTGGTGTGTAGGTGCATCTCAGCTCATTTTGCCTGGTCATGTGATTTCAGAAAGAGCCAGCACTTTAGGATGGAACTGCTTTCTGGCAGGCTGTTGTTTCTCCTACTCAATGTGACTGAATGTGTCTCAGTGGGACCTGGATTTTACTATTGAGTGTTGAGATCTTGAGGTAGGCAATATTGGGCAATATCGGGCTGATCCGATTGTGGGCCCTAGGACCCAATAATCGGATCCTAGCGGTGGCTTTTCGGGCGGTCGGATCGCGCAATCACATCAACCAACAGATGTGGCCATGATCCGATGAGATTCTTAGTCCCATCCGATCGAGATCTGGTTGACTTTCGGCCAGATCTCAATCAAGGAAACCCATCGGGGCCCCATACATGGGCCAATAAGCTGCCGACTCGGTCTGTCGGCAGCTTTTTTTCGGCCCGTGTATGGCCACCTTTATATCTACCAGGCAGCTGTTATCTTGTGTTAGGGAGCTGCTATCTGGTTACCTTCCCATTGTTCTCTTGTTAGGCTGCTGGGAGGAAAGGGAGGGGTGATATCACTCCAACTTGCAGTACAGCAGTAAAGAGAGACTGACATTTATCAGAGCACAAGTCACATGACTGGGGCAGCTGAGAAACTGATAATATGTCTAGCCCCATGTCAGATTTCAAAATAAACTATAAAAAAATCTGTTTGCTCTTTTGAGAAATGGGTTTCAGTGCAAATTCTGCTGAAGCAGCACTATTAACTGATGTGTTTTGAAAAAAAAACATGTTCCCCCATGTCAGTATCCCTTTAAGGAAATCATGTACTCTAGCAACAGGTGTAAGACATTTCTGACAATGAAGCTGAATGCAAGGAAAGCATGCTGGGGACTTTTGTCCTTTATATTATATTTAGGCTACAATGTTATTCATTCAGTCATTTTTCCCCTGTTATTTAGTTTGACTAGTTTTAAAATGAACAAATGAATAAAAAATGTACTGCGCTGAAAGCTCTTAGAAGTTTAAAATTTTATTCATCTACCAGAAAATACCTGTATGGACTCTACTGTACAATCTGTCTCTTGCAGGAAGGTAGGGGGTAATTGAGAAGCTGGATCTGAGGATTGATATTTGAAATTGAACTGACATATTGTGCTGTGTAAATTGTCGACACTGAATCTAAACACAGCTCTGGCTGTAATGTTAACATTTACCTGGTGTGCTGCATTCTGTTCCTGAGCTAATGTCTTGATGGACCTGAAATGAGCTGTTTGTTAGTGAAAGAAAGATTCGACATTAATGCTAACTCAAAGCCCCTTTTGTGGAAACATTTTTTGTTGATGCTGAAAGCATTTGAAAAAAAATAGTCACTTAGCAAAGAATAGAGATGTAGGTGTATAGATGTATATTATATGATTTCCAAATAATCTGCTTATAGATGAATATACACGTATTCTTTTACATCCTTTATAAAATGGAAGAGATTTTCTTTAATGTTTTGTGGTAACAGTTAGTACTGAAGATGGTTATATTAAAGGGGCAGTTCATGTTGAAATTAGCTTTTGCGGGAATTTTTATGAAGCACTCTTGTATTTGAGTAAAGATGTTAATGATTTGAATCAATGGCAATTTAAAAACCTACACCGTTTTTTAAACTTTAAATTCCATTCCTAAAATCTCAAAAAGGGATAATTATAAAAGTGTTCTCACAAGCATTATATTTGAATTTGTGCCAAAATTATGCTCAATGACACTTGAAGCACCAAGTATCCACTTTAAGCAGAAACTAAAGGGCAAACCTGAGCTCAACCACTAGAGAATAATTTAGCAATGGGAAGCAAGAGCATAATATGGGCTGGATGTAATTTTTGGCTGTAAAGGTTTAAAGTCATCTGAGATGGGTTATGACCAGGGATAGCAACAAGCAAGTCTAATCCAATAAATAGGTAAGGTCATAAACCAAAAACCAGGTAAAATACAAGGAATACCAAAAACAATGCATTGCTCAAAAAGTAATACAAAGAAATTTAAATTTTATGGACATAAAGCTTTCATAAACAACATGGCCACCAACAAAACAAAAAGTGAGTTTTGAGGATTAAGGTGTCAGACAATATATTCTCCTTAAGCCCTACATTAGTGCTAAAAATCATGAAATCTATAAGAATAGTCAGAATAGGCAGAGTGCCTCAAACATAACTTACTTACAGAACATTATTGTACTGCCTGCCCATTTATCAAGCCATGTTCCGCTTTCACTTCTAACTTGTGTAAACCTTTTGACAACCCTTTGTCTGTGTTACACTCCACATGTGGCGCTTACCTGATGGCACGGGAAAAACCTGAGTCACTCTGCATTGATATTAAGAGAGACTGGGTACCTGGTACTTACTAGCGCAGTGCCTCCACCTAGTGGGATCTGGGAATGCACCTACGGGTGGCCCCACTAGGAATACAGTAATAACACACACGCAGTATTTGTTAAACTGAATGGCCAACTAGTACAAATACCACTCCTAACCAGGTGGAAGTAGAGCCTTATTAACTTACTTGCTTGCACTGCCTATCTACCCAACTAAAGAAGGCAAAGTCATTTAATGCCCTTCCACAAAACAGTGTCTGTATCTTCAAGCACTTCTTTAGGGTACTGTCCCTTTAAGCATGATACTCACTCCAAATCCTCTTTGTATGCTTTACAGTTTCTCTTCAGACGAGTCCAGCACAGTCAGAAATACAGTGCGATTACCAACCCCTTTGGATGCTCAGATAGGAATCTCCTGCTGTTTGCTCCTCCAGTTTGGATTCCTTTCACACTCTCTGTCTCTCCAGGCACAGTATGTGGCTTCCCTGTGCCAGCCCAATCCAAATGAATGCTTTTGGTGGAGCCTCTCTGCTCTTTGGGCCCATCATCAGTTCTCTAGTCTCCCTCTCCGTCCACCATGTGTGCCAGGATTTTCTCTTCTACCAGCATTTGTTACTTCCTCTTCCTGCCATCTACTCACTAGCTGCTGTGTCACTTCCTGCTGCACTGAGATCACTGAAAAGCTGGTTGCTAGGTAACAGCTTACATGACACACACAGACTCTTGTGCTTGACCTCTTACAGGAATAAGTGCAAGGGTTTTATACTAATCCCCTACATTTGTATATACACACATTTCACAATGTGAACAGTATATATACAGACTGCAAATCGTGTAGCACAAAACAGTCAAAACTCTAATTTCTCATGTACTTTTACATATGTAAATACAGATGTACATATTCAGTTCTGCTAGTAAACATTTGTTTGAATAGCAAACTCTCTCAAGTGTTCAATTAAAGACTGTCAAGAAAAGCAACAGGAAACTGGAGACAATAAAGATGAATTGTTCATATCACATGTTCTGGTCAGTATATGTCAAAAGATTTCTTGCAGATCTCATTTTTATGATTTTTTAAATGGAAAAATCTGTCAACTCTGAACTGCCCATCCTATTAACCTTAGCAGAACAGTTTTTTCTGAGTGCATTATGTCACACTATGTTGGCGTGTATGTTACTTTATATTATGAGCTTGTATTGGTGATAAGGCCTATCTCTGTGCTTATTTATTATATGAGCAATATAAAAAATAAGCAAAACCATAACTTTCAAGAATCTATTTTCAAATACTGATGTTTCTTTGTTCCATACAAATTAGAGGGTCAGTGACCAGTTTCCTTTACTTTTACCACTTGTTTTGGTTTCTTGTTGCATAGACTGTGTAGTAAATCAGATACTGCAAAATATACTAGATATTATAATTACTCCCTTAGCCAGATCAATGTTGAGAGAGTGTGATTAATCATTACTGACTGTGAACACTGATGCCCACTGAAGAGCAGATCCAAAGGAGTATCACAATATAGAGGAAAAAAGTACAAATGCTAAATATAGATTCATCAACATACTCTTTAAAACTCTTCTAAACTTTTAATTCTTACATTACTTTAGTTGTTACAAAACACTTCAAAGTCAAAGTAGATGATATCAGAAATGACATTTGCCAGCATAATCTTTATACCTACTGTATTCATCTTCCTTCCCGAATAATACACAGAATTGAATGAGATGTGGAATTTCTTTCAGTTGAGGACACTCTATTCACTCTGTTCCTTCTGTGTAAAAACATGCAGTAATCACCCCACTTAACCATTTCAAGAATGTCAGGCATTCATCATATGCATGTATATTACAAATAATTAAATAAAACATATAAATGTTCAATATAAATGTATCAAAACAAATTATCATTGACAACAACGTTTGTGTGAGGCATTTACATATAGTTGTGTAGTATAGATGCCCTATGAGGCATTTAGATCAGATAGAGAACCAAGTATATGCATCTGATACATACAGCCTGCACTTAATTTTAACCAGATAAGATTACCAGATTATTTTAAAAACTAGGCCATCAGTATACAGTATAGTGTCCACAAACATATTGTTCAAATATATGTAAATAATCATTCAACCACACGATGACCTTGAATTTGGTTTAGTATAGTTCAAGAGAGATGAGCTTTGGGTATTGCTACACAATTCATGTCTAACAATTATTAATTTTGGAATGATTTGCATTTTTTTGTGTTGTAATATTGTTGTATTTGATGTTAATTAAGCAAACTAATTGTTGGTGCCAAAGCTATAAAATGGATGCACAATTCAGGGGCAGATTTATCAAGGGTTGGATTGAAAATTAAAATTTTTAAATTTGAATTATGAGTTTAGTATTTAGTATTATTCGACTAGGTACTGTCCTTTTAAGAATTCAAATTTGACTATTCGCCAACTAAAACCTGCCGAATTGGTGTTTTAGCCTATGGTGGACCTCAATCAATTAGGAGTCATTTGGTGGATTAATTTTTTTTTGGAGAAAAAACTTTAATCGAATTTGATCAAATTAGAGTTGAATTCGAATCGAGTATTCAGCTTGATCCTATTCAACCGTTTTTTGGGAAAAAAATGAAGAAATTGTGATTGGTCATTTTTTTTAATTTTGAGTTGATGGAGTTGATGGAAACTACCATAAACTCGAAATGTAACCCTTGATAAATCTGCCCCTAATTGTGAATTAATGCTATTTAGAAAGATACTAGTATCCATGTATGCTCAATTTCACCAGAATTTTGTGCTTTGCCCATTGTACTGCATCTTTAAATGAGCCCTACCATCTGGAAACTCCAGGTAGCAAGCTTTCTAGATACATGATGCCAAATGTGTATTAAAATGAGAACATGTGCATGTGGTTAATAACAATAAGTAAAAAAATGCAGCATTCATTTTAATATATTTGTCTCTAACCGGGTAGAAAGAGAAAGAAAATAACAAAAGGAAATGCAAAGTTCTGCTAGGAACAGCGATCAGAAGAACAAGTCAAAGGTCTGTACTGAGTACATGATGATAAATAATAAGAGAAGTAGAAAAACAAAGCCTGATATAAAAATATGTATAAGTAATAATATGAATATAATATGAAAGGTACATTATTAGTTACAGCACTAGTTTAAAAAATACCTTAATTAATAATCATTAGAAAAAAATATTAAACAAGATATTCACTTTTTTTTTTTTTTTTTTAAATATAGAAACAAATTAATTGCTTTCCATGGGAGGAGAGACAAGTTGTTTCTTATATAAATTTTATATCATAATAATAATAATAATCTAAATATAATAATTTGCTTTCCTTCCTTTAAGTAGGGCATGTGGAAAATAAAACTATTACCTTTAAAGGTGTTTTTACTTAACAATTTATTACAATATTAACAGATTATTAACAGATGTCCTGTAAACACATCAGGGCAGTGATCTTATAGACTTGGAATGCTTGGAACCTTGGAGTTTCTGAATAAGGTATCGCTGTAGTTTGGATCACCATACTTTGTCAGGTAAAAAAACATTTAGGGGCATATTTATGAAGGGTTGAATTTCGAATTTGAAAAACTTTGAAATTCGAATTCAAAAAGACCAACCAAAATGAAGTCAAAGTTTTTCTTTGGCCGAATAGGTCCGTATTCGGGCCGAATTCGAATCATACGAATCGAAGTAATTGCGCATTTGATCGAATTCGAATCAAAGTTTTTCCCAAGTCCACCAATTGACTCCAATTAGGTTGTAGGAGGTCCCCCATAGGCTAAAACAGCAATTCGTAAGGTTTTAGATGGCTAATGGTCGAAGTCGAATTTTTAAAGAGACAGTACATGATAAATTTCGATATTTGATTTTCAATTTTTTTTCAAATTCAAATCAAATTTGGACTATTCCCTAGTCGAGGTACACAAAAATAGCTCGAAATTCAAATTTTTTTAATTCAAAAATTCACCTCGACCTTTGATAAAACTGCCCCTTAAGTATTATATAAATCAAAAAAAATTGCTTTGCCACCCGTATGGATTTATGTAACTTAGTTACCATGTACAAGCTGCTGGTTTATTATTACAGAAAAAAGGAAATAATCTTCTGTATAACTGGTTTCTGGATATGGGATATATTTATATCTATAGAACTACGTTATTAAAAGCTAAGCTTTAATTGACAAAAATAACACCATGTTATTACATCACCCTAGAATTGGATTAAATTATTAAGGCTAATGGGACAAATTGGCTTTCAAAGAATATCTTATTTTAAAAGTGGTTAAAAGGCTTTGCTAAAATCTACAGCACTCAACACTGTATTTTACTCAACTTTTTTTAAAGCAAACATCTATTTTTATGCCACTATTTCACTCAGTTACACGTATATAATATAATTGCAAAACTTTATGTGCAAATTCATGCAAGACACCATGGTGCTAAGTTACAATGTTTAGTGAATTTCACCACAGATTATTTTTACATTTTTATAAAAATGGCCCTTTAGGGGACCCTTTCATTGTAAAAATTTGAACACATAAAAAAATGTGAATAAACGAATGCAGTGAAATCACAAAATCTAACACTCCTTATTTTCAAGGATTCTGCCAATTTTCAAATTAGTCTAAAATTTTTTAAAAAAATCCTGAATTTTGATCATTTAGCAATTTTACATTATGCATGATGCACTTTTTGTGCAAAAGAAAAATTCTGTGAACATGCCAAGAAATCAGAAATGTTAGTGGCACAGGACACCAAACTTCGATAATGTAGAGAATCACAATTATTGATATATTTAATAAAAGCCTTACTTGACAACTACCTGTACTTTTTTTTAGCTTATTTTTCATCAATTGTTTTAATAAACATCACTTGAGGTTTGGATTCCCTAGGGGGCAGATTTATCAAGGGTCAAAGTGAAAATTCAAAATAAAAAAAAATAGAATTTCAAACTTTTTTGTGTACTTCCAACTAGGAAATAGTCCAAATTCAATTCAATTTGAAAAAAAAAATTAGAAAATTTGAATATTGAAATTTATCATGCAATGTCTCTTTAAAACTTCGATTTCGACCATTCATCATCTAAAACCTGCAGAATCCTGTTTTAGCCTATGGGGGACCTCCTTGAACCTATATGGAGTCAATTGGTGGACTTTGAAAAATCAACATTTTTTAAAAAAAAATATTTGATTTGAATACGATCAGATACAATCCGAATTCGAATCAAACTATCAAATACAGCCTATTCACCTGCAAAAATTTTTTGATTCTTTTAATAAATTTTGGTTGGTCTTTTTTTATTCAAATTTTGAAGTTATGGGAGTTCAAAAAAAAACTCCCATTACTTTGACATTAGACCCTTGATAAATCTGCCCCTAATTGTTGAAAATTTAATTTTGTTTAGGGGCAATATTTTAATAGAAATGCTTTAATTTTGAATTGTAATTCAAATTGTTCCAGAGCCTCGGCTAATGGTAGAGGTGTATGTACTTATCATATAAGAGAATATGCAACGGTCCATTTTATGAAATATCAGGGTTTCTCTATTTCCATTTCTCTATTCCTTAGTATTATATTCCTCTATCTGCATGTTCTACTCCTACAATAGTCATAATTACAAAAACAGCAGTAGTAACTCAAGCAACAACAACAACAACAAATATACAATAGAAATACAAAACACATAATACAATATTTCCATTTTTATGTGAATTTTATAAAGCATGTGAATATTATATTCTATGGGCTATAAAATCTTTAGATTCTCTTCACAGCTTGAGAGTCATTATGTACAAGTGACATACATGGAGATATATGGCATCATTTGAGGGTATTCAGACAAAATGATCCATTCACTGGATCCTACCATCAAAACATATCATAATCAAGGGTCTGAATAATCATATGTTTTGGATGATGGCAGAAGTGAATGTATGGATGAACCATTTCAGCGCAAGTAATAGCATTATTCATGTTTAGTTTGCACTTCTTGACATACTTCTGCAACAAAAATTTATATGAGGTTTTAGAGACAATAACTTTCTCTAAAGCCATGAATGCTGTCAATATGAACAATCTGAAGAAAAAGCCTCTAAAACCTCTAAAAATTAAACGTTTTTATAAAACTATTAAAACTTCTAATAGCCAGATGATTAAAAAAGGTCCAATTGGATCAGTGCAACTGTATATGATCTTTTACCTGGCAAATTTTTTCGTGGTTTTTACAATAAATAAATCTTAGAGATTCTTTTGAAAATTCATGAACAAAAAAACTAAAATTTAGTAAATAGGCCACAGGTATGGTGAATAGGTGTTATGATAATATCCAGAAAAACCACTTAAAACGGAACTAAGTTTTGCAGCTATCTTATCATGAGTTTGGCTTAGGGAAGCAGTACTATGAGTATTATCATGTAATGAATGGTTTAGCTCAAGCATTTTTTCAGCTAATTCACCAATAAGTTTCATTTGTGAACACAGGCACTTGAAGTTTATAGTGTTAACTACTTGAGATGATCCATTTAGAGCTATAGTACAAGATTAGATAGAGAAAACCAAAGGATATGAGCATTTTCATTTCTTATTCAAAACTTGTTTTTCTGGCATCAAATCTGGAAAAAAAATCATAAATCAAAAAAAAAATCATTTTTAACCTTTCGAGTCTTTTCCCGCAACAGATTTTTTTAAGTTAGTTTATTGATAAATACGGTCAAAATGTGCATGGGAGTTTGGTTGAAGTGGTTTTAAGAAAATTGTGAGCTATTTTTGGGTTGTAGTGAATAACCCCCTAATGTGTACAAATAAAACCTTTATTATTTTTTTTTTCTACAGAATTTTAGTGGCCGTTTAGTAGTGTGAAAATCTGACTTTCACATATGAAATAATCATATTTAAAATGACTGCAGCGCTGGCTTTCAACTAAAGAGTAAATAAACTAGAGTACATGCTTAGAATACATTTGCCTTGGTGAAAGAAGTCTATCACCCAGAAAAAAGGAAAAGACACTAGCATTTTTTGTGAAATTTGTAATTATTTTTTAGGAACTCCTATGTACTTTATTGCACTTCGTCTAGTCTGAGGTGGCGAGGGCAAGTCTGGCGCAAGAGGTAACGTTCAGTAAAATCCGCATCTTAGTGAATTTGCGTAATTATGTCTATTTGCCAGAGCGCAAATTCGCCTGGCGTTAGGGAGCGAAGTACCGCTAGAGACTATCTCCTTCAATAGCGAAGTTATGATAGCGACCATTAGTACATCGGCGAAGTTCCAAAATGACCTCACGCTGGCGAATTATCGCATCATTAGCCACTTTGCCCTTTAGTAAATTTGGCCTATTGAGTTCATGTGCAGCAATGAGTGAATTTTTTTCAGCAGGCATGGATTTGAATTTCTGCATTTCGTCATCTGCAAGGTTTTTTTTTTGTGAAACTGTGGCAAAAATACACAGCAAAAAAATTTCGCTGCACAAAAAGGTCACAGAGACAAAAAAGTCACCATATGAAAAAATGCCCATTGTCTTTAATGCATTTGGATAAAAACAGTAGCTGAGACAAAAAAATCGCCAAGACAAAAAAGTTGCCACAAGAAAAATGCCCATTGACTTGGATGCATTTGGAGTGAGAAAAACTTGTTGTACATGTAAAAAATGTTTGACTCCCATAAGCTTCTATCAGGGGAATGTAATAAAAGTCGCAAAGAGCAAAACAATTCGCACCAATAAGACTAAAAATCCACATCTCGCAAAGTAATATTGTTCCTTAAACTGTTATTGCATTGCGAATTTTAATTGCGCATTGCGACTTTTAATTGCGCATTGCGAATTTTAATTGCGCACTCATAAGAAGTGCTTGAAGGTGTTGTAATCTTTTGGAGCAAACATAACAACTTTTTCAGTAAGAAGTTTTATTACATTGACTGCGCATTGGCGCAAACTATAAAATTCGCAAACGGTCTTTTACTGTCGGAAGTGGTCGCTAAACAGTTTCCGGGCTCGCAAAAGCTATATTAAATTCGCACAAAGCAAAATTTGTTCGCACAAAGGCATAACTTTTCGCATTGCGAATATTTTTTCTGTTAGAGATTTTTTTATTACATTCCCCCGTATGCGTTTTGCTTATTTTTGCTGTTTCACGATTTTTTTTTTGCTGTTTTGCAAATTTCTCAGCATATCGAAATGGGACAGATTCACTCATAACTATTCATGATAGTATAGCTCAATGGTGCAACTACTACCTTGTTTCTTGTGGTGGGGGTTCTTGTAATTAGATTTAATTAATTTAATAATCAGATAATATTTTATATTTTGGGAACAAAATACCCTTCTTGCTTGAACTGGGTGCCTAGAGCAGAGTGCCAAGGGAACCCATTCAGCATAAGTAGGTGACTCTGTATCTTTCATAACCTCCCTACAAAAAACAATCTATCCTATGAAGAGGAAGATGCAGCATTATATAAAGTATGTAACTGATTTTTGTGTGTAGTCTTGTGTGTAATCTTAACATCTGATAAGAAGATGGAAAATGTTTGCAACATATGAGAGAGGACAAGGTGCAACAGATATGGACATCTGAAATGGAACAGATGTTGCAGAAGATTTACAACAATAAACCACCACTAGTAACATAAAGACAGGGCACGGGGGAAATACTGTAAGAAAAATGCCACAGAAGTGAAAGATATGAAATTAAAAACTGCAGAAATGTACTATATTTGCATATTAAAAAAAATAAAGTTTTATCCTTTGTTGCCACTGACACATCTGTGGATTTTTTAAATGAATATAACAGAATTCATCTGTAGTTTATAGGATAATTAAGATTTTAACCAAGGGAAGTAACTTTTATCAGTCATTTATATGATCAGGAAAAATAGAAGAATTGTAACAAAATATTTTCTGCACCTGAATTTTACAGCATTTCCCCTTCCATTCTGCCCATACTTTGCTTTTCTTTTACAACAAAAAAAATCGATGTTGCAATATATTACTGGTACAACAATCGGGTCCGGATTTGATTTATTTTGTGTTTGTTGCCGAATGAGTTTCATAGACAGTGATATATGGGAGTACAGAGGAGGCCTGGATTGAATTTGGAGTTTCCAAAAAGAGGATTTAATATGTATACTTAAAAATCAAACTAGCCCAGAAAGTATCATGGAAAATATAATCAATTGTTCTTTGCAGGTACATACTGAGGGCCAAATGTACTTACCTCCGAAATTGAGCTAGCGACGGGTTCTGACATCGCAACACTTCACCAGGCATAGATTCGTCAGGACAACGCCAATTCACGAAAATCCAAAGTTGCGTCCAGGGTCCCAAATGCTTGCGAAGTTGCGCTAGTGATAATATGATTAGCAGTTCGAAGTTACGCTAGCGATGCCTAATTAGCATATGGTGTGAAGTTAAAGTACAATAGACGTATATGTTGCAGCAAATACATTACACTACACAAGCCCTTAATAAAATAAAATAGAGGTATAATATTGGCCTACACATGAGCCCAGTGTATAGTTTAGTTGCCATATGTTAGGAAATGTAGAGGGGAAGCCGGTTACCCCAAAAAAAAATTACGATAATTTTCAGCCTATCACCCTGTAAAAAGTAAAAGGCGCCAGCGTTTTTTTGTGATTTAGAAAAATGTTCAACTTTTTTTTGAGGAACTCCTATCTACTCTATTGCACTTCTCCTGGTCTGAGGTGGTCAAGGCAAGTTTGGCGCAAGAGGTAACGTTCAGTAAAATCGGCATCTTAGTGAATTTGCGTAGTTACGTCCATTTGCCAGAGCGCAAATTCGCCTGCCGTTAGAGTGCCAAGTAGTGCTAGAGTCTATCTCCTTTGCTAGTGAATTTACACCAGTGCCTGTTAGTAAATCAGTGAAGTTCCGAAATGACGTCACACTGGCGAATTTTCACCAGCGTTAGTCACTTTGCCCTTTAGTAAATCTGCCCCAGAGACTGAAAATGTATTAAATAAAGCATTCTACATATGATGCTGGTAAGTTGGTGAATAGACTGAAAATATTGAGTACCTGTAGTCATTGTACATTTTTAAAAACCCTTCATCCAGGATCAAACATTGAATTAGCTTAGCCCAGGTCTGGTAGTATATGCATTTGGTTTCTGGAATAGACTTGCCACTTACCACTCAGGAGAATTTCTCTACCTCTATGGCCCTATTACTTATACAGTTTGATTAATACCTGTAAGACAAGTGTCTGGAACCAATGGTTCGGAGAAGGCTGATAAACGTCAGGTTCTGCATGACAAACCACAGAAGATAACGGAAAGTCAAAAAAGCCAAGGACAGTGTCAGGGGCCTTGTGGCTCCAATACGGAGAAGTCTAGAGCAAGGAGGAAGCACTCGGATTAAAGTCCATTTACAGTAGCTGAAGGGATAAAGAATAAACGTAGTCAATAATCAGGCAAAGGTCAGAAGGCAGGCAGCAAGGATCATTGTCAGGAGTAAAGGAAAGGGTCAAAAGTCCAGTTATTAGAATTTCAGGAATCATGGAGCACCCAGGAACAATATCAAGAAGAAGCTATAATTGGGCATTGAACCCGTGACCTGGACAATCTTTTATTTTGAGTTTTCACGCCAGACGCGGCACAATGATGTCACTCAAAATCACCGTAGGCCTCCCTACGTCACCTAGCTTACAAAAGTATTATGCAACTTGTAGATGATTGTTACTGGTAAGAACTTTCTGGCAATTTTGGAAGGAAACTTAAAGTATAGCAAAATAAAGCAGAGAAATGAAAGCAGAGTAGAAAAGATATTCCTTCAAAATATTTCCCATTATCACAATCTCATGCTCCCTTCCTCACTTTGTTTCACTTAAAAATATTTCCCCCGGGCGGCGTTATGTTTGCCCGGCTATAAATGGCAGGCTTTGGAAAAACAGAGTAGGGTAAAGAGTAGGGTAAAGAGTAGGGTAAAGAGTAGGGTAAAGAGTAGGGTAAAGTGCTGTAATGAATACAAAACTGTGCACAATTTTACTCTTCACAAAGATACTTGCACTTTTTCTGCACTGAGCATAGTGTAATTGCTCACATGTCACAAAGTGCAGGACCCATGGAAACAAAGCTCCTCGTAGGCCCAGGGATCCTTTAGCGAATTTTGCCAAAACACACAACTGTCACACATCCAGTGAATTGGATGCTAATGCATTATTGAACATGTGCCCTGGTGCACCACAATTTGTGTGAGATTTAAAGGTATTGTCATGATTTTTATGGTTTATTTTTTATATCTAAATTATATTTTTACATTGCAAATAATTCCCTTTACCATTCGGGACGGGCGAATTTGACCCATTTCGTTTTGCCAAAAATTTGCCGCTGTTTTTTTTTTTGACGCATCATTTTATTTGGACGCACAACGCCATACAAGTCTATTTTTCGGCGAAACAAGGCGAAAAAATTCACCCATCCATATTTACCATTTAGAACTATATTCTTTAAGCAACAAATGTATTACTGTAATACTGTTGTGGAAGCAGTCATTTCACTGCATTGTGCCTAGTGGTAGATGAGAATAACACACATAGTAAGTAAACGCAGGAGTTTAAACAATGCACTTTTAGAAAACCAAAATGGGAAACTGAACCTGGTTAACATGAGAAGAGCTAAAAGAAGTCAGAAAGCTCCTCATCAGCAAATAATATACAAAGTGAATGTATGTATCTTGGTCCAACTCTGCATCCAGAACTGTTAGTTTATAGCACAAATACACCCAAACTCACAAGACTATCTGTTTTACTATTAGATCTCATCAGTGCAAGATAATGGAACATGACTTCTAAAGAGTAGGACTTGGAGAGTAGTGAAATGGGAAACTGAACCTGGTTAGGGTGAGAAAGACTAAAAGGAGTCAAAAAGCCCTTCACTAGCAATTTATATGCAAAGTGACGCCTTCTGAAATCAGAAAGTATTTACTTGTCTCACGCCAGACACACAGCACTGCCTAAATACCAAGATAAGAGATTTGATTCTCCCATAAGGCATCATGGGCAGAGACATGCAAATCACTCCTTTATGTCCCTTTGGCCAACTCTGCATCCAGAACCGCTGGTTTATATCACAGATACAGCCTAATGGTTCAGAGCCATATACATAAACTAGTGATTTGCATGTCTCTGCCCATGATGCCTTATGGGAAAATCAAGACTCTTATTTTGGTATCTAGGCAGTGCTGTGTGTATGGCATGAGACAAGTAAATATCTTTTGATTTCAGAAGGCTTCACTTTACATATAAATTGCTAGTGACGGGCTTTTTGACTCCTTTTAGCCCTTCTGACCCTAACCAGGTTCAGTTTCCCATTTCACTACTCTCAACGTCCTACCCTCTCTGAAGCCATGTTCCATTGTGTTTTGCTGATGAGATCTTACAAGATTGAAACAGACTGTTTGGATAGTTGGGTCTGAAACATTTGGTTGTATCTGTGCTATAAACCAGTTATTCTGGATGCAGTGTTAGTTGAAGGTACATAAAAGTCTGATTTGCATGTCTCTGCCCATAATGCTTATAGGAAAAAAAAAACTCGTGTTTAGGCGGTGCTGTGGATATGGCATGAGATAAGTAAATACCATCTGATTTCAGAAGATATTGCTTTGCATTAGGAATGCAATCAAATCCTTCAGTAGAGGTGGCTGTTAATTGGTTAGGTGCCTATTGTTTTGTTCATGGGCTGCTGTGGGGGGGAAAAGGAGTGTAGCAGTAAAGAGTGACTGAAGTTTATCTTAGCACAAGTCACATGACTGGGGACACCTGGAAAATGGAAATCAGGTTTAGCCCCATGCAACATTTCAAAATTAAATATTAAAAATTCTGTTTACTCTATTAAAAAATGTATTTCAAAAGTCTGCTGGAGCAGCACTATTAACTGATGCATTTTGAAACAAACTTGCGACAGTACCACTTTAACAATGCAGATGCAAAAATCCCCGATGGGGAATAGTGTGAAAGTTGTAACACCACCAAAATTAAATTATGAGTTTATTTATCAAAGTGTTAAATTCGAGCTCACCACAGCAAAATTCCAACACTCTCTTATGCATTCTTATATTGTATTAAGTCTTAAATAAATATTGCTGTACACTCTCTTTTGTATAAAGAATGTATTATAATGCGGTTAGTCTCATTCGTTATAACTGGAAACCAATAATAAATGGTACAGCTTAATAGACGATGGGCAAATTTAATCGGCAGGCGCAATTCGCCGCCAGTGAAAAAATTCGCGAAACTGATTTTTTTCGGGCAAATTTTCGAAGGCTTCGAAAATTTGCCCGAAAAAAATCAGTTTCGCGAATTTTTCGCAGTTTCACTAATTTCGCACGAAATTCGCGAAACTGAAAAATTCACGAAACTGATTTTTTCTGGGTGAATTTTCGAAGCCTTCGAAAATTTGCCCGAAAAAAATCAGTTTCGCGAATTTATCCGGTGGCGGCAAATCGCGCAATTTCGCCGCAATTTTCCGGCGAAGCGAAACGGCGCAAATTCGCCCATCACTACAGCTTAAAGTTATATCAAGATTTATAGTAATGCTCTAAGGAAGTTGGACATAGTTATTGAAAAAATGTTTTTTTTTATTGCACAATGTTCTAGTTCACTTTGGTACATTAAAAGGTGATTTTATTTTCTCTGTTTAGATTTGTAAAGTCAAAGGAAAAAAAATATTTTTTATAAATTAGATTTTCTTCTGTCTTATTCTACACTTTACTTCTGGCAAGTTTACTAAGTCTCAAAAGTTTAAGTTCACGCAGCATGCAAAAAATATATAGGGTTTGAAGTATTTTGCCTTGCATTCCAAAAGATAATTGTAAAATCAAACAGAGAAAACATGAAAAAAACATTATTAACTTATTAAGACCTATTCTTTTCTTCTTTGAGACATTTCTATGAGTTGGCTGGTGCATTTAGTCTTTAGTTCACATATCGATGTGTGGAAGAAACTGCAAATGAGTTCATTTAATTGCTGGTGGCTAAATGAAGCTGATTAATGTCCTTTCAGCTTTTGGTTCTTGATGCAATTTTAAAATTGTTAAAAGAAAAAGATACATTTTTCTCCCTTTGAAATGTTTCTTCTGAAGCACATAATAGAGTTTTCACAAGTTTCTCTCTTTATTATTGAACATCAGGAATCAAGGCAGTTGGCAGTTTTTTTGTAGCAAAGGTATAAAGGTCTAAAGCCACATCCAGAAAAGAGACTTTCATGTGGTTCTTCAGCTTATTAAAGTACAGTAGATGGTTGATACTACCTGATGCTGCAGCAAGTGGCCAGAAGGCTTTAGACATCTGCTGAGGAATGCTACACACAGGGTGTCTTGATGTTTTTCCCCTGCACTGCCCATTAATAAAACAAATGTTTGATTGAATTCCAGTTATTGGCAGTGCAGCCAGCTGCTATGGGCATTATTGCTGATTCTTTTGCAATATCTGCCCAAAACTGTGGGGGAAGAGGGTTGGATAACAGAGGCTGATTTAAACAAAAGCTTTAGATGGGCAGTGGCGGGCCAAGCCGACCGATGCCTTAGGCGACCCGGGCAGCCACCGCGACCCCTCCATGCTCTCCTCCGTGCTCGCGC
Source organism: Xenopus petersii (assembly GCA_038501925.1). NCBI lineage: Eukaryota > Metazoa > Chordata > Amphibia > Anura > Pipidae > Xenopus > Xenopus petersii. Next base: position 2,339,782 of record CM076675.1, read on the forward strand.
GGATGTGCACACTCCTGAACACATTGTGCGCACACATGCGCAGAACGCCGGAGGGGAGGGTGTTAGAGTGCTGGAGGGGATGGAGGCATAGGAAACTGACGGAGGGGAGAGGTGAGAGGTGGGGAAAGTGACTGAGGGGAGGGGAGGGAGGCAGGGTAAAGCGATTGAGGGGAGGGAGGCAGGGACAAGTGCCAGAGGAGTGGGAGGAGCAGCGAACATGGACTAGGGGTAGGCAAAAGTCAGCCCCCCTTTCGTTGCGCCCTAGGAAGGTGCCTCTTCTGCCTACCCCCTAGTTCCGGCCCTGTAGATGGGGAGACACTCAATGACCTGCTTGATCATGAGAACCTATAGGTTAAACTACAAAGAATCTTTCATGAAAGAATATCTTACCAGTCTGCAATTTTAAGCAGCCAAGTGAACATAAAGGGAAGTATTATTTTAGCAAGACAATGGACACATGGATATGACATAGATTATACAATTGTTTATTCATGTATTCACCCATGATATATTAGATCTGGTCTGCTGGCACTTCAGAGGAATTTAGGAATGGAAAGTGTAATTTTGAACGCAATTCATTTTAATACATTAAATCAATAATACAACCCTTTCCCCATAAATCCATATCTATGCATAGCTTTGAACTTGGTGCTATTGTGTCTAATGCATAACAAAGCATGCAGCTGCACTCTCACATTTTATTGAATCAGAGACTCGTTATAGTGTCTAGAGGAATATATAGATGAATGTGTTGTTTCAGGTGCTCAGCATTAAAATTATGGTTGCTCATATTAATTTAAGGTAGATAAATCTGCTGTAAGGATCAGACACTGAACTGAAATAATCAGATGTGAGCTAGTGATGGGAGAATTTATTCGCAAGGCGCAAATTTGCGATATTCGCGAAATGGGCGAAAATTCACCAGCGTCCAAAAAAATGGATGCCGGTGTCAAAAACGAGATGCCGTCACCGTTTTGTGAATTTCGCACAAAATTTGCAAATTTTTCGGTGAAACGGCGCATATTTGCCCATCACTAATGGGAGCCTGTATGGTGGTGAACCAGGGGTACAACCAAAAATAGCAGACCGGAAAATAAGGTTTAATGAGGCAAAAACAAAACAGGTGGTTGATGAAAATATTAAATAATATACCAGTCAGTGAAATAAGGAATCATCAGACAAAAACAGTGTCCAATAAACAGGCCATGGTCAGGTCAGGCAGCAGACAAACAGCAGGCAAACAGAGTCCAGTAATCAGGCCAAGGTCACAACCGGGAAATCCAACAAGACAGGTAAGGAGGGAACAGGAGAACTTGAGCAAGACTAGGAATCAGGAACACAAGAGGGTCTCGAGAACAGGAGTCCAGGAACAGGGAACAGGAATCAAGGCATGAAAATAACAGGATCAGGGCTAGGATGCAGAATGACCAAGCCAGAAGATATGGTCAGGGACAGGTTTATAATGGATTCTGATTAGGGGATGAAGAACACATGAGACTAATGAGGTGGGCGGAAACAAGGGAGCAGACAGAACACAATGAATATATGAGGGCTACTCACCCTGGTGGTCTAGAGGGCTGGTGGGGACGCATGCCGCGTCCTAGGGAAGGACTCCCGCCACACCGGTCTTCCTCTTCTCAAGCGCCGGTTCCCTAGTGCACGAGCAGCTCGCCTCTGCTAGATTTAAAGGAGCAGTCAGGCTGGCGTGATGACACCAGCGCGCATTGGGGCGAAATTCAAACACTATAAAAGGGAATTCCAGAGTGTTATTCTTGGCCCATTATAGGTTTTCTCCTAGTGAGTTCCTGGTGGTTCTGTGCTATTAAGCTTCTGAATTCTGTGATCTGATTACCTGTTGTGACCCTTGCCTGCTACTGACTATCCTGACTTCTGAAATCCTGACCCTGCCTGGTTACCGACTCTTCTGTATCCTAATCCCTTCTGATTGATCTCCTGGTTTGACCCTTGCCTACCTGACTCCGCTTGTACTCTGCCTGCCCCGACCTGATCTGTCTACGCTTTCTGTCTACACCTTGTACTGTGACCTTCTGCCCAAAAGACTTTGCTTTACCGTTGTGCCCCTTTGCTCATTCAGAACCCTTCGCTAGGCACCTCTCTTATTTAAGACCTGGAGGCATCCAATTAACCGAGGGCTCATCCCAAGGTGAAAGGCCTCTTTATTAGTTCTCAATCCTATTTTCATATTCTGAAGCAAGAGCCAAGAACAGGGTGCTTAGCATTGGTTCTGAATTTAGGGTGCCGATTATGACAGAATATGAAAACAGGACTGATCAGAAGCAGCCATGAGAGCCTCCAGTGGCTCAACTGGAAAGTGCAAAGTTCCTGGAACAAACACCCCTAGAGTTCAAAACCCAGCAGGTTCATCACGTGAAAACTCATGGACAAGATTCAATCTGAGATGCTATTCAAGTCAGAAAAAGTTGTCTCATGGCTTATTACGTGAAAACTCTATTGAAGTCTATGGGGAAAAACCTGGAACTGAAGTTCTAGAAAAGCTTTTACTCAGTGAATTGAATGCCGTCCATGAGTTTTCATGTGAGAAACCAAGGGATAACTTTTTCTCACTGAATTGAATTTGGGCCAAAGTGTGCTGGATCCAGTTGACTAAATTCAATCTAGTCATGAAAAACAGTAAAGATGGAATTAGAGTACAATGTATCAAAAGTAAATACATACTAGTTTAAGCATTTAACACCACCTATCACTCCTTAATAATAGTAGCGCCATGCAGTAAGAATTTGAAATGGCTGTTAAGAAGATGTAGTGACTGCATGCATATCCATTACCACCTGACAGTATAGGTGCTGACACCACTGTGAAGTGCACTGATTTGTAAATAAAAATATGTAATTTAAACTAAAATGTTTTGCCAACACATGTTAGCAATGTTACACACCATGTCAATATAGATCTAAGACACACTGACAATATGTTGACAGGCAGTTTTCAGAACAGAATCAATGTATAAGTGCTTCGCACATGTAGTTGGAACATAACTTGCTCAGTGTATAATAAAATGTAATCAGGTCTTTTGAAATCCATGCAAGATGCTAATTTTGTACAAATATTCAGTGAACTAGATGATTAGAAAAACATGATTAGCTATGAGTGAAGTATTTTGCTGTGTTTCACCATAGAAAAATGGCCATGCTCATTGACTTCAATGTGTTCGGCAAATTTTTGTTGTTTCACAAATTTTGGGGCAGCAAAATGGGTCAGATTCAGCCATCCCTTAACACAATCATAGTTGCATAATTTGGGTAACCACAGTGTAACTCTAGACAGAGTCAATTAGTGACTGCTAATTAATTCAACTGGTTCTCATTAACACCTTCCAGTTTCTTCCTTCTAAAGTCAACAAGCCATAAAAAGTTGCATTATTAGAACTGTTTATTAAAAGGAAACCTTTATTAATTGGGCCCTCAGTTGTGTAAACAGATGAAAAAAATAAGGATTCAAAATATCTACTCTTTATCTGCCCTTATCAACTAATTTACCTCCCTCTGATACAAATGGTTCCAGCCCTTCTGACTTTATTCTCTAATGTATTTGTTAATGCCTTTTTCATTCTCTATTTTAGCCTGTCTGATACTGCCAACATTTGGGGAAAAAAAACAATTTGCAAAAACACTGTAAAAAAATGCTTGCCAAATATTTAGGCAAGCTGCCTGAATTCATCACAGCTAATTATTACACAACTTATTATAGTAGAAAATTGGAAAGTCTAAAGAACCTGTGTTAAATTCCCTACCATTATCCCATTACCCAACAAACTCAATGTTCTTTACCCATAAATGTGTGCTTATGTTTAAAAATGATTGTGAATATATATACATATGCACTGGAAGTTATTTATCTGTATCTCTCTAATTAAATCTAGCAACACAGCTTGTTGAATGGTTCTATGCTTTCCTACATCTGCAGGCCTTCATGAGATTACAAATGCTTTATGAAAGTCCATGGTGAGCGCAGATTCCATTGGCACAGCTTTACTTTTGTGAAGTGTTCTGTACAGTGTATGGTTTGTATAAAGGTTATGTCTAAAATTCGATTGGTATAGCTTACCCTTTACTTTTTTACTTTTTCAGGTTAATTTTGTATTTGAATAGTGATGGGCGAATTTGCGCCGTTTCGCTTCGCCGGAAAATTCGCAAATTTCGCGCGAAATTCGTGAAACAGCGAAAAATTAGCAAAACGGCGCAGGCGTCTTGTTTTCGACGCCGGCGCCCGTTTTTCGAAAAAAACAATTTTTGACGCCGGCGAATTTTTGACGTGAATTTTCACGGGAGTTTTGCGAATTTATTCGCTGGCGGCGAATCGCGCAAATTCGCCGCAAATTTGCGCCTGGCGAATAAATTCGCCCATCACTATATTTGAAACATCCAACTAATAACTATGCTGTCTAGTACAAGTTACAACTGTTTTATAGGATCAGAAAAAAACTTGTTGATGCAAGAGCAGGAAGTTGATGAATTCCTTGTCGTTTAATGGAGCAGTGGAAAAAATATAAAAAAAGATTGAAATTACCTGAATGACTTTTCCAATTAAAAAATGCAACTGTTTTAAGTCGCTGAAAAAAAAAACTTAAAATAAAAATCGCATTGTTTCATTTAATTTTAGAAATGTGTTCTCAAATAACTTGAGAAGTGATATGTTAACAGGTTGAATGTGGAAATTACACCTCTAATTGACTTCTATAGAAGCCTGCCATTACAATTTTGGGAAATGAATTAGACTGATCAATCTTAAACATATTACAATACAGATTGTTGTTTTTTTAAGCCATCTTCATCTTCAAATATTTTTTAAAGCTTGCCCCTGGGGGTCAAATATTGACCCTTATTGCACGATGCAGCGTTTACTTTCTGTTATAGAGTAAATGGAGCCATATGGGAAAGTGTATACAAACCTGTATTTAGCCCTTAGCATCTGCAGGGAATCTCTGCAACCTCCAAATTAGCAAAACTTTCTGCAATAAAGGCAATTGGGCTATATTTTTTATCCCATGGCACATTTAGATAAATGTTTTCAGTTAATATTGTACTTAATGTATGTGTGTTGTTTGCCCCTTATTTGTATAATGTAATGTCTGATTTTACCTTGCTTGACTGACACATAGCAAACAATCGCATCATCAAAATCATTTATTATTTATTACTAAAATGTGGTCTAACTATTTAATAAAATATGCATGATAAATATCTCTGGAGCATAGACAAACAGCCAGCATAAAGCTCTAAGTGATCAATGGATGCATCCATAACTAAACCCCATAAGTCTTTATCTCTGTCTACCACATTCAACCATCTCAAGAATCAATGTTTCTAATTGCATTCAAGAAAAGATCCTGATAATGTACCAAATGGATTTTTTCTTTAGTATATGATATATCCCACAATGAGGGCTGTACTGGAGAGCAAAAGCAATAAAATAAATTTACTTTATAATCACAAAAATATTTTTTTTTTACCCCCTGAGGGGTGCGCATCATTGTATGGAAGCTTAGATGAAAGGAAATATAGAATAACTTCAGAATGAAAGGAACATGCTAATATGTGGTCTATGTGTCTAATGTTACTTGTAGCCAGCATTCCCTGTTTCTTCCAAGATAATTAACATGTACTGTGAATGTAGGCAAAGAGAGGACTCTCTGTAAGGCCAGTCCTCCAATTTCACATACTGTAGTTGGCCTCAAGTCTTCTTGTAAGAGCTATGCACTGTCTGGATCTTACTGTACATACAAACTAAACTGAGCATGGTTACCAAATTGCACTCCATTGGCCCAGCAGCATTAGCTGTGATTGGCACCATTACAATTAAGGGCCACATTGGTAACTATAATGGCACACCCATTATCTTCTTTTTTTTTTGTAATTCAATTTTTATTCAGTTTTACAGAGATTTCAAAAATCAAGAACAGTGAAAAAATCAAGTCATTATTATCCATTGCAAACGGATGCCATAGTTTGTTAATAGTAGCAGTAGTAAGGGTAGTTTTAACCAATGCACAACAATAAATGACCGTAAGAAGAATATAAAGGAGGTGTTAGTTCAGATTACTGTGAAAAAGTTTAGATTCAGTATATGTGAGCCAATCCACGTCCTTTGTAGTATAGATCCCAGTTAGCCCAGATTTTTATAATTTGTGGGATAGTGCCCCTTAGTTTAGCAGTCGTAAACTCCATATCTCTCATTACTTCTAATTTAGAAAAATAATTCAGGCATTGCGGTGGGATTAAGTCCTTCCAGTGTCTTGTGGAAGATAGTCTGGCAGCTGTTAGGATGTAGTTTATTAGTTTTTGTTCCGCGGCTTTGTTTTGGGCATCTAGACATCTTAGGATGTCTAGATGTATTGGGTGAGAGAGCAATGTTGTCTAGTTCTTCCACTGCCTTCCAAAAGTTATTTAATTTGGGGCGTTGCCACATAATGTGTTCCAGAGTTCCCATTTCATGACATTCACGCCAACACTGTGTAGAGGTGGTGGGGTAGATTCTGCCCAATCTTACAGGTGTATAGTACCAGAAAAGCATAGTTCTATAGAGACTTTCTTTTTGTCGTACACATGAAACATTTTTCCTTGTGTTTTCCCAGATCTCCTCCCAATCCTCATGCGATAGGGTATTAGATGTTATATTCTGGAAAGGATCACTGGGGAAGGTAGTTAAGATTTGATAGATAGTGGATATTGGAGCTTTCTGGGAAAGGCCCTGTCGGCAGATGTTTTCAAATGGAGTCATAAATACTGACAGGGGTCCTGTCAATTGCTTGATTGTCATTTGAATAAAGTGTGAAGTTTGTAAGTATTCAAAAAATACTTCTCCATCTGTAACAGCTCTATTCAAAGAATCTAGGTCCGCCGGGGTAAGTTTTGTTTTGATGTTTTGCGATAAAAATTGCTGTCTTTGAATTGCACTTCCAGCCAAAGTCTTATTTGTAGAAGTAGGAAGGTTATAGAGACCTGTGTAATACTGTTGGAAGGCCTCTGATATCTCTTTGGGCACGTGGGTCATCTCTCCTCTACCAACATCTATGGAAGTTATCGCTGGGCTAGTTGCTCTTTTTGTTTTTTTGCAAGGAGGGAATGAGGTTTATCTCCCCTTTCAACAAATATCTTTGCTTGGTCCAGCGGAGCACCCCCTCTCTACATCCTGGAATTTAAGGGAATTTAAGTTTTTCCTGAATCTGGTCGATTCCCCCCCCCCCCCGTAGAACCCTAGAAGGTTGTTTCTGCGAACAAACGTCAAGGAGTTTTAGTTTCTCCTCCAGGTCTAATTTAGTTTGAAGCCTTGATTTCTTCCTATGGGTAGCAATGGCAATAAACTTTCCCCTTATAACCGACTTGTGCGCTTCCCAAAGGCTTGCAACCTCGTTCACCGAATGTTCATTGAGTCTTAATTATTCTATGAGAGATTCCGAGACATCTGTGCAAACTTGCGGATCAGTCAAGAGAGCTTCATTGAGGCACCAGTGGGTTGCTCTCCTGGGCATTGAGGAGAAGTCAATATCTACTGTGACTGCAGAGGGGTCTGACCAAGATATCGGTAATATATCTGCGGATATAAACAGTAGGAAAAAAACAAGTCTTGAGTAGAGATGATGTAGTGCAGAATAAAAAGTGTAAGCTTTTTCATTTGAGTGATGAATTCTCCAAGTGTCTCGGAGGTCTTTTTTGCGAATTAGTTGACGTAGCTTTCTGCATTAAAGTCCATACTGCGCATGGTGTGAAGGGGATGAGCGATCCTTAATTTCAGATAGAACTAAATTGTAGTCTCCTCCTATAATCACTGGAGTCTGGTAATCTCCTACTGTTTTTTGGAGGACTTTACGGAGAAAAGTCATCTGATTCATGTTTGGGGCATAGAGATTTCGCAATTGCAGTTTTCCAGTAATAATTAAATACCATTATCTGGTATCCCATACAAAGGGATCCTGTCATCGGAAAACATGTTTTTTTTCAAAACGCATCAGTTAATAGTGCTACTCCAGCAGAATTCTGCACTGAAATCCATTTTCTCAAAAGAGTAGACAGATTTTTTTATATTCAATTTTGAAATCTGACATGGGGCTAGACATTTTGTCAATTTCCCAGCTGCCCCTGGTCATGTGACTTGTGCCTGCACTTTAGGAGAGAAATGCTTTCTGGCAGGCTGCTGTTTTTCCTTCTCAATGTAACTGAATGTGTCTCAGTGCGACATGGGTTTTTACTATTGAGTGTTGTTCTTAGATCTACCAGGCAGCTGTTATCTTGTGTTAGGGAGCTGTTATCTGGTTACCTTCCCATTGTTCTTTTGTTTGGCTGCTGGGGGGAAAGGGAGGGGGTGATATCACTCCAACTTGCAGTACAGCAGTAAAGGGTGATTGAAGTTTATCAGAGCACAAGTCACATGACTTGGGGCAGCTGGGAAATTGACAATATGTCTAGCCCCATGTCAGATTTCAAAATTGAATATAAAAAAATCTGTTCTCTTTTGAGAAATGGATTTCAGTGCAGAATTCTGCTGGAGCAGCACTATTAACTGATTCATTTTGAAAAAAATTTTTCCCCCATGACAGTATCCCTTTAACATGCTTCACCTGTGCTGAACTCATATTATACATAGGGCTATTGAAATCATAGTCAGATAACTTATTGATTATTTCTAGGATGTATTTATTTATAACATTTATGAAAATCTATATTGACAAAAACTGTTACTAACTCACTAGCAAGATATCTGGACATATGCTCCGATAAAATCTGTGCGTATTTTTTTCCCCTTGAACTGCTAAACGTACTTGCAGTAATCACACCTAAACAGATGGAAAGTAAAATGTTTTGCTTAGTCTCCTGGCACTGGGATGAATGAACAGGTATATTAAAAATCCAAATTTCCTCTGTTAAGTTATTATACAGAGGTAGTGTTTGTTTACTCCTCACTAAATCAGAATACACCCTTGTATAAATTGTTCCATTATCCACAGAAAACAACAACATGCCATGTTTCTAGATCTCTATAACACCAAGTTACCAAGTTTATGTTCTAAACTTGGATTTGCAGCAAATTTCTATGTTTCACCGCCCACAAATAAATTTGCAAAACCCAAAGTATTGCACCCAAAGGATTATTGTAGGCAAACACCAAAAGGGTCATAGTTTGCAAAAACAGTGAACAAAGGGCAACTTCAAATGAAAACTCCATGGGTGTGTTGTGCCTGCCACAACTGCAACAAATTTGCCAACATTAATGCAAGTGCATGCATTTCATCACAAGTTGCCTGAACCCTGAAGTCATTTCCGGTGATGTCTTGGCCTATTCTGATCCATCGCCAAGACAGAGTTTTCTCTGCCTTTTCTTACAATCAGAATTTAAGGTAGCATAAACAACACAAAACAAACAATGAATAACACATTTTCTCCCACGTTATTATTAAATTCAACCCTGTTGACATCAGTGGAGTTTGTGTAATAATCCTTCATCAAAGAAGTTATTGCAGTGCCTACCAATTCATAAATTACACAGCCGACTGCACAGTAAAAAGAAAGAATACTTAAATTACTTGTGGCAATTCAACAAGCCTTATTGTGGTAGAATAATGAAATCCTCACATTAAAAAAAAAAAAGCGTAAAAGCAACACGCTAACCTGCTTGTGATGTTTCATCGAATGAAAAGGCTTTAATCCTTTCAAAAATCCAAGACTGCTGTGTCTCTCTGAAACACATTTACCAAACAGTTTTATGTTATGTAGTTGTGCTTTAAAAGAGGTGTTTTATAAAAATAATTTCCCTTGGGATTATAATCTAATGAATATTTTTTTTTTTTTTTTTTTTTTTTAACTTTTACTGCTTTTGCTACTATTTAAGCAGTTTATGATGTGTCTTTGCAGTTATTTTAAATATTTATGGAGGTTTTGTTCTCTCTGTCTTAATAATCTAATTTTTTGCAGTGTTCAGCATCTCAAATCCAATGAGACTGAGAGCCAGCTGAGAAATATATTTCCATACTAAAAGCATCTATTATTTATCACAAGTTTATTGAATCTATATTTTTTATATCTCATGCTACGTTAGTACAACAATTGCAGGTCAGTGTGCTGTATATGTGTGAAATATATGTTGCACAAGTGATAGATACTGTAAATGCTTATGTGATAATAATCCAATCATAGGGCGTTATTCTGTGAGCAGTTCACCCTACAATAAAGATTTCATATGCTGAAGACAGTGATTCCCTGAGACAATTTATAATTCACCTTCATTTTAATTCTTCTTCATCGATGCATCTTTCCATTCCAGGATAAAGACAATTCTGGTTGTTGGAATCACTGGTTAATTCCAGGGCTATATTTTGATTGTCGTCTATATTTTCTATCACTTATTTTTCAATTTAGGTCAGGTGTAAAAAACCATAGCAACCAATAAGATGACCATGTGACCACTAAATGAACTGATTGGTTGGTATAGGTGACTAGTGATGGGCGAATTTCTCCTGTTTTACTTTGCTGAAAAATCCGCACATTTCCTGCAAAATTCATGAAATTTGTGAATAATTTGTGCAAAAATCTTGAAATCGGAAAGTTCACGGAAAAATCATGATATTCGTACATTTTCACGAAAATTTTTAGAAAATCTGCCATTTTCACCGAAAAATCGCGAAAACCTGAAATTTTCACGCAAAATAGGAAATTGACGCTGGTGAATTTTCGCCGGCAAATTTTCGCGGGAGATTCGCAAATTTATTCGTCAGGGCCGAAACATGGAAATTTGCCTCAAATTTTTGCCATGTGAATTTATTCACCCATCACTATAGGTGACTAGGCCTGTAAAAAACTTTCCATCTTTCATTACATAACCAAACACCTTAAACAAGAAGGAAAGGTAGAGTCACTAGATGGTGCCAAGTTGTTGGGCATCACACAGCGAGCCGCATGTTGATATTTTGTTTTGTGTTCCAGGCATCCTCATAATGCCTCCTCTTCAGACATCAGTGTGTGTGTACTGTACATGTGCTTGCCCAGGGCAGTGCAGGAGTAGGGTTGCCACCTTTTCTAGAAAAAAATACCGTATACAGTCAAAAATAGTCAGCACAACCTTGTTAAATCTTCTTACTTTCTTTAGATGGGTGCAAGTTCTCCAATGGCCACTTTCCACCAGCAAATGCAGTCAAAGTACGATATGAACAGCACCACAGTTATAATTGAAGTTAAAATGCCTTTATTGCTCAAGTGACGGGCATTACCGCAACGTTTCAGGCCTCATTTTGGGCCAAATGAGGCCTGAAACGTTGCGGTAATGCCCGTCACTTGAGAAATAAAGGCATTTTAACTTCAATAATAACTGTGGTGCTGTTCATATCGTACTTAGGAAAAATTACCGGCCATCCAATGTTTTTATGTTTTTTCCCTATACTTAACATTTCGATCATGCAACATTTTTACCGGCCAGGTGACAACCCTATGCAGGATATGAAACAAAATGGATTTGCAGCACTTGCAAATATTGTACCCCAGGCAGGTGAATTTTTTTTAGGAGAAGAGGTAGGGGTAGGATGTAAGAGAATTGAATCACTCAAGGGTACCTAACAACTAGGTCCCCCAGTGATTCCACCTTTTTATTTAATATATAAAGTAGTTGATAAACATCATGGGTGTACTATTCAATTTTCATTGTGTTTGGCCCAATAAGCAGATAAATTGCTTTGTGTGTGGCCAACTTACGTGCATTTCACTGTTAAACAACAAAATAGGGCTATGTAATTATAAGTGATGTAAATGTCTGCCAAAAATAGAGGAATGGCTAGAAATAAAGGCTCTAGTAGAGAAAGAGAATTGTATGGAAGACAGGAAAAAAAACTATGAAGAGAGACTGCATAAAGTAAAGTTCAGCATGTACTCACATTTGTAGAATTTATAGGTTTCAACTAACAAGGTCTTTCAAATTATAATGAATAGGTACAGCATGCTGGATGTTACATGGCACAGCTATATACATTTACGGGGTTATTTATTAAACTTATGTTTATTAAACATTACAGGGTTATTTATTAAGACTTTTAAAGGGGAAAACACAATTTTTTCATGAAAAAAAACTAAAAATGTTTCCGTGATTTATTAAACCCCAATGTTAAAAGTCCAAATTAAAAAGTAGTCCATCTCAGAGCTGCCAAGTTCATATAGTAGTCAATGGCAGATGTCCTGTTCACAATTGGAAGTTATCCTTTTCTGCTCTGGGTTTCATTCAATAATGAAAATATTTTGGGGTTTTCATGTGATAATCTGAAAAAGTTGCAGTTTTCAGGTGTCAAAACCGAAAAAGTTGCATTTTTCGTTGACAAATCCAAAAAATTGTGTGATTTGAATTTTTTCACAAGTCTTTTCCCGCTAAAGAAATCTTTGAGAAAATTGAATGATAAATAGGGGACAAAAAGTCTGTGCGGATTTGGTTGGAGTGGTTTTCAGTAAATAGTGAGACAATTTCACATTTTGATAAATAAATATTTGAGTTATTCATATTAGCAGAGCTTAAGATTTGAAGGGGGAGTTGATATGTGCACTGCTTAAATCTGATTATTAAGTCAGGTCGTAGTATAAAGGATATATTAAAAATCAACAAGGTACTTCTAACTACCCTCCAAGATATATGGAGCTTAGTGAAATGGACAATTTTATCTTGCATTTCATATATTTAAACTCAAATATGAGTGACATAGCCATGAATTAAACATGCCCTCAGTTATGCTTCTGCAGCACATTTTCACTAACTGTTATATAGCGGTCAAGTTATAGATATGGACTCAAAGTAATTATGTACAAAAAAGCTCCCTGAGGATATGATTGTCTTTTTGTAGAACTTTATTGGGGAAATGTAATAAAATTTACAAAGAGAAAAACTAGTTGCACAAATAAGAATAACAATCAGCATTTCATAGTGTAATGTTCTTCCTTAAACTGTTACTGCATTGCAAATTTGAGTGATCGTTGCTAGTAGTGATAGGCGAACAAATTCACCAGGCGCTAATTCATTGCAAATTTCCGCATTCCGCATTTTTTTGTTGGTGTCAAAAAAAGTTGGACGCGAGTTGGAAAGTCGCTTGCTTCAAAACCATCACGTGTCACCACTATTCGGACGCCCAATGACTTTAATGCAGGCTTACAAAGTGACACAAGCGTCAGAATTTACGCGGGCGCCAAAATTCGAGTTCTGCAAATTTTTCACCATTTGGCAAATTTTGCAGGAAATTCACAAATTTTGCAGGAAATTCACAATTTTTTCGGTGAAGCAAAACTGGAAAAATTCACCAATCACTAGCTGTTGGATCCAAATAATCCTAGCAAGCATACATTGATTTAAACAAGAGACTGGAATATGAACAGGAGAGGCCTGAATAGAAAGATGAAGAATAAAACGTAGCAGTAACAATACATATTTAGCCTTTCAGAGCATTTGTTGTTTAAATGGTGTAGGGACCCCCATTTGAAAGTGGTAGAGAGTCCAAAGAAGTAGGTAATTAATTCAAAAACTATAAAAAAAATGAATAATGAAGGCCAATTGCAACGTTGCTTAGAATTAGCCATTTTGCAACAAACTAAAAGATAACTTGAAGGTGAATCATCCCCTTTAAGAAGTGCTTGAAGGTGTTGTGATCTTTTGGAGCAAAAATAACAACTTTTTCAGTGAGAAGTTTTATTACATTCACTGCACATTGACACAAATTATAAAATTTGCATTCTTTCTTCCATCAGAAGAGGTTGCTTAACAGTTTCTGGGTTAGCAAAAGCTATAATAAATGCACGTAAAGGAAAATTTGTTCACGCAAAGGCATAGCTTTTCACATTGCGAATATCTTATTGCCTTTTACTACACTCCCTCAATTGTCTCCTAAGGGCAGGGGCTAACAAGCAGATTCAGGGAGATTTAGTCGCCTTGTCTAATCGCCTCTTCTTCGGGGGAGGGGGCAATCTCCCTGAACTGCCTTCCGTCTGCTATTATGAGAAAACGCCAGCGCAATGGCACTCGCAGTGTTTCGATTTCCAAAGTCGCCCGAAGTTGCCTCACAAAGAAACTTCAGGCGACTTCAGACATCTAAGTGCCACGAGTGCATTGCCACAGGTGATTTTTCATTTTAGCAGGCGGAAGGCAGTTTGGGGACTAAAGGCGCCAGGTGACAAAATCTCCCCGAATCTGCACATGTGCCCCTGCCCTAAATGTAGCACTTTATTTACCTATGCTTAATGGGCAGGCAGCACATATTTCTGTATATAGTGTCCTGTTATGATGAGTCCATTAATCAATGAGACAAATGAAAATACAACTGCAAATGTTTAGATCCATTACGTAGTGTGGTACAATGGTTGCACAATGGATATATTTAATATCTGTGCATTGCTCTTTTGCCCTGTGGAAGAAAATAAATAATCAGCTATGCACAACTTTCATGCTTTTTTAAGCATGCTTCATATAATAATTTAGCATAATAATTTGTCCCAGGTCCACCATTGGGCTCATCTGGTATAATTTTTGACAGAATCATCCCTTATATGCTCTTTAATGAACTAGAAGAACGATTTTACAACTTTTTTTTCTTTACTTTTCTATTGGATCATATGTTCCTAATATGATCTTTCATAAACAGTATCTTAATTGACTATATATGTTTTTTTCTTGTGGTGTCCATATTTTATGGTTACTATTTACCTGGCCCATTGCTGTTGGTCCACAACATCTGCTTTAGCAAGTACAGACCGTTTCTTTGCCTACCTTGTTGTATTCAAATTCACCTGCTTGAGGTAGTTGTGGGGTCCATCAATAAGAACTTTGCTCTGGTTCTAGTGGTACCTTAAATATTCCTGCTTTCTCATATGTATTTCTTTGCTTCCTATGCCCAACATCTGCCTATGCAATGTACAATCATGCTATCTTTTCCTTTCTAATTTACTCTGGATAACATATTTTGTAGACATCTTCTCTTCCGCTGTTATGTTCATGTCTTGATTTGCGATTCTCAAACACCAATAATAGTAATTTCTGAACTGTTAGAATTTAAGCTGAACTGTATCCACCTAACATGACCATTTCCACATGACCATCTCCATTTCAAAGAATGTTCTCCTACGCCAAAGGTATTTAACTTTGATTAATAACCGAGTATTTTTTTGTACCTGCATAATGACTCAACTACATGTCACTGATAGTGGCATGCCATATTTTGTCTATTTGCATACATCAATCAGTAACAGAGTCATACAGTATGGGTTTGGAGCTTTCATTCCTTTGCTTGAGAATTCAAAGAGAATTAATTGATTACAGACCTTTAGAAACCTTGTTGTAACGATTAAAGTTTAATGCAATGATTGTGCACTGTTCACTTGTAAGTGCGCGCTTCAATTCGCTCTCATAAACAGTTAAGCTTATCTGAGTCACTGGCTAATAATATTCAGTGGGGATCAAATTTAGCACAGAAATATTGTGCTTTTTATTTAGCAAGTCTGATTCAATAGACTGAGCAAAGAGCACATTTATATTGTAGAAAATGTGATATTTTTATCTGCATGGCTGCATTTGGCTTAGAGAGAAATAGCTTTCACTATCTAGGCCACTGGTAGAAGTCATATCTCGTTCTAAAATTTAGACTAGATGGTCTCAGTGCAGATTACTTTCAGCAAAGCAAGTATTCACATCACAGAAAGCACTTTTGGCTAATGTCACCAGGTACTGCTAGGTATAGATGATGATTGACAAGGATAAGTACTTGCTACACTTAATTATTTTTGCTGCATAGGAGTTGGGTTTTAAGCCAAGTGATCTAGTCATGTAGGGAAATATCATATTTTTTATTACCATAATCTTCTCAGGCTTGCACTTTTGGGATTCTATGCTAAGATTTGTATTCAGATCACAAAAAGATTTGTGACTATAAATACATATATCTAAAATAGTTTTTTTTAACACAGAAATGGCACAAAAGTTTGCTTCTCTTAATCTCTCTCCCAGTCCTATCAAGTCAGTTCTGCCCAACTTTATGTAGTGGATCATATAATGCATACCACATGACTGGGGGATCAACATATTAAAATGATTTGATAAAAAATAAATGTATGCCATCTTTTGAAATTATGGGTCTATAAAACTGCATATGTAGCCAGAGGGGCCACCAGAGAAAAAGCACTGATTCTTAAAGGGGAATTAAACCTTAAACAAATGCGGTGCCCAGTAATCAAGACAATCAATAGCTAATAGATAAGTCTTATCAACAGCCCATTACATATAACCATTTCTTGACTCTTTCAGCATTTTGCCCTATCAATAAAAAATATACAGCTAGGAGCTAAAAATTATTATTACTATTATTATTATTATTATTATTATTATTATTATTATTATTATTATTATGTTAGCAACAGAAACAAGAAAATTGACCTGGGTCCAAAGCCCCAGGTCCGTATCTAAGGGGGTCAGTCTTTTCAGCACTGTTGCATAAACAATGTATGTATGTAAATTGTTCTCACTCACCGATGAAGATGGGTGGCCCGGGTGCAGCACCCCGAACCCGTAGCTTGGCGTGAGATGCAAGGAAATTCTGAAATGAGCACGCACTCCTGTGGCACAACCAGTTCGGATAAAAAAAACAATCTTTATTCCATGAATTAAAAGTCCTAACGTGTTTCGTATCTAGAGATACATAATCATAGGTGCAAAATCAGAAGAACCGTTACACAGAGGATATGACGTGAGGGTAAACTCACTCAAATCACTGTTAACACTATGGGGGTTATTTATCAAGGTCCGAAATCATCTCAGTATTGGCTTCTACAAACTCCGATCTAAGCCGCTCGGGTTTTTAACACATTTATTATTACATTTTTCCCTTCGGGGTTTGGCACGAGACCCAATGCAAATCAATAAAATCATTGGGACTTCTCCCATTGACTTATATGCAATCTCGACAGATCTGAGATGCCGGGATTTCAGATTCTGAGTTTTCCAGCCTCTGGGTTTAATAAATTCCAAAAAAATGGTGAATTTTTAAAAGCCTGATTTTATAAAAAAAATTCTTCGTGATTTTCGTGATTTTTGCATTCGGCGTTTAGTAAATAACCCCCTAAGGGTGCTGGTTAACACATAGATAATATAAACTTCCATCTCTCATCAGATTAAACATTCATCGGAATAAAAATTGTTAATGTTTTATATGTTAATTTATTCCGAAGAATGTTTAATACGATGAGAGATGGAAGTTTATATTATCTATGTGTTATCTATGTGTTAACCAGCACCCATATTCACTTTAAATTTGTGTAATGGTTCTTCTGATTTTGTGCCTATGATTACGTATCTCTAGATACGCATTAGGACTTTTGTTTTTCATTCATGGAATAAAGATCACATTTTTATCCGGTTGTGCCGCAGGATTGCGTGCTCATTTCAGAATTTCCTTCATGTTAACAAAACCACATTTTTAGAAGTATGGCAAATGCAGTAATAATCCCTCTTGAAGACCCCTGTACCCAGCCTCAAACTGTTTCATAATTATATTTTGTATACTCTGAAGAATTTCAAGCTAGTGATTTTTTAGATAGTTTATCAATAAATCATTAAATATTATGCCTGATTAATAGTGATGAGTGGCTCTGTCCGACTTCGCCGAAAAATTAGCGAAACTCTGTAAAAATCATTTTGTCGAGCGACATTTTTGACATGAGTGACAATTTTTTTAAGTGTGACTCTTTTGTCCAAATGCATTACAGTCCATGGGCATCCGAAAAATTTTGACACAAAACAATTTTTATGCACACGCCAATTTTGATGCACAACTATTTTTTTGTTGCATGAATTTTCTTCTGCAAATTTTCGAGAATCCATGCCTAGCGAGTAAATTCATCCATCACTACTGATTAAGATATATTAAGTGAAAGGCTTGGATTTTTACATAAATATGTTATCACAGAACACCCAAATAATAAACCCTAAAGTTTATAGGCAGGAAAAAAAGCAGAAAAAAGCTCAAATCTGGGTGAAAAAAAATCAACAGACAATATGGCCACAACCATGAAATGCTGCAGTCCACCTCAAATATGGCAGTAGTTGCAGGATCTGTGTCATTGCAAACACATTCGTCATTTTGACATAGTGAGTCAGAAATTATGGAAAGCTGATTTTTAGTATTTTCAGGACACGTGTTCCTAAATGAGCCTTGAGGGGTAAATTACAACCACAGAGTTGTGGTGCCAAACTTTACATGTAGTCTTTAGTGATGGGCGAATTTGCGACGTTTCACTTCGCCAAAAAATTCGTGAATTTCGCACGAAATTAGCAAAATGGCACCGGCGTCCCGTTTTTGACGCCGGCGCCCGTTTTTTGCCGCCGGCGCCCGTTTTTGACACCGGCGAATTTTTTGACGCAAATTTTCGTGGGTGTTTCGCGAATTTATTCGCTGGCGGATAGGAAATATGTAAATTGTTTAGAATGTTGTGAATGTTGCCCAAGCAAATAATAGTTAAATCTGCAAATTTATCAAAGTATTAACTCTTCTACACTTTACCCTTTTTGCCTAAATCTATTTTGCCAGGTTCTAGTTCTAAAGCTACATCCTCAACATGATTATGTCAGTGACATCATATCCTGTATTCCAAAAAAGTAATTAAATGAGAAAATACTGGCATTTTTCCTATATAAATGTAGGATTATATTTACAAGTTTTTTTTAAGTTTGAAGCTCATACCTAGTGATGGGTGAATCTTGGCTGTTTTGCTTTGCCTGAAATTTGCGAAATGGAAAAAATTTGCCAATATGCATTGAAGTCTATGGGCAACAGTATTTTTTCGACACACGACAAATTGTGCAACAAATTTATTTGCCCATTACAGTCTACGGGCATCATTTTCACTTTGAAACTTGGCGAAATATTTCTCATTATTCATGCCATATTTGTTAAATTGACAATTCATTAAGAAACTGTGGTGCTGACAAATATTTGCTGCCAAAAGTACGCCAGAGTTAATTTGCTGAGACAAAGTATTGCTGAGCCTTCTTAAGTAAAAATTTGCACGTAAGTAGATATGCCTCCATTAGTGATGGGCGAATTTGCTCCGTTTCGCTTCACCGGAATATTTGCGAATTTTGCACGAAATTCGCGAAATGGCGAAAAATTAGTGAAACCGCACTGGCGTCTCATTTTTGACGCTGGTGGGCGTTTTTTTTACGCCAGCGGCCGTTTTTGACTCCGGAATTTTTTCGGGCAAATTTTCGCAGGCGTTTCGCGAAATTTTTTGCTGGCGGCGAATCGCGCAAATTCGCAGTGAATTCGGCCTGGCGAATAAATTCGCCCATCACTAGCCTCCATGCGTTTAAGTAACCAAAAAATATGAAGCCAAAGAGCCTGAAACACATTTTCACCTCTATACCCTAAAGTTCTGTAATTAGGCTTCATTGTAGCTGTACCTACTATACAAAGGCAACAGTTCTACCCATGATACCAGTTCCTAGCTGTATATTTTTTATATTGAAAGAGCAAAAGTCAAGAGATGCTGCTAAAATGGGACAACGTTCATGCTTTTCTTTAAAATAGGATACATATAGTTCAATACAATTAAAAGAAGCTAAAATATAAAAAAATTTGCATATTATTATTTCTGCTTTTTAAAAATACAAATTTATATATGACTGTCAGTGTGTTTATGCAGTGACATTTGAATAATGAGGATCTATGAATAAAATAACATGAAAAATCATTTTGACAAAATCAGTTATGTTTCTGAAAACCAAAAGATTCTTTAACTAATGCAAGTTTTTAATAAAAGTTAATTTATAACTTTATAACTCTAATTTACTTAACTGTTTTACCAATAGTTTCATTCGAAGTGAAAAATCTAGATGACATTATATTGCATGGATTTGTACTGATATAATAACTATTTCAAATGTGTTGGCTAGTACTCACATTTCAAAGAGCTTAACGGACAATTTTGCCTCGTTTTCTGTTTTTAAAACTTTTTTTTATTTGTTTTCCAAATTATGTTTGGTTGCTCCACATTGACCTAGGTAAACAGTTCCACAATTGTCATTCAGTTTCAGAAGATCATAGTGCATCTTTGAACACTGTTTAGCATTTATACAAAAGATTGTCTTATTTGTCCGTGTAGGTAGTGGCCAGAAGAAAAGAAAGAAGGGATAAACTAAGAAGGGGACGAGGAAGAAAAAAAGAAAGAAAAATAAGTCATGTAGAATTAAATAAAATGATATTGTAACAATAGCAATGTAACATTATGTTGTCACTGTGTTGTTATTTCTCTTAACATTTAGGGGTAGATTTATCAAGGGTTGAATTGAAAATTCAAATTTGAATTTTCAGTTTTTTAATGGTCTAAACTGTCAAATTCAACTAGGCTAGGGAGTTATGTGAAACTTGTTTAAAAAGTGCCATTATGTAGACCCTTGGGGTGAGTTAGACCAAGGAAGATAAATCAGCCACCCTGTAGTAGAATTACCTACACACCAGACTTTCAAAGTAAGCACACATCAAGCAAGCTCATGCTAAGTTCAAGATGTTCTCAAGTATTTACTTACTTTGAAAGTCTGATGAGTAGGTCATTTTACCATAGGGTAGCTTATTTATCATCCTTGGTCAAACTCACCGGAAGGGTCTACAACACATGGCACTTTTTAAACAAGTCTCACGTAATTAGCACAGCACAGTGTGTTGCATGTGGTACTTTATTATACATAATTAAGGGTACTACACCATTTTGCACTTCCCTACACAGATTTGGTTTTCATTGGAAAGTCCAGCAGAGTGGATCAGTGAAGGGCTGCTGCAATCAAGATACTTAACACCAATTGAAGATTTCACAGCCTAAGGGCGGAATGAACTTTGTTTGTATTGAAGGACTCAAATAGGGAGTTATTCAAATTCAATTCAACTTTTTTTTAAATATTTGAATTAGATTTTCGAGATATATCATACTCTGGCCCTTTAAAAACTCAATGTGACTATTCACCACCTAAAACCATACAAATTGCTTTTTAAGTCAATGGGAGAGGGCCAGGGATCAATTTGGAATATTTCAATTGGTCGAATTAAGAATTTGAAATTCGACTTTTGATGTGCCTTTTAATGTACAGTAAATATTAAGGTGTATTCTCATCCAAAGTAGTATTTTTTTATTGATCCAAGGGCACCTGATCTGTTCATATTTATTTAGTTTATCTTTTAGCGTATAAGTGATTTCCGCATTAGCTGCTATCCTCCAAATTTTTCTTTTCCACAGCAATTGGGTGTGGGCCTGATCCTTTCCATGTTGAGGCAACAGTGCATCTTGTTGCTGAGCATATTTGACTAGCTAGTTATTTGTAGCTTCAATAAACCCAAGATGGATCAATGCTGCTTAGTTATCATCAACTACAAGGTGCTGTTTATATTTTCATTTTTAAAAACTCAAATTATTTGCTTATAAGGAGATGGCATTTCTGTCATTTGGAGCTTTCTTGATAAGGGATCTCACACCTGTACTGTTACAGCTAGCTACTAGCAAGTCTATACATACTAATATCAAGTCTCCCAATCTGAAGTCCTGGGAGTATTTTACTTTTTCCTACTGCAAATATAGTATCCATGATTTATATTGATTTTTGTGTTCTGTAGTAACATATATGTTCATAATTACATAACAAAAGATGTAAGTGGGGAGATTTTTTCAGTGATACTGTGTTAAAGAACATTTTCGGTTATGGTAATATGATAAAAACTGCTCAATTGGTGAAGTCACAAAACTAGATCTTTGCCCACTGAGATGGTGGGTCATGTCATGCTTGTCTAGGGCCAATGATTGGATCACATTATGAGCCTGTAGACACACTGTCTGACCATGACCTGACTAATTTTTAGTCATGGAAGCCAAGCTGAGGGACATAGACTTTTTTAACTTTTCAAAAGAGGCTTCTTTTAAAGTGGAGGGTGGCTGTCTGGAGACTGACACTGCAAAGTGCCAACAATTATGTAGAAGATCAGGAGTAGCAAGGTGTCTGACAATGAACAGACCAGACAGTACATGAATGGAAAAAACGGTGGTCATGTTGGAGAACAATGGAGAAGCTGAATCAGTAGGCAGCTCAGCATTGTCCATACGCAGATCCATTAGATTGCACTTCAGGATTATTTCCATTTTTCAAATAATGGAAGTGGGTAAATACAACCTCATCTATTTTTCTATTGTGTAATGCAAAAAGGTTGTCTGTTCCATGGCAGTATAAGACTGACCATAATAATATAACTACAAGTAGACTCCCTGGCTTACTGCTTATACTGTAACCTGTCGTTCACAAACACTGACTTACAAGCTATTACCCTTAATAATGTCTTCAATGCTTTATCACAGTATTTACAGCTTCTAAAGTAGATTTTTGCCCTTGACCTACTGATAATACAGTTTTACCCTGTGTTGTTCCCTAGGCAGGTTTCCATTGGACAAAACTGAACTTAATGAACACAAGTTTTATTTAAACCTTGCTAATCATCTTACTTTGTTACTATATACATTTAGGCTAACATAAAATAATTAAATCTTCAATATTCATTATTTTTCTGGAGCTTTTTATTATACATATTGAAATCATTAATTCATTTAAAAAAAACCTGATTTGGGGCTCATATTCCTTTATTTAATTAGGTTACCCCTTTGTTTGTACATCATGTTGCTAATCCAATGCTTGCTTAAATATCATTTCAGTAAATTTATACCTTAGGCAATTTTATTCAATGCATCTGTTTTGCCTTAGAGATGTATTTTATGGATGCTTCAATGCAAATGAGTCAGTTTCATTTAGAATGCACATAATATATCTAGTCAATGTAAGATATAGCCAAAGGAAATTGAAAAGTATTTGAATACATTCATATCTAACATTTGGTTTTCATCTGTCCACAGTAATTAAAGAGCACAAGATTGGTACATAACAGTCATTCATGACGTGACGACTCACTGACTGAGAATTACTCAAGTCACTCTCTGCTAAATTCACATTCAATATGACAAAGTAAAAACATTTCTAGAAAATGTAAAATATAAAAAATATGTTTCTTAGTATTTTAACTATATAACTTTTTAAACTTTATAAATAATGACTGCCTCAATGTTGTGACTTTGATTTAATATTAAGAGGATAGAATTTTATTAGTTTAGCATTTAGTTTAGAAGTTATAATTGTATTTGCATCTAGATGCATGAAACAATAGATTTATTGAAATTTATTGTAATAGATCAAAAACAGTACAGCAGAGAAGTAAATGAATTATAGGGGCAGATTTTTTATTGGACCAGGTGTTCCCCAGGTATTTCCCCCATTCATTAAAGAAGAAGAAAAGTTATAATCAGCCCATCTGCCTAACATTTCATTGGGCGTACAAAACTGCACCAAGGGTTATACGCTGAAAAATAAATTTTGTTACTGATATAAGAGGATTTAGTTATAAGGAATTATATTGCAGCTGCTGTACTAATTTGTATTTACCTTTTAACCTAGACAGCAAGAAAACTGTAACTTTTTCAATTCACAGTTTTATGATTGACATTGATGATGATTACTGTTTAGGAGCTGGTAACAGAAATATTATTAATGATGTATTATTTAAAAAACCTGAGGAAGGAGAGAATTCAAAGCATGGGACATTCCTAACATGTCTGTGGTAGAGTACACCACACCAACAATAATTACTGACTTTATAATGCAGCAAATAAACAGGTAAATTAAGGTCAGATTATACATTTTACTGTCTCACATTGACAGCATTTATTGCATCTGACAACTACAGTTGGGCATTCTATGACTTGTTTTGTTGAGAATACAATATCTTGATTACAATTAAAATCAGGGACGTTGTTTCCTTTTGGTAGAGTTAAACATATTGAAAAGACTAATATTTGGTTAGTTTGTTTTTGTGTCATTTATATGTATGATTAGATGTGACACTAGAGTTTTCCTATTTATTTTTCTTTATCAGAATTATATTTTTGCTCCTTTTGTTATGTTTTGATTTTGGTGACCCAGGATTTAATTTCTTGAAAAATTTCTGTTTATAAAGGAAAGGCACCACTTGCTCTGCTTCTTTTGCCTGTCTAGGAATCTAGACCCGAGCAATGGTGAGGCCCTTGATGGATGGTACAGGGGCGCCAAGCATCATGTGGAGCTCGACCTGGAGGAGATTATCTTGAGCTTGAGGCAGCAGAGACATGTAAAGGATTTGACTGGTGATGGATTCCTGTGAAAGAGGTTTGTGTGTGCTCACACTTCAGATGAGTATTGGGAACTCGACCTGAAGATAAGGAAAGAGGCTTTATGTGCACAGCTAGAAGGATTGGGAGCCTGAAGATTAAAGATTTCTGTGGAGATGGTCCACGAGAGCCCGCTACATGGAAGCAATTACCTTGTCCATAGGAGAGGTACATTGGGGCAGGTAACGCTACCTGGGGAAAGTTCAAGAACTCTTAGGGGAAGGGACTGAACTGTGACTGTCTGTCCACCAGAGTAGAGTATGGGTAGAGTAGAGTATGGGACTGTGTCCTTGTATAGATTGTGCTAGGGTTGTTGTACTTATATATTACATTTCTTTATTCCTATATAAAGTAATATCTGATTGCTGCACTTGTGTGTTTTAATTTTTCTAGTGAAATTTCACTGAGGTGTAATTCCTCAGTGCCCCCTAAGTGGAGGCACTGCATTAAAATTCCCAGTATATTTCACATTACAAAGGGGATTCAGGCCCTGTATTGAGAAGAGAAATATATTTTATTGAGAGTGTACATACTATACAACACAAAGTGTCACAATGGATTTACACTTGGATAAAAATAAATATGGGGCTACTTTGCTAACAAGCATTTCAAAACATATATCTAAGTCTTTGACATGCACTATTCATATTAACTTCATACCATATGAAATTTGATCTATGACCTTTGAATCTTTGAACCACAGTTGATATTCTCTTTGGCTTTCAATGAAAGAAGTTTCTCTGCTTTATACTGCACAAGGATACATTTGAATTAAAAACTCTCAACATGTCATATACTTTGACCAGCAATGTTGCTGTATAAATGCACACAAATTAGTGAAAGAATTGACCTCACAATGGCATATTTCCATGTTGAAAATATCTGAAAGTCGTCTAATAAAAAAATTGCAACTAGGGGCATTCATTTTATAATTGCATGCTTTCATATACAGGAAAGCTATTTTGGTGCCCTACAAAATAGAATATTTAATGAGTATTCATGAATATATCCCATTTTTCATTAAACAATGGAATAATCAGGGCATCAATGTACCTTGTAATGGCAGACAGGAGAAATATATTGAAATAAGTTCATTTGCATATTATAATATATTTAAATGAGACATTACTGCATGCCACCATAATTTAACTTGCAAAATTTACATATAGTTTTAAAAATGATAGACAAAAATAGTTTCATGCATTTTTTCTCTGAAGTTAGTTACTATTATCTCATATTGCATTATAAAATATATGAAAATATAAAAGTTGGTTTGTTTGTACAATGTGTCTATAATAAGTTCATGCATTTTTTATAGGGTGTGGCATTCTGGGAATTGTGTTTTTTTTTTAACAAATATGGTTTATATTTATATAAAGATTTCCAAAATTATACAGAACTGTATGAACGGGGAGTAGCAATGAGCGAATCTGTCCCATGACAACTTTGTACATTGAAGACTTTGTGCATTTTTTTATGTGAGGTTTTTGTGCAATTGCTTTTTCTTGTAACATACATAAGAGTCTATTGGCATTTTTTGTGGCATACTTTTTCATGCAAAATACATTAGGGGTCTTATTGGCATCTTTGTCACAATGTTTTCAGGTGGTTTTGCAAAAGTATTAGCCAATGACAAAATGTGGAGTTTAGCCACAAATCCATAGCTGTCAAAAAGTGTACTTCTCACAAACAAGCAGAGAACCTATGTCTCTTTGGATTCCACCTAAGCAAGGTTTGGCACTGTGGCTGGGAAAACACAAAAGGCAAGCTACATATTGTAGATATCAGGATTTTAGATTTAAGCCAAAGAACAAAGATTATAGAACATGACACTAGGTTAAAGGCCATTCTGTTATTATAATGTAGAATGTTTGCACAGAACAAGGAATCCATCTGTTGTCTCATGTCACAAGTATAGTGCAAGGCCAAGAAAGACACATATAGTTTCAGAAACTACAGCATAGATACCATTCTGAACACTGTGCTGACACAGTAGTTGCACCTTATTTAGCTATTGTACCGAGACTGTGAGTCTGTCCCTAAAATGGAAATAGTGACACAGTTATGCTAAAACAAGGATGATGATTGGATGCCACTGGATCAGCCCCATGGAAGAAGAAATGGTTAAATGGTCATCTGTTGTATTGCTAATTGTTCCCTCAACGTCCTCACGAGCTTTCAGGATGTATGAGCTATTATTTAATACTCTGTATTATATTACTCTGTATTAATGTATACCTCAAATAAAGCTGCCTGGTTAATATCCTGAGTGAATCTGATTGGTTCAAGTCAGGCCCAGGGGGGAACTTCGGGGCCAGGCTCGATTTGAGTAAATATTTATTTAAATCCAAGAGAGACTTACTCATTGTGGGTGAGAATCATATATCCTTAGGGGAGAATCATAACGATAGACGAGCGACAAAATATACAAAAATATATTTTATATATATATATATATATATATATATATATATATATATATATATATAATATAATCCGTAAATTTTAATATGACATCTATCCGACAAATATATTCCAGAAGGCACTATGAGACCCAACATATGAGCAGAATTAAAGATGCTGTGAACACCGGTGCTTTGATTGATGAGTCATACCTTGAAGGATGGGAGCTTCACTGTAGGAAGGGAAACTGTAAGGGTAGGACTACACGAACGTTTTTGGCATGATCCAACGTTCTGCGACAAAACAAATCCTCTACTGGCCAGAGGAACAGGCTGTTCTACTGTTACTTTTGTTACACACTGCTACAAGTTACTTCTCTCTTGAAACTTAGTTGTGAATTAACAGACAGATTTCTATTTAAAGTACCTGGATGTTGGTGCCGTTCTACTTTGTTCTACTTAGTTTTTTGCTAAAGGTAAACCTAGGCACCGGAACTAATCACGCCGCCTACGTGACGCACATGACGTCACTTCCACCATGCCACCATCTCTTTAAATGGATTTACTAAATATAAATTTATAGGCCACCCCCCAAAACCTGCCATCCTAGGCACAGGCACTCGAGTGTCTTAATATAAATAAGCCCTGTACGTAAGTAGTAGAGGCCCAAAACAGAAATGTATAGAAATGAGCCTTATAGTGTAGTTCGTCTCTCTTTGATAAAGATGTTAAAGTCCGTTAGTGACCCATTAAACAGGTACCAGTTGCAGGATGAGAAAATACAGAATAGGAAGTAACATTTCATTCCTTTGTTAGGTGTCAGTAGTTTTGACTAGTGATGGGCGAATTTATTCAGCAGGTGCAAATTCGTGGCAAATTTGCGCGATTTGCGAAACACCCGGGAAAATTCGTGGAAAAAAATGGGCGCCGGCTTCAAAAACGGCGCCGGCGTCAAAAACTAGCCATTTCGCGAATTTCGTGCGAAATTCGCTAATTTTTCAGCGAAGTGAAATGGCGCAAATTCGCCCATCACTAGTTTTGACAAAGTAAAATTTAGTAAAACAGTATTACAGTAGCTAAAATTGTATATATTTAGCAGAAAAGTGGTCATTCTTGACCCAGGGGGGCACAAGTGTGCCCCATTAGTGCTCATTGTATGAGCCCTAAGTGCCTGATGAAATGTTCAGTAAAGAGTGCAGTGTCAGGTGGTGGGAGGGGAGGACATGCCCCCCCCAACTGGCCCCTGTTGAATTGAGCGCTTCCTATTGTGGGCAGAGTTCCATTCAAGATATTCCACAGATCTCTGCACTTCAAAACAAAGTGCTAAGGCCTGCATATATTTGCATAGATGGACAATTGCTGCACTTTTTTGCACATTTCACACTGTGTGGGGCATTGGGAATTACACATAAACAGAACTTCTCTCTGGACACTAAGGGGCTCATTAACTAACAATCGAATTGTGATTTTGATTGTGAATCATATAAAATACATGGTTTTCTTACCTTACTAAAAAGCTCTAAAAATTGTATATTTATTAAATAAAAAAACCATGAAAACCTCTAATGCCAAACTTCGCCAATTAAAAGTCGTTGAGTCAGTGGGAGCTGGGCTGATTTGATCGCCTTAAATCAATTCTGACTTTTAGAGGTCTTCAGATTTTTTTTTCTGCTAGGAATTGTCCACAAAAACTAAAATTTTAGCATAACGTTCAGCGTTCCTTTTTTCGTTCACGTTTTTTTTATATTCAGATCTTTTGATGAATTCAATGACAACATTGGTTTTAGAGTTTGTGAGTGTAGCCATAGTTTCAAAAACATCCAAAACCACTAAACTCCAACTTTAATAAATACGCCTCTTACTAGAACACTTCAGGGGAACTTTTTTAATCTCTTTTATCTTTCCTCATACAGAAATTCCCATTCTTTCCATACCATTATCCTTATTGCTCTCCTTACTATTGGGTTTCCGTGGGGTACTGATCCCAAATTCCAGCTTTGGCTGCTCACTTTCTATCCTATGCTCATACAGCATCTACAGTATCACCCCTGATTCAATCATCAATTTAGCATTTGAAAAGCTCAGTTTGCATTAAAATCTGCTACAAATTGCTTTAATATTTGGATTAAGAACTGGGGATATTTTAATGCACTTTCATCATGCTCAAGAATGTGTATGGGGACTTAATGATAATCATCATTATAATCACATTTGTGCTGCCTCTTATCCAGTATTACTGCTTTAACAATATGCAAGCCGCTACTAATGAGTTATGTTTGTTAACAAGCTGTTTTGATCTGTTAGTTACACAATGACTTTATGTGTCTGTGTTTGCTTTAACAATTCAAGTTGTATATTGAATTCTCTTGTTCTAGTCTAATAGGTTTATTTTTAGTACAAGCACTTATAATAAATCTGTTTTATACATTTGGATTTTCTTGCCTAGAGCTCACACTAATATAACAAAGAAAGTCATTTCATATTTTGGAAAGCAAACTCTTACCTGAAACCACCAATTTGTTTTTTTTTTAAAACTTGCTTTGTTCTGTAATTGCGCCTACAATAAACAAAGATTGCCTTGTAATTTCATGCAGTCATTCCTATGATCTTAATTTGAGAGCCATAATAAACCAGAAAAAAAACAATATCTAGACTCACACGTACTAAATAACTGTCAAATTATAATGAAAATAACACTGGCCAGATATCTTGTTTGTTGTTAAATGGAGAAGTGGCTTTGCAGAGGGAATGCTTTCATATTGTTTATTTACCACTGAAGCTGCAACATCACAAGCTAATTATTATATCTCAACAACCTTCCACTCTATTCTCCTTGCAGTTAAATTAAATTCATGTACTTTATTTTGCTCCACAGATCCATATTGTCTAGCTTCTGGCATTAACTTGGCATCTTCCTAAGATTAAACTGGTGCAGAACACTTGGGAGAAGTTCAGAAGGTTAATATCACTAATATTTTCTATTTTTTTTGTAAAACTGAAGGGGATCATGGGTACTCACCTGCCCCAGGCTGATACTGGCTTTACATTTGTTCAGTTCTTTTGTACAATGGGTAGCATTTGCACAATTCAAATTGGAATGTTGAGGTGAGTCCAGATTATGGAACTAAATGAATGCTCTTTGAGCACTTTAGTGGATTTACAGGACAGGGTTTCCTTCAAAAGTCCAAAAAATAAAAAAAGGTAAATACATGCACTTGTATAGATACTAAATGGCTAGTGAACAGGGGACCAGGGAATGTGCATTAGTTAAACTCATCTATTTTGTAACTTTGTAGATAATTTGGCCAGATCAGTTGGACTTCCACTGTACATTTTTAGTCTCCATCACTCAAACAGGACACTATTGTATTAGAGAGGGTACAGAGAAGGGCAACTAAGCTGGTAAAAGGTATTGAAAATCTTAGCTATGAGGAAAGACTGGCCAAATTGGGGATGTTCACGCTGGAGAAGAGGCGCTTAAGGGGTGATATGATAACTATGTATAAATATATAAGGGGATCATATAATAATCTCTCTAATGATTTATTTACCAGTAGGTCTTTCCAGCTGACACAATGTCACCCATTCCGATTAGAAGAAAAGAGGTTCCGCCTAAATATTCGGAAGGGGTTTTTTACAGTGAGAGCTGTGAAGATGTGGAATTGTCTCCCTGAATCAGTTGTACAGGCTGATACATTAGATAGGTATAAGGATGGGTCAGATGCTTTATTCACCAGTAGCTCCTCCCAGCAGACAGGAGGGAGCCAATGAGATTAGAGGAGGGAAAGGGGTGTTACAGGGAGAGCTGGGAAGTGAATCAGTTGTACAGGCTGATACATTAGATAGCTTTAAGAAGGGGTTGGATGGCTTTTTAGCAAGTAAAGGAATACAGGGTTATGGGAAATAGCTCATAGTCCAAGTTGATCCAGGGACTGGTCCTATTGCCATTTTGGAGTCAGGAAGGAATTTTTCCCCCTCTAAGGCAAATTGGAGAGGATTCAGATGGATTTTTTGCCTTCCTCTGGATCAACTGGCAGATAGGTAGTTAATAAAAAAAAAAAAAAAGGTTGAACTCGATGGACATGTGTCTTTTTTCAACCTTACTTACTATGTTACGATGTTACTATGTTACTATATTAGGGCTGAAGTCTGCAGGAACCATGGATCAGACAGGTTCGGGCAGACACTCAGACAAAATATTAGGACTATGGGCAGGTTTGGACTGATCACTTCCTGCTGCCCTGGCCAACCTTTCCACCTGCGACTGTCCACTTCCACATCTAGTGGTGTCTATTTAAAGACTTGTGCCAGTCTTGCCATATCTCTAATGTCACGGAAGGGGTGGGCCGTCTCTGGTATATAAGGGACCACAGGCCAGGTCAGACGTGTAAAGGGTAGTAAAGGGTTGGGTGTGGGTCTACAATTTGTAAATAATACTAGGGTATTTTACTTAGCCTTGGAGTGCTCCCACAACCCCTCAATTTTTTTTATGTTTAAGTTAAATCTAGGGATGGGCGAATTTGACCCGTTTAGTTTCGCCAAATATTCGCCGCCGGCAAAATGTTGTCGATGCCCATTAAAGTCTATGGGCGTCAAAAATATGTTGTCGCACGGCGAAATTTGTTTGACGAGCGTCTTTTTATTTTGACGCACAACGCCATACAAGTCTATGGGTGTTATTTTTTCGGCGAAACAAGGCGAAAAAATTTGCCCATCGCTAGATAAATCTATTCTTCTCTGTGTTTCCAGTAGATATATCAGATTGTAAACTCCACTTGTAAATGAATTGATGTTCACACACTTGAATTGTTGGTGGAATTGTTGAATTAGTGAATTGTTGTGGAAAATGTGAGTGCTACCTATAAAAGGATAATAATAGTATTTTGCCAATCAAAATCATTTTTACTAGTAAGGCTGAAACTGTTTTGTTGTGAAGAATTAGTATGTGTCTTAACTATGTTTCTTAACTATGTTTCTGTAAACCTTCAGCTTACAGAGCCTCCCTAAGCAAAATGTGACATCTTTTTTTAGGTATAATGTTATGGATACGTGAAATGGTTCAGCTTCAGGCTTTGTAATTATTTGTGTGAAAAGGAAATCAGGTTTTATGCTCCACAAGGGCAGGTTGTGATGTAACACCTCAATAAATGACTTTGGAATATAATATGAAATTAAGGGACATATTTACAACATTTAGGGGCAGATTTATCAAGGGTTGAAGTGAATTTGATACTTCGACCATCGAATAGGATACTATGGGGCAGATTTACTAAGCTCGAGTGAATAGTTTGAATAAAAAAATATTCTAATTTCAAAGTAATTTTTTGGGTACGTCGACCATCGAATTGGTCAAATTCGATCAAATCGAACGATTTGAAGTAAAAATCGTTCGACCATTCGACCATTTGATAATCGAAGTACTGTCTCTTTAAAAAAAACGTTTACTTCATACCAAAATTAAAGCTACCAAAGTCCAATGTTAGCCTATGGGAACCTTCCCCTGCACCATCGTTCTTTGGCCATACGTTTTTGCGCTACAATCCTTCAAATTCGATATTCCATTTAGAAGGATTTTACTTTGAGGGTTTTTTAACCCTCAAAATTCTACCCTTGATAAATCTGCCCCCATGACTTCGAATTTACTTCAAATTCGATTTGAAGTAAAATAGTTTGAATATTCGAATATTCGATAATCTAAGTACTGTCTCTTTAAAAAAACTTCGACTTCAGTAGTTCACCTAATTAAACCTGCCAAAGTGCTATGTTAGCCTATGGGGACTTTCTCATACATTTTTCTAAGTCTTCACACATCGAAGTAAAATCGTTCGATCATACGCTAAAATCGTTCGATGGCCAGATTCGGTAAAAATTCCTTCGACTTCGATATTCGAAGTCAAAGTATTTTAATTCGATGGTCAAATTTCAGAATATTTTTTACTTCGAAATTTGACCCTTGATAAATCTGGCCCTTGATTATGTTTTGCCATTGTTACTTTTAGTAATTTTAAAATGATATGTATATATATATTTATATGAGAGGCTAAAGTCTACAAATCTTTTCTGCATCGCTACTGATTCACAGTATGGGTCATTTCTATTTCTCTGGGTGCAAGTGCTGAAACCTAAGGGAAATTTGGCCTCTGTTCCTTGTGTCGGACTGAAAATTAGACGAAAGGAGCAGAGCAGAGTACAACATCAGGAGGCACAGGTGAGCTCTGCCCTGCCAAGAAAATGTGGCCTAGTAATGAACTCCCTATATGTTAACACTTTTTATATGGGGTGCTCACTGCAGGGGTCCCCTGGTAGATCCCCATAGAGATACAAAATATTAAAGGAAAACTATACTTCCAAAATGAATACTTAAGCAACAGATAGTTTATATCAAATTGAATGACATATTAAAGAATCTTCCCAAACTGGAATATATATTTACATAAATATTGCCCTTTTACATCTCTTGCCTTGAACCACCATTTTGTGACTCTATCTGTGCTGCCTCAGAGATCACCTGACCAGAAATACTGCAGCTCTAACTGTAACAGGAAGAGATCACCTGACCAGAAATACTGCAGCTCTAACTGTAACAGAAAGAGATCACCTGACCAGAAATACTACAACACAGGGGGGCCGATTCACGAAGGGTCGAATTTCGAAGTTAAAAATACTTCGAAATTCGACCCTCGAATTGAAATCCTTCGACTTCGAATATCGAAGTCGAAGGATTTAGCGCTAATCCTGCGATCGAACGATCGAAGGATTTTTCGTTCGATCCTAATCGAACGATTCGAAGGATTTTAATCAAACGATCGAAGGAAAATCCTTCGATCAAAAAAAGCTTAGCAAGCCTATGGGGACCTTCCCCATAGGCTAACATTGACTTCGGTAGCTTTTATCTGCCGAAGTAGGGGGTCGAAGTTTTTTTTAAAGGGCAAGTACTTCGACTATCGAATGGTCGAATAGTCGAACGATTTTTACTTCGAATCCTTCGATTTCGTTCGACTTCGATCGAATTCGATCGAATTTAACCAATTCGATGGTCGAAGTACCCAAAAAATACTTCGAAATTTGAAGTATTTTTCATTCGAACCCTTCACTCGAGCTGAGTGAATCGGCCCCTAACTGTAACAGGAAGAAGTGAGGAAGCAAAAGGCAGAACTCTGTCTGTTAATTGGCTCATGTGACCTTACATGTGGTTTGTATGTGTGCACAGTGAATCTTACGATCTCAGGGGGCGGCCCTTATTTTTTAAAATGGCAATTTTCTATTTATGATTACCCAATGGCACATACTACTAAAAAAGTATATTATTATGATAATGGTTCATTTACATGAAGCAGGGTTTTACACATGAGCTGTTTTACTCAGTATCTTTTAATAGAGACCTACATTGTTTGGGGGGTATAGTTTTCCTTTAATGAAACAGCCGACCTAATGCGTTTCTCTTTCTTCAGGGGCACAATTGGAATAAAAGCAGGCCCACAGGGCAGATGGCACATATGTGCAAATTAAGCAAGAGGTAGGGGCAAGGAGCAGGGAATAGAGTGCTGTCTAACACAAGCAGTGCTTAATAGAAGACCCAGCTATGGGCCTCAGCACTCCAAAACAGTGCAACAGCGTAATGCAGTCTGCAATTTGTGGGTTTGTAAATGACTCCCTAGTAACATGAAAAATAGCTTGAACAAATCATTAAGACCCCTTTAATTTGTATTGCATTAATGATAAGATTCATTTTCAGGGATTCATGAAAACATAGCTGCTGAACTGTCACAGCCCATTCCACAGAAAGGTTCTCAACTCCTTCTCTTGACAGTAAATGATCAAGAGGTCATTTTTACCCGGCCTCTGGGCCTAATGAAAATATATACTGACAATTGTGATACATGTTTACATATTAGTAGATACAAATAAAGAATAATTATACTCAATCTCATCTGTATAATTAGCTTGAAAGGTCTTTCTAAAGCCTATCTAGGATTTAAGGAGTATAAAATATATTGCTCCGTTCCTTTAATCTCATGTCACGTCTAAAATTGCTCTCTCTGGGTTACAAAGAGTTGCTATTGAGTTCCACAGTGCTATCTTCATTTTAAACATGGCACACTTAACAAGATTTCAAGCTTCTTGAAATTACGAATGCTCATACACGTTTCCCTAGTAAAGAACTAATGATACAGAAAACCGAGCACGTTTTTTATCCTGGAAATATAGTGATACGCCGGATCCTGAAAGTGATGAGGTATATCCTCATTACATCCCTGCACTCGTAAGAACATGGGTATCAGTACAATTAACATTTTATAACTGACATAAAAATGAAATTAAAAAGGAGAACATATCATTTATGCAGACTTTTCCAGAGAACTTTCCTTTTAAACCACGGAAAATACCGAAAATTTCATGTCACCTTAACTATAAAGTCCTTCTAGGTGAAGTCATTAATATAAATGGTTTACCTTGAAAATGGTACATAAACTCTGCAACTGTGCATGCAAACTGTTTATTTAAGCATTCCTTCGTAAGTTCCAGCATTTTCATCATCAATTATTTTGCTCAAGGTAAAAGCTGAATTTCCTGCAGAGAAGGACTTTCTATCATGCAAAACTGTCTCATCTTAACTGTGTTTTTCTATAGATCTTCATGATTTCATAAATATAAATAAGCAACTCAAGGCAGGGCCATATATTTAGTGCCCAATAAAATCGAAACACATTCACAAAGAAAGCTGTTAAATTAAAAGTGTAGTCACAAAAGGACATTTTTGAGAATTTTACTCTAAAAGGAAGAAATAACGGGCTGATCCCAAAAGTATACCCTGTATTAACAGTACAGGAAATCCGCCAAAAAAAATGTATGTATTGAAAAAAGAATGCAATACATGATACCAGCACATACTAATCCAATTGAATTCAGTCTTTGGGGATAAAATTAAAATACTGCATTGGGTAGTTTTGGGTTTTGTGGGTTACTCTTCAGGAACTTGTTTTTTTACGTTAGCTTTGCTTTTGCATTTTAATAAGATGAGCCAGGTCTTTAATGTTTAATAATACATATCACTAGTGATGGGCGAATTTGCGGCGTTTTGCTTCGCTGAAAAATTCACGAATTTCGCGCATAATTCGCGAAATGGCGAAAAATTCACGAAACAGCGCCGGCGTCTCGTGTTTTACGCCGGCACCCGTTTTTGACGCCGGCGGCTGTTTTTTTCGATGCTGGCGCACGTTTTTGATGCTGGCGTCTGTTTTTTTTTTAAAAAAAAAATTTCGACGCTGGCAAATTTTTGAAGCAAATTTTCGCGGGCGTTTCACAAATTTATTTGGTGGTGGTGAATCGCGGAAATTTGCAGCGAATTCGCGCCTGGCGAATAAATTCGCCCATCACTTCTCATCAATTTCTCCCGCAAATTTTCATCGGCGTTTCGCGAATTTATTCGCTGGCGGCGAATCACGCAAATTCACCTGGCGAATAAATTCGCCCATCACTACATATCACCAGAAGTTAGCACAATTTAATGAAGACATGATGACTTGTTGTATTATGTCAATGAGCCCTCTAGGCTTTTGGTATTGACAAAGGTTGTATCTAATCCTCACTTCTTTTCCTATAAACTTTTTCAGGCCATTGTTTTGAACGAATAAAAACAATTATTTGTAACCATTTTCTTGGGCAATATCCTTCAGTTTGACCAGTAGTCCAAAAGAAATAAATCAAGACATTTCAACTCTGTGATATTAATATTGATCACACCTTCCCTCTGTATAAATCAAATTTGCTGGGTCAAATAAAAAAATCTTGGTGTCTGTAGGGAAGCCCAGGGAACAATTTCTGATAAAATAACTTCTAAAACTGCTCAACTGCTGTCACACAATATTAACAGGTGTGAAAAAGTACACAGGACTCTCTGGAATTAGGTACTTGTATCTATTCCACAATGGTTAGATCTCCTAATAACCAGAAATACTGTCGAGTTATTTGAAGCCAAACAAATAAGTATACTGGCCATTCATCGTGTTGGTTAAAATAGAAAATAGAAAGATGTGCCAAATAGTGTAGCATAATGAAAAAACTTAATTCTAAGCCTCTGTCCAATATATATATATATATTATTTTTTAAGCTATGTGCTACTGAACATTGAAAGCAGTTTTTGACTGCCCTTTGCTGTCAGTTTGCCAGACATAATTCACAATATATCAGAAATCAAATCGCAGACTTGCATTTTGTGTTATTCTCCGTCTTCACAGAAACACATGAAACTTTAAGAAATGACCTGTTTTTTCACATAATTGGTTTGCCGCCATCATGGATTTATTAGCTTAACTTGATCTACTTAGCTTATTTTAAGTAACATTAAATTATAATATTTTTATTGCAAAGAAACTAAAAAAGACAAAAAAATAGGAGGCGCAGTATTTATTGGAGAATGGGTGGGTTTCATAAGATTTGGGTGTGGCCGGGTGGATCAGGGTCATGGTCTTGCATCTGTGAGTCTTTTCTTCATTGAGGTTTCATTCTACTTGTTGGTAGTGATGGGCGAATTTGCTCGTTTCGCTTCGCCGTAAAATTCGTGAAACGGCGCCGGCGTCTCGTTTTTGACGCCGGCACCCGTTTCTGATGCCGGCGCCCGTTTTTTCGACGCCGGTGCCCATTTTTGACGCCGGCTCCCGTTTTTGACGCCGGTGTCCGTTCTTTCGAAAAAAAAATTTGACGCCGGCGAATTTTTTCTGCGAATTTTCGCGGGCCTTTCGTGAATTTATTCGCTGATGGCGAATCGTGCAAATTTGCCGCGAATTCGCGCCTGCCGAATAAATTCGCCCATCACTACTTTTTGGTACAGTATGTTCCTCCAAGGGGTTGATAACTCAGAGGAGAGGGCCCTGCTAATTTAGTGGTTTGGGGCATTGTGATTCCTTATGGTGGCCCTGTTCCAGTGTTGGAGCTCTTAACAATAGAGGGCTCCCTTATGTCTTGTATCTCTTGTCACTACTGCCTTGTGTGTCCTGCCCATGTATTATGTAGTACCAGTTGGCACTGCCAGTGCTTGATAAATACTGGGTGATGTGAGCTCTATTACTTGAGTGCAGAGAAGTGTGCCTTTGTTATTGATGTTTGCACTTTGCAGCTTGTCCAGTCATATTTGAGTTTTTTGCTGTGGTCATTTGTTAAGCTGTATCTTTGTATATACAGTAGAGTTTGATGATGACCTAGATTTCTTTATGAATACTAGAAATTCAAGGTTCTCTTTAGGGAGATGAAACAATGACCAGATCTAGACAGGCTTCAGCTCTCAGGCTTCAAACAATCAGGGGCTGTAAATAAGAAATCTGATGATTATTTGGCATAATTTGCAGATGCACCACTAGAAAATTTTCAAAATACTCAACTTTCACCCTTGTGTTTTTATCAGCTCTTTAAACCTAACCTAGTGAAAAAATGAAAATGTCAAGGGCGATTAAAATGTAATGTTGAGAAGCAGCCCACAAGCACAACTTTCACCCTAATGTTCTACAGACAGTGAGAATTAGCTAGAGAGTCAGGCCAAGCTGAGATACAGTACTGGAGGGATGAAACAAATTATAGTCAAGCAGATTGTATTCCAGACAACTGGCCAAATCTATTGAACAGTTAACAAGCAGAGGTCAAGACAAACAGTAGCAAGCGCAGGTAAGAAAATGGTCTGCTGAATAAATGCTGCAGTCTCTTTATAGTTCTTATAGAACCAAGATAAGCAAGTTGGTATGGGCTACTTGATGGTGCTTCATAGATAAGCTAAACTGCTGAAACCTGCACATATGTTCACTAATGTATAACGTCACATGAATGTGCCTGGGACTGATATAGAAGTAATTCAGTGGAGCAGTTGCCAACACTACCGCTATAAAGTATTCAATAATAATCTCATGGAGTTGTCCCACATGCATAAACTGTACAATGTCCAGTACATACTTATTAATATGCTTTGGCTGATCTCCAGTTTTCTATGTCTATTCATCCGATTGCATAAAAGAATTCTGCAGCAGGACATTTAAACATGTTTGTAAGGTTGGCAATTGGGAAGAGGTTCAACATGTAACAATTGCTCTTATTTACCGTACGTGTATGTTTATTAGAGATGTCGCGAACTGTTCGCCGGCGAACTTGTTCGCGCGAACATCGGGTGTTCGCGCTCGCCGGACGTTCGCGAACGTCGCGCGACGTTCGCCATTTTGGGTTCGCCATTGTTGGCGCTTTTTTTTGCCCTCTCACCCCAGACCAGCAGGTACATGGCAGCCAATCAGGAAGCTCTCCCTTGGACCACTCCCCTTCCCTATAAAAACCGAAGCCCTGCAGCTTTTTTTCACTCTGCCTGTGTGTGCTGAAGAGATAGTGTAGGGAGAGAGCTGCTGCCTGTTAGTGATTTCAGGGACAGTTGAAAGTTTGCTGGCTAGTAATCGTTTTGATACTGCTCTGTTATTGGAGGGACAGAAGTCTGCAGGGGTTTGAGGGACATTTAAGCTTAGGTAGCTTTGCTGGCTAGTAATCTACCTTCTACTGCAGTGCTCTGTATGTAGCTGCAGTGGGCAGCTGTCCTGCTTCTGATCTCATCTGCTGACTGCTGCAATAACAGTAGTCCTTGTAAGGACTGCTTTTATTTATTTTTTTGTTCCAATACAGAGCAGTATCAAGCAGATTACTAGCCAGCAAACTTACTATCATCTGTCCCTGAAATCACTAACAGCTCTCCCCCTACACTATCTCTTCCAAGCACACACAGGCAGATTTTTCAGATACATTTTTGCCCTTGATCCCCCTCTGGCATGCCACTGTCCAGGTCGTTGCACCCTTTAAACAACTTTAAAATCATTTTTCTGGCCAGAAATGTCTTTTGTAGATGTTAAAGTTCGCCTTCCCATTGAAGTCTATGGGGTTCGCGAACCGTTCGCGAACCGCTCGCAATTTTGCGCAAGTTCGCGAATATGTTCGCGAACTTTTTTTCCGACGTTCGCTACATCCCTAATGTTTATCTGTAAACAGATCTGTGGCTGTGTACTAAAGCATGCATTACTTGCAATTATATGTTTTATTTCTTTGCTCTTCTGTTCAGGTTGTGGTGCTTGATTTCTTAATTATAGTCTCCGTGTCAGTTCCTTCTACAATCTCTCATCTGCATTCACTGGGTCACGCTGGTGTTAATTGTTCTTTTTTTTTTTCCTGTCCCTTTTGCTTCACATTGGAAACATTAAACAAAACTCAGAAGCAATCGCCATTTAATATAAATATATATTTTGCAGGCAAGAGCAAGACCTAATTATAAATGTGTGCGATGGTATGTACAGTATATCTGGCCATGTTAGATATCATTGGGGAATGATCAAACTATTTTAACAGCAATAGAATATTATCTCTTACAGTTTATTACATAAGGTTTTATGATGTGTGTGCACAGGGGTTCAGGTGAACAAAACTTTAAAAGGAGAACTAAACCCTAAAAATGAATATGTGTAAAAATGTCATATTTTCTATAGTAAACTTATTGCACGAGGCTAAAGTTTGAGCTTGTCAATAGCAGCAATGATCCAGGACTTCAAACTTGTCACAGGGGGTCACCATCTTGGAAAGTGTCTGTGACACTCACATGCTCAGTGGGCTCTGATTGGCTGTTGAGAAGCTAAGCTTAGGGCTCGTCACTAATTATCCAGCAGAAAATGAGCTTCCCTGGCTGTAATATAAGCTGATGCTACAGGTTTGCTGATTATTCAATTCTGATGCTAATTGCACTGGTTTCTGTGCTGCCATGTAGTAATTATGTGTATTAATTACTAATCAGCCTTATATTGTGACATTTCTATTCTATGTGTACTGTATATTGTGAGTGGCTCCCTAAGCTCAGTAAGTGACAGCAGCACAGAGCATGTGAATCAGTGAATCAGCAGAAAAGAAGATGGGGAGCTACTGGGGCATCTTTGGAGACACAGATCTTTACTGCTAAAGGGCTGTGGTTGCCTTGGGCTGGTACAGAAGCACAAAACATCATGTACAACATTTCTAGCTACTTCTTTAGTTACACTTTAGTTCTCCTATAAGTTGCATGCAGAGGCATAATACCATACAGAAGATCCCGGCAACAATTCTGGCACCTTTAAAGTTAACAGGTGCCTTTAATTGTCGCTGGAGTCAGAATTGTCGACGGCGTCGGAAATTGTCGCCCGTGTCAAAAAAAAAATTGACGCTGGTGAATTTTTGTGCCAAATTCGACGCAATATGTTGGCGCTATATAAATACATGTTAATAATAAAATAATATCTATCTATCTATCTATCTATCTATCTATCTATCTATCTATCTATCTATCTATCTATCTATCTATCTATCTGTCTGTCTGTCTGTCTGTCTGTCTGTCCGTCTGTCCATCCATCCATCCATCCATCTCTCTTTCTCTCTCTGTCTATCTATCTATCTATCTATCTATCTATCTATCTATCTATCTATCTATCTATCTATCTATCTATCAATCATCACCTATCGCTATCACTAGTTCTCTATGTTAGTCCATATTTGACAGAATTCTTTTGTAGCTGCATATTCCCTCTGAATAATAAAGATCAGTAAAGAAATTTGGCAATTTTTATGATTTAAAATTGTAATGACTTTTTTAAGGAATACTGTATATTGATAATGAAATGAAATCAGCTAAAAGTGGTTAAATTATATTTCTGATAAAGATACTATTATAACATTATAACATAATTTTAAGGGGCACATTTATCAAGGGTCGGATTTCGAATTGAGAAAACTTTGAAATTTGAATTCAAAAAGACCAACCGAAATGAAGTCAAAGTTTTTTTTTTGGTTGAATAGGTCCGTTTTCAATTGAATAGGTCCGTATTCGGCAGAATTTGAATGGTACAAATTGAAGGAATAGCACATTCAATCGAATTTAATTTTAAATTTCTCCAAAAAAAACCCTTCGATATTTCAAAGTCCACCAATTGACTCCAAATAGTTTCTAGGAGGTCCCCCATAAGCTAAAACTGCAATTCGGCAGGTTGTAGATGGCGAATGGTTGAAGTAGAATTTTTAAAGAGACAGTACATAATAAATTTCGATATTCAAATTTTCAATTTCGAATGTAATTTGGACTATTCCCTAGTTGAAGTACAAAAAAATAGTTTGAAATTCGAATTTTTTTCATTCAAAAATTCACTGCGACCTTTGATAAATCTGCCCCTAATTGTTAACAGGAAAATGTTATCAAACTCAGCATACTTATTGTTTTGTTTAAATGACTTTATTGTCCAGATTTGCAGCTGTTTATGAGGACAATGGAATATATATGAGTTTGAAAACATACAGGTTCTATTTCTATTTAACTTCTGCAAATCATCTAGAAATAAGTATATAAATCTTAGATTCTAGGGATTTCACATGCTAAAAAGCAGAAAGATAAATGTGAGATAAATAGATGCTTAAAGCTCTGTTCTTAAAAATTGTACTTTAAACATGTTTACTTGTCTATACAATGAATATTAAGGGAAAAAATCATATATCCTTTTTATGAACCTTTTTTATTTAATTACAAATTGTCTAGTGACAAACACCAGCAATCCTTAGCAATTAACTTTCAATGAAATCCATCCCCTTTAGGCAAAGGTTGCACTATTATTAAAAGCACTTTAGTATCTGGAATAGGGTACAAAATAACTTCTATTTTATACTTTAAATTTAAGTTTGATTAAATTAGTGACAGCATTTTAAATTAAGGCCATGCTCATATAACAGACTTTACTACATTAACATAAGTTAATTTGGTCAAAGGCAAAATGGAATGAAATTCATCCAATTATTTGGATTTTGTGTAACCAATTGGACGTGATTTTCAAACAGAAGAAATTTATTGTTTCAAAGTAAAACTTTTACATCTAATTTTATTTCCACAAAGGTTAAAGGTGAATGATTGACTGAGCCTGCTTTACGGCATTATACAATTCCTTCCACCATTAATTTTGTTGGTAGCATTGTGGAAATGGATTCATCTTAATACTCTATAAAAGAATTTTTATACATGAAGTTCTCTTTATTGCTGATTAGGTATTTTTAATTTTTTTGGCACATTCAGTTTCCCCAGCAGCGACTTTCTAGGGAATCAGTGTAAGAATTTCTCCCTGTGTTTCACTGGAAAAAGAAAAATGCTCCAACAGACAACATTGTTCTGCCTTCTACATTTGCTGCTTTTTTGCACTCTGGAGAGACAGCAGCATTCACTACAGTATCTAAGTCATGGAAAACTAAAATGTTTTTATTTTTTTTCAACATGATTTGGAGAATTTCTGGCTGGAGTAACTAAGATCAACAATTTCTGGATGGTGCAATACTGATCGAGAAGTTGCTGGCATGTTTGGAAAAAAATTGTCAACATTGGAGCCATTTTTTCTGTGGAGAACAGTTGAATCATAGTGGAAGGACCTTCTTTAACAAGGTTGGACAATGTATATGTGATGGCAGAGTTGAAAATACCACAAACACTTGCAAAATCTTGCCGTATTCAACTGTGCAACATTGCTCGAAT
Source organism: Xenopus petersii (assembly GCA_038501925.1). Classification (NCBI taxonomy): domain Eukaryota; kingdom Metazoa; phylum Chordata; class Amphibia; order Anura; family Pipidae; genus Xenopus; species Xenopus petersii. The sequence continues at coordinate 2,382,988 of CM076675.1, forward strand.
ACAACCATATCTCAGCTCAGAATCAACTAAAACACTGATTCAGTCTCTCATCATCTCCCGCCTTGATTACTGTAACTTACTCCTCACAGGTATTCCAACAAGTCACCTTTCACAACTCCAATCTGTTCTAAATGTGGCCGCTAGACTCATTCATCTATCTCACCGCTCAACATCAGCTGCTCCCATAAACATGTCCCTTCACTGGCTTCCAATCTCTTCTAGAATCAAATTTAAATTACTTACACTCACATTCAAGGCCCTTAATAATGAAACTCCTCCCTATATTTAATCTCTGATCTCCAAATACTCTACTTCACGCAACTTTTGCTCTGCTACTGATCTTCGCCTCACTTCTCCTCTCATCACTTCTGCCCATTCTCACCTACAAGACTTCTCTCGGGCTTCTGCTTTTCTCTGGAACTCTCTGCCTCGAGCTGTCAGACTTTCTCTTTCTTTCCAAACTTTAAAGCGCTCCTTAAAGACCCACCTGTTTAAAGAGTCTTATTCAATGTACCTTAATTAATCATTGCTGTATCAAAAATAACAAAATGTTTATATAATCCTAATGTCTCAATTGTACCCTAACTTTTAGTTTGTAAACTCTAATCTCTATGTCCTTCTAACCCTATTGTACTCTGTAATCCTTGTTTGTTATCCACCTTTTAACTGCAGTAAAGCACTGTGTATCTTGACAGTGCTATATAAATGAATGATGATGATGATGATAATGATGATAACTGCAATGTTATTTTGCCTTTCCATTTACTCCACTGCATTTCAGTAACATTTTGTGGCTTTATGAGATAGTCAGCAGGTTTGCAAACTTGTATGTGAATGCACTGAGTTTGCTTATCGCTATTGTAGATCTGAAAGTAGTCAATTATAGAACAGTGTTTGTGAGAGCTAACAATAAACATCTATCAAAGCTGTAACAGTCCTGTTGAGGATAGGGACCATTCCATCCACCTTCTTGGCTGCTCTGCTCTAGGGAGATGGCCGAAACAGGACCTGTGTGTAGGATGGACAGGTCACTGACAAGAGAGTAATAAGATTAGCCAGCAAGTTGGAATTATGCCTGATTGATGTGAGAAGCTCCAAAGAAAGATTGGGAATGTAAGATGACCAAAAAGGAATCAATCAGAAAGAGTGCTGCCTCTGCTAACCTCAGCAAGCTAAGAGAAGAAAACTGGACTATTAGTATTGTACAGAGAGAGTAACCCACTACACACCAAGCTAAATTATGTCCAGGAGGGGACGAGCACCCATTATTTGATTTTAAAAAAATGTCCAAAAATGGTCAAACAACCTTAATTTCATTATATCAAACATCATTTTTCTTTCTTCTGGTCTATTTTGTTCTTGTGATCATTTTTACTATGTCCCTTTAACTCCAATCTTCTATTGTACCTGTTTAAGAAAATCCTTACAGAAGTTTAGAAAAAGTTCAGAAACTGCAAGGTTCATCACTTATAAATGACTTCCTTTACATTTAAACATTTATCCCCAGAAGCTATAGCTGTCAGAAGCTCATCACTGCTACAGATATGGAATGGTATTTCAGGATCATCATAAAATCTGAAAGTGTGCCGCAGGAATTCAAGGTTGGTGAAATAGATGAGCATTTTTGTCTTCAACGGTTCCATGGTTCTGTGAGACTAATTTACACAATCTGTAGTTTGATTGATATCTGTTGACATTATTGGTTAACAATTAACCCAATCAATTTGTTTCTCTTCATACTCAAAGTTTTACTTGTAAGGAAGGCTCACATAGCATTATTTTAGTTCAATGTATTATTTATAAATTGAAGGCCAATTCTAGGTCAGAATATTCTGTACACTGACTTTCTGTTAGTGTGATTCACCCAAAGCAGAAATACTGACCCCTATTCAGTAACTACATAATATGTTTTGGGAAAAGAAATATGTATAGTTACTGCAAAAAATTCTGTTTATCATTTTAAAAGCCAAGGTTGGAAATAATTATAGTTATCAAATCCTTGAATGTATGAACTTTTTTATAGAAAAGCAATGTTTTGTTGCTTTTCATAGTGGACTTGGCTTTGTAGGTATTTTGAGAATATTCTATTCTTTGCCCAACCACTTACTATAGCCATGGTTAAATTCTAATGTTGTAATTGGCTTTCTCTTTGTTCTATTAGACCCCTTTAAAAATAAGTATACCCAGATAAAATAAATCAATGACAGTCATTACTAACGTCCCTTTATTTTCATTCTCTCTTAACCTATTCTAATCATAAATTACTGTAAACATAATAACCTCCGCTGTTTGCAATTATTGCTTTTTTTTTTTACACAAGAATATGGATAACTGTCTCACAAACTTAAACAGTATCTAAAGTATGATTTATAAGCCAGGGGCTGATTTAGGATTTAGAAAGGACTAGAAAGGCTGTCAGTCATGATATGCTTGAACTGTCAGCTTTAGGGTAGTAATGTTATGTCTAAATTGTACAAGACACACTACAGGAAAATAAAAACCATAAGGAAATGAAATGTATTGCACAACATTCTACTTGTGTACAGTTCAAGATACTTGGAAGATATCTAGTTAGACTTTTCTGTATGATGTAAAAGAGTCAATTATATTTAATATATTATTCAATTATATTTGTCATAAGTGTTTTTTGCCTTTTTTGTTTCAGTTATTCAATATTTCTCATGTACGGGCAATATCATGACAACAATAGAAGCAAGGAGATGCATTAAGCACTATAATAACTAGGTATACCTAGGCCTATATTAGGATTCTCTTAGCTGAGTTGAATATTACCTCTGGCCTCCACATGGTTTGAAAGATATTGCAGGTGCCATGTTGTCCCTATCATGCATATTTTGGCTAAAAGGTTACATCAAACAATCATCTTCAGCATTACTAATAATTTGGGATCATATATTATAATGGACATTTTCATGATATTTAAAAAAAAAGATACAATTACAACAAACATTGTTCTGTGTCAAGAAAAACACATATTAAATAAATACCATATAAATATATATTAATTCTATCCTCCTATGTACAAATATCAAAATCTCTTTAACCCTTAGAAATGTTAGCTATTGCATGACCACTATAGATTAACTAGGTTATAGCAGGCTCCATGTCTCCAAGTATATACACACTTTACTTTCAAGAGTCTATTCCAATAATTACTTATGTGCCAAACCTACTATAGCTAAATTTCATATTAAGGCTTTCAAGGTAGTATCTAAGGAGGCTATTTAATCAATGCATACTATTGTCATAAGCTTCAAACTTCACATAACCCAATGATATTCTACCATTCTATTTATGATGCCCATTTTCAACATAGCTTGCTCTAGTCTATTTTGAACAAATGAATCCTCCTTGTATGATGTGAATTGTTTAGACTAGGAAATAAGATGGATTACATTGAAGCATGGTCAGACAGAACTAAGAGGGTAAGATTCAGATTAAAGTAGGCCAGAGATCAGGTCAGGCCACAAAAAGAACTAGAATTAGCTGCGTCATAACTGGAAAGCAAGTCAACTACCATGCACAGATCCATCATGGAGCTGAGGGGAGAACGTTTGCCCATTCAAGAGCTGTGGTGAGGTACTCAATAGCAAAATGCCACTGCTTGGCATGTGTTTAAACATCACATCTTTTGGGTGGAACATTTTTTACAGTTGAGTTAAACTTAGCCCTAATAAATATATTATATTAGATGAAGTAACATCTGTTTTTCAGCCGCACAGAAAACCTATTTATAAATGCATATTTTAATACAATCGGTATTTTAAACACATATCAAGGACTTTTGAGATACGATTTAGAATAAAGAACCAAGGAAAAAACATACTGTACAGTTTAAATATAAATATACAAAATGAGTAAATTATATTAACCATTAAAGTAAGCAACTATTTCTTTTTAAAAATGTTATGAAATCCTTAACAATAATATAATGGTAATACCATTGCCAAACCAAACTTTACAGTATTTGACATGTGCCATATGAGTACATTTCAGTTTTTTTTATAATATGGAATTGAGCTACTAATAGACAGACTTCAGCGAATATAAAATGGTTTTACTACAGACTCCTATGTCATAAGAAACTGAGGTTGAGCATCAAGTTGATAATCTTTTAGGCATCATTAACTATTTTAATTTTTGCTTGGCTCTGGTAATTGAAAATGATGATATCCATAAGACTGTTATGACTGATTTTGCAACTCATATCCAGACACTTATTGCGGTATGATGCTTATTTTGATTTGCTTGCCATTTTTCCATATAAAATAACGGTTAGTTATTTTACTAAATGTGTATATTTTGGAACAGCATATAGATATGAATTACTGTGCCTGTGCATAATACAATCTGAAACTGATTTATCATGTGTCAGAACATTTTTTTGACAACTAATGAAAAAAATAATTTCTTTCCACATCTGACTGATACACATCAGTAAGTAAGGATTTATTTTGGATAACCCAAATTGGTCTATAATAAATCAGCTCTCAATTGTGTTCTCATATCTAGAACTTACATGCTGCCACTTTTAAGAGCAATTTGACTTGGCAGTCAAAAACTGGGCAGCAAATGAGGTTCAGTTTTGATACGCAGTGCTGAGTAGAATTTTTGGGCAAGTATGGATCTCAGATGAAATTCCACATATCTCCATTATTGAATATTCCGCAAATCTACTGCAGAATTTTGCAGTGAATAAACACCCAAGGACTTCAATGCATTTTGCTCTAAAACAGGATCCATAAAAAATGCCAACTGACTGGAACATATTTTTCTTTGAAAGAAGTCACACACAAAAAAAGCTCAACTTCAATGCACTTCACAAACGTCAGCACTGTTGATAAATGCAAATTTATGGACTTTGTTAAAAATACTATAAATGCAAGGTATACACTAAATCATAGTGTGTTGGGGACACCCATAATGTAGGAGGATCTGGGTTTTTGTGTGGATAACAAGCTGTATAATTCTAGGCAAAGTGTTTAAAAGGGAACATGATTACTCCCCTCCAAGTACATTAGAGGACATATTCACTTTTCCCAGAGAAGATCAATTAACCAGAGGCTATGAAGTGAACTGTCATTTGAGGTAGCAAAGGTGGTTAGCATAGGCATTGGTATGTATAGTTTATATATGTGAGAGTAGAGATGGGTCTGTATAAATATGTGTATATATGAGGACTGAGGTTCATTTAGAAGGGTTTTACTTGTTGTTTGAGCCTTTTTTAAAACAAATATTTAAAGATTAAGCATTTAACAACAGTGCAAAGAAAAAGAGAAAAGTAAGAAGAAATGGTAGAGTATAAGACTTGTGCAAGCCTGGCGAGTTTATAAGGAATGTGCATTTAACCATGTGTCCCAAAACCGCATTGACCGTAGCAGGGCAGCCACTGGACATGTGCGCCAGTTCTTGTCTGGGAAGCACCTCTTTCACTAGTTTTTTCCACAAAGGGAGAGATGGAGCTGCTGTGGATTTTAACAAGATGGCAAGTGACACAAGTGTTGATATGATAACCCCAAACCATACAGCACCCTCAGTAAACATATCTTCATAGAGCGAATATTGGCAATAGATAGTGTTTCATTGATATATTTTAGAACCACAGACCACAGCTGTTGGATGACATGGCATTCCCAAAAAACATGAAAGAAAGAGCCAATTGCAGGTACAGAACAGAACATAAATCTGGCATTTGGCCAGCCGGTAGGGTGTTAAGTAGGCACATTTAATACATTTAATTTGAATGAACCTGACAGACGTGTGCGCCAACCCAAAGAATCCCCCTGGATTATTTTATAAATATAATTAAACAATTGGGCTGTGGGGATTACAGGAGAGTTCCTGTAAATTGTTCTTAATGAATACATTATAATAATAATTTTATAATATTCTAATAATTGAATAAAATATGTGAGAACAACATTTATTGCACAGGATATACAGTATGCTGGTCTTTCTGCCCAATTATTAGTATTAAGGGTTTAGGCCTAGAAGAAAGTCAGGTTGTTAAATTTCATTGTTAAATAAAATAAATTGTACTCGTTGGAGAAAGATTCCATCCATTTTGCACCTGTTTCAAATGCATATTAAACGTTGAAAAGAAACAGACGTTTTGTTCTCTCTTGTAGAAATCTGCAATGTTGCAGACTTACTGTACTTTATTATTTTCTTGAAACACATTTTAATAAGTCTGTTGATGTTATAATATAATACTATTGGGCGTATTTCTGTTGGAAGGTCAAAGATCAAGCAGTATAACTGCACAAAAATGCCATCATCTTTCGAAATATGTGCTTGTTATCCCTAAGGAAAAGATCTTGATAATATCTACTGTGGCAGCTATTGAGCTTTTATTGACTGAAATAAAAAGATATTTTTTAAGATTATATATATTTAATAGCATCGCGATGACACTTGCAATGGTTAAACAACATAGAGCACAATTGTATTAAAGAGAAAATATAATTTATATATAAGTATGGTTAACAGTTTTCCGTCTTAAAAAAGTAAGACAATTAAAAAAATAAATGTAAAGCAAAACATGTGATTCCTGAATTCAGTTGGACCCTTGCAGTCGTATTGTAAAGAAGGGTCTCCAAGTTGAACTAAAACTACCAGTGTTTCTTAACCAGGAAGGGTACATTAATTAAACAGAAAGGACTTTTACATCAAACATTGGTATCACTTGAGCATATGTACTTACTTACTAAGCCCTATTTTCTCAGGTTCTCCTGCTATACTGTATCTCCTTCCTACTGCCCACGAGTGGACCTCAAACAGTCAAAACCATGTGCTTCCTTCTCTTTGCATAGACTAGAGATCAGCAACTACAATCTTTTACCCTGGGCCTATGAGAACTAATTCCTACCACAGGACATAGACACACTTCGCCATATTATGGATGATCACCTCCATTACATCCACCTTTCAACTTTACTAGGGCCTTATATACATCTTAATGAAGCTTATTTCCTTCAGTAGCATTCCCTCTCCCTCCCACCATGGAGTTACGTATAAGTACTTCCATTTTTTTTAAAAAGCACGTTTATCAATAATCACATGGTTGTGTTTAATTATATGCCATTTACTTCTGATTGTATTTTACAAGTTTGAGCAACTCATATGATGTCTCCATAAAACTAGAATATTAAAGTTTCAGAAACAAAAAATCAATTATTTAAATCTCCAAATTAGAATATTCTGTGTAGATTTACAATAGAGAGATTACACTTCCAGTTGTTTCGCATTTATGTGACATATCTTCAAATCATCAGGATCAGGAAAACTTGAGATGATCGCCAAATCAATTATAGTCAAGGGGAATGTTGATTATTGCACATTTGCTTTATTAAACCTAAATCTCTGTCCTATTGTGCTATTTATGCTTTTTCAGTGTCCACCTTACAAAAACTTCTTATATGTTTGCTTGTTTTTACTAAGCAATGCCTTTTTACTAGTGATGGGCGAATTTGTCCCATTTCACTTCACCACGAAATTTTCGTATTTCCGGAAAAATTAATGAAACTGCCAAAAAATTTGCAAAACGCAAAATTTGCACCAGTGACAATTCACGGGCGTCCACATTGACATCAGCGACAATTCCGATGCCGGTGACTTTTGACAAACATTAAAGTCGAAAGACGTTCATTAAACTGTTCTTTTAAATGTTAAAGAAACATGGTAATTTGCCGCAAATTCGCACCTGGGGAATAAATTCGCCCATCACTACTTTTTACTAACCAACTTTACTAGTAACTTTACCAAGCAACAACACTCATAAGACAATGCATACAAAAGAATACATGGTAATCCCATGATTATAAAATGGTCTTAACAAAGATATAGGCCATTATTAATAACCCCCACTGCATCATATGCTAAATGGCTTTTCCATGTATTATCCTTGTGAAATAAAATACTTTTTAACTCTACCTTTTTTTATTAATCCACTCTCTAAATTTTGATTATATCCTTACTTGCTGCACAGTGTATTATTCTTATGTCTCAGCAATCATAATTTTAACAATCAAGTAGAAAATGTATTATTCAACTGCTAATTAATTACCCATTGTAAAAAAATACTTCTAAACATTATGCAAAGACTTCGTTTTTCTTTTCTTGTTCTACCTAACAAAAGATGTTTATTAATTTTTCATGCTAGATATGGAGGGTCTATAAAATATTTTCTTAGCTGGGGAAAGGCAGCTTATTGTAAGAACTTGACTGTGGCAGACAAAGACAATTTGAACATAAACTTATTTATGAACACATCACAAAAGTTAGTGAAACTTGCTCAAATTCAGAGAGAATAGTTTGACTGAAATACATAACATACCGTCATTATCATAGTTACTCAAATCCCCAACCAAGGTATGTGTATGTGCAAGGATCCATAAAAAGATAAATTAGATAAATAACTCATTGATAAGTCAGATTTATTTTATTTGTCATTACTTGTTCTCTATATTAACTTGGTCAAATGCAACATAATTCTAACAAACAACAAACACATAATTTATATTTGCTTTTACTAATTTGTGTGGGAGCTGCTATTTTGCGTGTTTGCCAAGATACATCAAATTATTGATTATACCAGCGGGTTCAGCATTAGTTTGTGTAGGAGTACCTATAATAATAACACAGGCGGCAAAATGTGACATGTGTGATTGCCTTCACAAAGCCGACTACTTATTGTGGTAGCATTTATGTTTTAAGCACAACTGCTGATGTTGCTACAGAAGAAATTGACTTTAGAGCTGTTTTACTCAGGTCCACCACAACACCAATGAAAGGAAATTACAGTATTCAAGGTGGCGGTGGTGGGGAAGAATGGTGGAGTTTCAAACATACACAAAAATGTACTAACAGGCATAGAGGACAATTCGCTAGTGAACTATGCTGTCCCTAGTATTTGCTTGCTATTGCTATTGCCAGGTAAATTTTCTACCAAGATGTGAATTTTACTGAACGTTACCTCTTTTACCAGAGTTTACTTCACCACCTCAGACCAGGCAAACTGATAAAACAAAGATCTTCCTCAATCTTATGTCAGTGACATTATATCCTGTATTATATAATGTATCAATGTTTTTTACTTTTTTATTTGAAGTTTTTAGATACAAATTTCTAATAACAAATAAACAGTAGGGATGTAGCGAACTGCCGTTAATGTGTTCGCGAACGCCGTTCGCGAACACCGGCAAAAAAGCGAACAGTTCGCGAACAGTTCGCGAACTTCGAACGCTCGATAAAATCGTTCGATCGAACGATCGAAGGATTTTATTCGTACGATCGAAGGATTTTTGTTCGAATCGAACGATCGAAGCTATTCGATCGAATGATTTTAATTCAATCGAATGCTTATAATCGTTCGAACGAATGGAAATCGTTCGATTTTAGCGATCGAATGGTCGAATGGTCGAACGAAATTTTACTTCGAATCGAACGCGAACACCAATTGGCGAACGTCGCGCGACGTTCGCGAACATTCGGCGGACGCGAACAGTCGAAGTTCGCGCGAACTAGTTCGCCGGCGAACAGTTCGCTACATCCCTGATAAACAGGCATTTGGTAAAAATCTTTTTCATTTAGTAACATTTTTACATTTATTGTAATTTCAAAAACTCAAAATGTCACAGCTTTCAATTTAGATGCCTGCTTATCAAAAATAGGATCTATGAATTTTGAAGGTTTTGTTTTCAAGTTTTTTGCCCCTTATAAATAGTGAACATTCAAGTTCCTCATTCAAATTCATGAGTTTTGACGAAATAATTTGAATCGCTGCAATTTGAATGTTGATAAATCAGACCCAAAGTATATAAGGATCATTTCTGAGCAAACTGCTGACTGAAAGAAACATTTGGTATCTGACCTACAGGTGCACCACAACTGTTGTTGTTTCGTACATGACCTGTTTTAGACTAATGACATATGTATACTATTTGGCATTTGACCCTTTTCAGTAAAGTATTGGAAGCATGTATAAATATTCTGCATATGTTGAGATCTCTTTTCTCAGTGACATAATCTCACAGCATCTGAGCATCTGCCATGGTCAAATCAGGAGCATAAATCTAATTAATGACTACACTGGTGTTATGATTGATATTCCAAATTCAGAACAATCGCCAAGGTGCCGGTCATGGCTCAATATTCTGCCTATAACAACCACCTTTCACTTTGGGAGTTCTCCGCAACTCAGGTGCCACCAGGTCTTATTGTGAGAGGACCAGGGAGAGAGTTACGGGCAGGCAAGGGAACCAAATGTAGTACTGAAACAGAGAACAAGAACCGTTGTTGTGGGACAGATTGGCTCGATACCAACGGGAGTAGCATTCGGACAATGTGATACAGATTTAGGAGATGAAAGTGTAGTCAGGGGTCACAGGCCAAGTCAAAACACACACCAATATCAAGTACAGAGCCGGATCTGAAAAAAAAACTAGCAAGTCAAAAACAGGCAGGGTTGACAACAGATCAGAAACACTAGAAAAGCACACACAGGAACTAAGAAAATAGGCTTTTACAGTACGTTAGGCGGTGAGTAACTGCCCATGACCCCTTTAAATTTTCAAACTTTGCACCAAAAGCACAATGACGTCATACACTGGCAGGTTTATGCACCAGGGCTTCTCACAACTGTACCATGGATGCAGTACTAAGCTGACATGACTTCCCTGTGTAATCTAAACTTTTTTTTTTTAATTGGAATGGGTGACCTTGTGTCATCTGGAAAGACCTACTGGTAAATAAAGCATTAGAGAGATTATTATATGATCCCCTTATATATTCATACATAGTTATCATATCACTCCTCAAGCGCCTCTTCTCCAGCGTGAACATCCCCAATTTGGCCAGTTTTACCTCATAGTTAAGATTTTCCATACCTGTTACCAGCTTAGTTGCCCTTCTCTGGGCAACTAATGTCCTGTTTGAGCCAAAACTCTATGGCATATTCTAGATGGGGCCTTACCTGTGCTCTTTAAAGTGGAAGAATGACTCCCTCCTCCCGTGAATCTCTGCCCCTTTTAATACAGCTCAAGACCTTATTTGCCCTTGATGCTGCTGACTGGCATTGCTTGCTACAGCCAAGTTTATCATCTACAAGGACTCCAAGGTCCTTTTTCATAATGGATTTGCCTAGTGCAGTCCCATTAAGGGTATAAGTGGCTTGGATATATATACATCCCAGGTGCATGACTTTACATTTATCAACATTGAATCTCATTTGCCACTTAGCTGCCCAGATTGCCAGTTTGTCAAGATCCTGTTGAAAGTGCCACATCCTGGATGGAATTAATTGGGCTGGATGTTTTTGTGCCATTTGCAAACAATGATACATTACTTACTTAAGTCATTAATGAACAAGTTAAATACAAGTGGAACCAATACCGAGCCCTGAAAGAACCCACTAAGAACCTTACTCCAAGCAGAGAATGTACCATTAACAACCACCCTCTGTATTCAATCCTGTAGTCAGTTTCCTATCCATGTGCAAACAACTTCATTAAGTACAAAAGACCTTAGTTTAGAAAGCAGTCATTTGTGGGGCAAAATCCAAATAGGTCCCATCTACTGCCCCCCACTGTCCAGCATCTTACCTACCTCATCATAAAAAGCAATCAAATTTGTCTGACACGACCTATCCTTCGTAAAACCATGCTGATTGCTGCTCATAATGCCATTCGCTAGGACAAAATATTTAATGTGATCCCTTAACAATCCTTCAAATAATTTGCCCACCACAGATGTCAAATTTACTGGCCAATAATTGCCAGTCTGAGATTGTAATCCCTTTTTAAATAATGGAATAACATCAGCTTTTCTCCAATCCATAGTCACCATACCAGATAAAAGTGAATCTGAGAAAATCAGAAATAGGGGATGGTCTAAAACTGAATTAAGCTCTCTTAGAACCCAGGGGTGTATGCCATCAGGCCCTGGAACCTTGTTTACATTAATTTTTATTAATGTTTTATGGATCATATCCTGAGTCAGCCACTGACTAGATTGAGCTGAGCCATTAGTGCAGCTATGAAGTGAGCCTGGGAACTCGGACTCCTCTTTTGTATACACTGAAGAAAAGAACTTATTTAGCACATTTGCCTTTTCTGTATCTGTTACAACTGTACTGGTACCTTTTTTTAAAGGGGCAACTCTCAACCTGCATCTTTTTATTATTACTATACTTAAAAAACTTTTTGGGGCTAGTCTTAACCTCCACTGCTATGCACTCTTCATTTCCTTTCTTAGCCTTCCGGATTGCTATTTTACAACATTTATTATAGTGTTTCTATTCATTAAATGCAGCTTCTGTGACCACAGACTTGCAGTTTTTAAATACCTTTTTCTTCTTCCTTTTTCTATTAATTTATACAGATAAATTACTGTACCTCACTCCTTTTCTTAGTTTTGAAGCATAAAATATATTTGACTTATTTTAAACACAGATAGATTGTAACCTTTAATTTTCTTGCTCTTTAGCCATTTACCATTTACTCTCAAAAATCAATCCTAATTTTTATCAATATTTGTGAAAAGTATTCATATAAATCTAATTTGCCTGTTTCAGTGGTTATTTCAAAGTGAAAATCAAAATATATTACAAATTAAAAAATAAATCAGTTTTATTTCTGTCACATTGTTCCCCTAGACCTTTTAATTTTCGGGTTTTCATCAGTCTTCAACCTGGTATTTTAGAAGAAAGGGACTGCATAATAAAATGTTAATTTTTTTTGCAGTTTTAATATCAACTTTGGATGGTCTGAGAGTGAGTTGCTTTGTTAAATAATATCTATTAAGTCTAGGAAATGCATTGCCTTTTCATGCAGTTTTTATACTGCAGAATATTATTGTTTTAATTCATCAATATGGATAAACAAGAATGATGCTTTGTCTTATTGCTAAATCATATTACATGGAACATTACAAAAAATTATGCATTCAAACCACCTTATGAAATCTCTTGTGTAATGGATGTATTGATGTTTGTGGCAGCTTGTAACTCTAGGGTGTCTAGCTTGTGGAAGCAAACTCACAGGTGTCGTATCATCCATCACAATCCATGTCTATCTGATGACAAATTGCTCTTAGCAAAAGGGCTTCTATTGCTGATTAGATGTGTGAAATGCATGTTTCAGTAGCTTAAAGTTGTGCATCTCAGTTGAGTTTGTCTGCTGAATTTTCTCATGTAACAAAAAAATGGTATTTGCTTTTAAAATTCTATAATTACAGTCAGGGCTTACAAAAAGTACCATTTATGATTTCAAAGATTTGAAAAAAACAGTGATTGGTCACACTTTCTATGTGAAATGTATTTGCAAAATGCATAGCAAGAGGCAGAGAGTATAAATGAAGTGTAATTTACAATCAGGAACCTTGAAGGCAGCTGGTACAGTCAGACACACAAGGGAAATACTAAGAATTCCCGTGTTCACTGACGCCCTTTGGGGCCCTGGGCTTTCCGCTGCTGAACCAACAAATAATAGTAATAATGATAGTAATAAGTCTGTAAAGAGGTACCAGCAAGGATTAGGCAAGGCGTAGTCACAAAACAGGCAAGAGGGTCAAGGCAGATGGGAGGAATCGAAGTCAAAACAGGCAGAAGTCAAAAACCAACTGTAAATAATGCTTCAGCAGGGACTGTAAACAGAAGCCAGCTTGGGCACTTTTAAAATATAGAAAAGCGTTATTAAGGAGAATTGGAACCAAAAATTCATATCTCACCCCAAAAAATCTTGTCATGACATGCGGCGTCAAAATGGAAGCTTCACGATGCTCACGACAGATGCGAAAGGACAGACACCAGTCTTCTCTGACCATTGCTTTGAGGATGATAAGCCCAAGAGAAGTTTAATTTGATGCCCAAAGGTTTCAAGAAAGCCTGCCAAAATGTGGATACCAACTGCACCCCACGGTCTGACACAATAGACAGAGGAACACCATGCAGTCGATAGATCTCTTTGATGAAAATTAGGGCTCATCCGGCAGCAGACAGAAGTTTCTTCAAAGGAATAAAATTAACCATCTTAGAGAATCTATCTATTACTACTAGAATAGTAGTCATATCAAATGATCTAGGCAAATCCACTACAAAGTCCATAGCCATGTCTAGCCAAGGTTAATTAGGTTTGGGTAAAGGTTGGAGAAAGGCACATGGTAAAGAACGGGGACTCTTCTGTTGTGCACAGACAGAAATAAAGAGCTTGACATCTTTCGTAAGTGAAGGCCACCAACAATACCTGGAAATTAACTTGTGGGTCTTCTTAGCGCTGGGATGACCAGAGTACTTAGAAGTATGAGCCTATTCAAGAGCTTGAGCAACCCTTTGCTGAGGTACAGAAATCTTCCCAGAGGGATATTCAGTAGGATGTTCCAAGTTGGAAAAATCCATCAACGGGAAAGAAGTAGGAGTCACTACTAAGTCAGGGGAGATAATAGGAGTGGGTGGGACAGGATTACCTTCCTTCTGTACAAGACATCTAGGAATAACCCCGAATTTCATAAGCACTGCTTTTTAAAAAGCTACCCTTCCAAAAGCCTTTTCTGCATCTATTGAAACTAAGACAGGGATTTCTATGAATATTAGCATGTAGTGCTATGATAATCAATTTTCTAGTCTTGTCAGGTGCTTCTCTGGTGGCTACAAACTCCACTTGATTTTCCAAATGAGTATTGGGAGAAAAGGATTCAGTCGATTTGCTAATGTTTTTGCATAAATGTCTGAATTAAGTAATGAAATGGGGCGATAATTTGTTATCAGGCTTAGGTCTTTCCCTGGTTTTGGAATAGTAGTTATAGTGGCCTGGAAAATATTGAGTTTGTAAGACATTAAATAGTGTAGTAAGCATTGGAGAAATGTTTTGGGATTGTACTCGATAGATATTATTGTTGAAACCATCCGGATCTGGTGCTTTATTTTGTTTCAAAGTTTTGATGATCAATAGGATTTCATCATTTGTAATGGGTTGGTTCAATAGGTTCTGTTGTTCTTCAGTTAAGGTTGGTAGCCTTAAGGATGACAAATATTGGTCTATGTTTTGTGGATTATAGTTTTGTCTGTATAAAGGTTATATAATTTAGAGTAAAATTCTGCAAATGTACCTGCAATATGGTATGGCTTATTTGAATTCTACCTTCTGTTGTTTTGATCTGGAGAATTCTAGTTTTGGTTTTGGCTTATTTAAGTTTGTTTGACAGCAGTCTACCACTTTTATTATTTTGAGTATAATATTTAAACATAGTATTATGAAACATTACTTTTTCTAGATTTTACTGATTAATCTGTTGTTTTAAGAGCGTTATCTTTTGGGAGCACGCAGCTTTTTTTTTAATTATTGAGTTCTGTATTGTAAATTTAAATCTAGTAATACTTCAGTGTTTTCTTTCTTAATTTTGGAAGTAAGAGCTATAATATGTCCTCTGTGATAAGCTTTGTAGGTACACCACAAAGTATCTGATTTAGTTTCTGGTATCAAATTAAATGTAATAAACTCAGTTCTAAGGTTAACTGAATATTCAATATGATCAGGTATATATAGTATAGAAGTATTTATTTTCCAAGAGGAGCACAGAGGTGGAATAGAATTTAAATTTAATTTCATACCAACTGGGATGTGATCCGTCCAATATAAAATTCCTTAATTTGCCGTAAAAGTTGCTTATCTAATAAAATTAAAAAAATACAAGAGTGTGAGAGATGGTTAGTAAATCATATTCATTAGGATGCCAAGCTCTCCAAGTGTCATATAGATCATATGTTTTCAGAGAGTATTGAAAGAGTTTAGACAGGCTACCACTGGTACGCATGGAGGCACCTATTAGTACAGGCAATTTATCTAAGTATGAGTAAGGCACCATGTTAAAGTCACCCAAAACAATATAAGGATATTCAGTAATGTAATGGAGGGGGTGGGCCCTGGTGAGGGTCATGCAGCCGGGCCACACACCCCTCATTTGGGGAAGGGAGGGGTTAATTTATACAGAGGCTTCTCATTAGACTGATAGTTTGTTTGTCTTTGCTCTTTGGAATCAGGAAATAAAATGTGGCACCAATGTTTTAAAAGGAGTATACTGTCCCTTTAAGGCTACTAAATGCTAGCAAAGTAAACATCCACTACAGTTTGACTGATGTCTATGGCAACTACAGTTTCCCTTTAAGCAAATTGAAACTGACAAAACTGCAATGTCCCATTTATTCAAAGAAAGACTTGTTGACATCAACTATGTTATCAAATTATACACCTAGGCAAATGGCAAATGTTCTCATGTTGTCTAATGGCAAATGTTATCTGTTTCTTCTAAATAAAAGTTCCACAGTGGGATTGATATATTGAGGCAATAAAAATTACATTAACATACATTGATCTTTGAAAAAGAGGCATCAGTCAGGCATGGTTAAGCATTCTGTTACATGAAAGGTGATCTTCATTAATGATTGTCAACTGTAAATGTGCAGACAATCTTTTTTAATATTGACTGGTGTTTTTTAAAGAAAAACCCATTTGTGTTTGTTTTGTCATCTTGCTGTCTAGGAACTTTTTCATTATAACAGGTCCCTTTCTATATATTAATATGAAGCAAGAATCGCTAAATATTGCATATCTTTGAAGAGTACTGCAAAAATACCTCATTTTGCAATTGGCAAATTTCTGACCAGAAAAATGTGGAGCCAGAAAGCCCAGTGAACCAATGTATTTTGGCAAAAAAAAGTTGCATTGAAAAAAAAAATTGCTGCAAAAAATGCCCAATGACTTCCTGCAGTTTTCTTAATCAACAAGCAGGTAAAATCTTTCACTTAGCTTTTTACTTGGCTTATTAGAGCCAATTCGCAAATGAAAGTGATGGGATGTGCATTAAGAAGGTATATATAATATTATGTAATATGATGTCTATTGACTAAAATGTAATTTTTTCTTTTTTTACAAATTTCTGAGAATTATTGTGTTTTTTCTGTATTTCCATAAAACTTTAAAAATTGTGGTGCAAAAACCACAAAGAACACTAATGCAAAACTACCCAAAGTAAAAGCCGTCAATGGACAATTTTTGTATTTTTCAGTGCATTATTCAGGTTTTTTTTTTGGTTCATACTTTTTATATTTAGATCTTTTAATAACTTTCATAGTTTTACAGGAATAGTTTTACAGTCAATAGTCTTAAAAACTTCAAAAACCACTAAAATTCAACCTTTAATAAATGGGCCTCCATTTCTCAGAAAATAATATAAAATACTGTATATACTCAAGTATAAGCCAACCCTTGTATAAGCCGAGGTACTTAATTTTACCTACAAAAACTGGGAAACCTTATTGACTCGAGTATAAGCCTAGGGTGCTGGTAAGTTTTCCTAAATTTGGCCACAACAAAAATCTAATCATTGAAATGCTTCACTACATTCTTTACATACCTCTTACTCTGTTCTCTGAAAAGCAAACAGGTCAGCTGCTTCATTTATTTGTTCTTCCTGCTTCTGTCCTGCTCGCTCAGCCCCTCACCCCCTCCCTTCAGAATTGTCCTTGGCACTTGGTTATCTGAACACACACACTGTGATGATGCCCTGGGTACAGGGGGGTGCAAGGATGCAAAGTGTTTCTCTAGTGTTCCTGTTGGAAGCAGCTCAGGCCAGTAGTTTCTATATGAAATAGTCTGTGCATGAGGAGCTGAGCGGAACAGATTGTGCAAGTGAAGAGCAGATCAAGCAGCGCAAGGACCAGGGATTTGCAACCTCGAAGCAATTAGCATGGCAGACAAATGCAGCTGCGGCTTTAAGTCCCGCCCACCGGGCAGCGGTAGCTTCAATCAGATCCCTGGCCTGGTTAGAGCTGTGAAGGTTCCGGTGGGGGAATTGGGTTAGCTGCTCAGAAGTGGGCGGGAAGAAGTAGCGGTACACGTGGTTGTAGTGCGATGCAATTGGCAGCCAGGAGGAGGAGACAGAAGTTTTGCTAGAGAGCGCAAACCTGGCAGGTGCGTTGTAAAATGGTTGTGATTGCGGTGATAGATGCCGGCCGGAATAGGGGAGAGTCATGGAGGACTATCCGGTAGGAATGAAAGCTAGGCACTAATGAAAGCTAGGCACTAAGTACTGACTCGAGTATAAGCCGTGGTAGACTTTTTCAGCACATTTTGAGTGCTGAAAAACTCGGCTTATACTCAAGTATATATGGTAATAATGTTATGACAAAAATATCAAATTAACATTTTTAACTTTTTCCAAAATGTTTTACCAAAACTTAAAAATTTTTAATTAGAACTTCCAAAATTGGAATTTTTTGAGATTTACATGCAAAAAAACTCAAATGTTAAAATTTGGGATATGAAAGCTGTCAAGTTCATATAGAAGTCGATGAGAGTTGTCCTATGTACAATGTGAGCAATTTTTTTCAATTTCAAGGTTTTACATTTACATTTTAAAGGGAAACTCCACAAAAAACATAACTTAAGCTTTTTGAAAATTAAACACAATTTAAAGCAACTTTGCAATATACATCAATTACAAATTGCAGAGGAAGTAGTTTAGTTTTCATTAATCAGATTGTGCTACTAGGGCTAATCTCCATTACTTTAGGAGACTTTAGGTGGTGAAAATCATTGCTTGCAACAATGTGACCTCGGTAGTCACAAAAGGCATATGCAATATGAAAATAACTCTTTACATTTTTATCTTTTTAAATTAAATATGGTTTTCTTTCTAGAATAAAAACATGCTGAAAAAAAAACAGTCAAAATTCTGTGATCAATTATGTGATAACAAAAAGTTAACCACAATGAAAAAAAGAAAATAAGTTTGAGGTAAAAAGATGGAGACAGAATTGTGTTATCTTGAACTGCATTTGTATAATACATGCTTATTTATAGTTTTATAATTGAATAAAACATGTTTAAAGGAATCTCCAGCCCAATATACACAGCTAATAAATATGCAAAAAAGAAATCTATGTGGCAAAAATGTTACTAGTCTGACCCTGAATAAAAAAGGCAGAATTGAATATTTCATTTCCAACTAACTTATCAATAAATATTCAAAAAATTGTATATCATTTGAATACATTTTTTGTTCTTAAGCTTACTTTTACTTTTTAAGATATTAATGAAAAAAGCATGCAATTGTATTCTAACTGAAATTGCCTTTCTTCAGTGTTTCTGTTGCATGGAGATATTAGAATTTTCTTGTATCTTAATCATTTCTTTTAAGCGGAAAGAAATACGCACACACACACAATTACACATACTGTATATATTTGCTTTGTGTTGGCCTATAAATTATTGTCTTGTTCTGTCACCTACAGAACTACTGCCCCAGACCCCTCATCTGGCTTAGGGCTTACTTCAACTTGTCTACCTACTTACCACTAGTTCTTTTTGGTCATCAATTCCTTTTCACCCTATTTCAGTATTATTTTTAATTCATTCTTTTTCATTAAATCACAACGCTCTTAACATGGATTGTACTATTAATTTATCTTGCAACATGCTTGCTTTGGGTTACTCAGCATACAGGATTCCTCCTGCTTACCTCACACCTGAGCTGGTTCCTGACAGACGATGGGCTTTTTAAATTTTGAACTACAATATGCTATTTTACATGTATGAACCTGTATGACAATTAGGGATGCACCGAATCCAGGATTCGGTTCGGGATTCGGCCAGGATTCGGCCTTTTTCAGCAGGATTCGGATTCGGCCGAATCCTTCTGCCCGGCCGAACCGAATCCAAATCCTAATTTGCATATGCAAATTAGGGGTGGGGAGGGAAATTGCGTGACTTTTTGTCAGAAAACAAGGAAGTAAAAAATGTTTTCCCCTTCTCACCCCTAATTTGCATATGCAAATTAGGGTTCGGATTCGGTTCGGTATTCGGCCGAATCTTTCACGAAGGATTCGGGGGTTCGGCCGAATCCAAAAAAGTGGATTCGGTGCATCCCTAATGACAATAACACTGACTTACTCATATTAGAATACCAACATTCCACCTTGCCAAACAAATTACATAAAAGCATATATTCATTTTTTATACATACAGTAGTAGAATAATATAACCTATTGTAGCTCATTTATCAACTCTCCATGCTTCTTCGATGACATTATTTATTTTAGAAAACAACAATAATCTTTTTGCAAAAACTTAGCTTTTATAAAAAAAATCCCTATGTGAGCAGATATTTCATCAATCACAGGACAAGTTCCACTGTTTGCCTTTTCTGCACATCCCATGCTAATGTCTTCTTCATCTAATGTCTTCTTCATCTAATGTCTTCTTCATCTAATGTCTTCTTCATCTAATGTCTTCTTCTTCTGAGAGATTGCAGGTGCCTTTATAGTCATTGCTATAGTGTTCCTGGGTGCTTTACATGTTCATATTTATTCTGAAGAGGGACCTTTCTTGAGTGACCACATTTTGTACAGTTTTATTTCAGGGTTTACAAGTCATTATAGCAGAAGCGAAATGCACCACTGAGCACTTAGTTCTTCTGTGAATGACTACTTCATCAAAATGAATATTTAATGGCACAAGTGCTATAAAGCTACCCCAATATTTTGACAGTGCTGTAAAATGATCACAAGTAATATAAATAAACTTTATTTATGGGGGGAATATAATACAAGTCAGTAACGTAAAAAATATTCGCAATTCGAAAAGTTATGCCTTTGCGATAAACAAAATTACCTTTGTGGGAATTTAATATAGTATTTGCGTTCCTGGAAACTGCTTCCAATGATAGTTGAAGGTTTGCGAATGTTATAGTTTGCACCTGTGCACAGTAAATTTAATAAAATGTCTTACTGGAAAAGTTTGCTCCAGAAGATTACGACACCTTCAAGCACTTCTTAAAAGTGGGCAATGTGCAATTAAAATTAACAATATGCAAGTTAAATTCGCAATGCAATAACAGTTTAAGGAAGAATATTACATTGCAAAATGTGAATTTTTATTTGTGCAAATTGTTTTTTTATTATATTCCCCCATTAGTATCTTATCTAAAGTCTATTTTTATATTTTTATCTATTTTTATTTATGATAAAAAATAGACTATAGATAAGAAGCATATAATAAAATTGAAATGCATTATACATAAGCAAAGTTGTTATAAAGAGAATAGCCATTGTATGATATGTTTAGGTCTAAAAGTCTAAGAGGCCCATTTACTTAGCTCGAGTAAAGGAATAGAGGAAAAATAGTTCGAATTTCGAATGGTTTTTTTGGCTACTTCGACCATCGAATGGGCTACTTCGACATTCGACTTCGAATCAAACGATTCGAACTAAAAACCGCTTGACTATTCAACTATTCGATAGTCAAAGTACTGTCTCTTTAAAAAATTCTTCAACCCCCTAGTTTGCCACCTAAAACCTACCGAGGCCAATGTTAGCCTATGGGGAAGGTCCCCATAGGCTTCCTAACAATTTTCTGATCGAAGGAATATCCTTCGATCGATGGACTAAAATCTTTCTAATCATTAGATTAGAAGGATTTAATCGTTCGATCGAATTATTATTATCATAGGAATAGCGGTAAATCCTTTGACTTTGATATTCAAAGTCGAAGGATTTTACTTCGACGGTCGAATATCGAGGGTTAATTAATCCTCGATATTCGACCCTAGGTTAATCAGCCCCTAAGTATGTAGGAAAGTCAGTGTTGGTTTTCATACAAGTGTATCTGTTGGAGAGCAAATACAAAAGGGGGGTTGCGGGTGCTCCCACAACCCCCCTTTGTATTTTATCTGTTGGAGAGCACTGGCTGCCAGTCTAGTTGTGATTTTTATCTACATTGATAAACTCTGTGAGATGATCATCACTTTGTTCATTCTATTTATGAGCCATTTTTAATGGAGTCCTTGATGGTAAATGGCTGGGTGTTTTACAAAGGATTTCGTTTGTGCCGCTTTTTTTTGTCATAGTATTCTCTGTTCCATTATCAAAGCAGAAGGTTTAGTATCGTACATAAGCCTTCATTTTGGAATGAGCCCAGGACTTTTCATTTATGCATTCAAACCCCGTTTCAAAAGCTGTTACTTTTAAGGTATACAGTATTTCTGCCCAGCAATTGGATAAAAACTCTGCAGGTTCTCTTTGAGCTCTGCAAAGTAGAGTGTTTCCATGCCTGACTTCAGATGTAGCTGCTCAGCAGAAACTTTGCTATTGTTCACATCAATATTTAAACCTCTCCATTAGCTTGTGGACCAAAAATGTGATGATCTTATGCTTACTTTCCAGGTATGAAGCACAGGTCCTGAATAGATATCCACTAAAATTTTGGCCTTAATATTCGAGATGCCCATCTCCAATAAATTTTGCCCAAAACAGATAAAACTGCAACAAAGGAAGTTGAACACTTTTTTTTTTCAAATTACCAGGTAATGAAACTTATCTATCTATGAAACTTATCTATCAAAAATAATAAACAATAAAAAACAACAAATATATAGTCTCTGTCATGACATACTGTTGTATTGAGGTTTATTATGTGTACCTGATGTATGCCTAAGGCATAGAGATGCCTCTTTGTATTCAAAGAATATTGTGCAGTTTCATGGCTAACTCTTACGAAGTGCCTAGTTATTAAGGCACAAAATGCGTAAGCTTTAAAATCCCACGCTAGGGAAGGCTTTGCCATACTCTGCCAGTAGCAATTCGATACCACTACACTAATTCACTAAAATGCGAAGCCGAATGCTGTTTGCTAGTAATAATTTGTCATGAGCATTTCAAAGCAAAGTTTTGCTAACGTTCGTTTCTGCCTAGCAAAAAAATTGTTTGTACACTTGCGCTTAGGTCAATTTAAATAGGGTGGGTAAATATAAGTCATATTTACGTCTTTATTAGAGATGTTGGTGCAAATGCTTGAAGTGACCAATTATTATTAGGGATGTCGCGGACTGTTCGCTGGCGAACTTGTTCGCGCGAACATCTACTGTTCGCGCTCGCCGAATGTTCACGAACGTCGCGCGACGTTCGCCATTTTGGGTTTGCCTTAGCTGGCGCTTTTTTTTTACCTCTCACCCCAGACCAGCAGATACATGGCAGCCAATCAGGAAGCTCTCCCTCCTGGACCACCCCCACACCCCCTGGACCACTCCCCTTCCATATATAAACTGAAGCCCTGCAGCGTTTTTTCATTCTGCCTGTGTGTGCTTGGAAGAGCTAGTGTAGGGAGAGAGCTGTTAGTGATTTGAGGGACAGTTGATAGTAAGTTTGCTGGCTAGTAATCTACTTGATACTGCTCTGTATTGGAGGGACAGAAGTCTGTAGGGATTTGAGGGACATTTTAGGTTAGGTAGCTTTGCAGGCTAGTAATCTACCTTCTACAGCAGTGCTCTGTATGTAGCTGCTGTGGGCACTGATCTGTTCTGATCTCATCTGCTGACTGCTGTAATAACCCAATAGTCCTTGTAAGGACTGCTTTTATTTTCTTTTTTGTTTTTTTACTTTGCTACTATAAGAGCCCAGTGCTATTAGTCTAGCTGTGTTGGGGAGTGGGACTGGTGTGCTACTGTGCTGCTCCTAGTAGTTCAGCAGCACCAACCCGAGTAATTTTTTTTTTTAATATACATATATATTTTTTTTATTTTACTTATCTTACTGTTCTTTAACGTGTACAGTGCTGTTTGCTGTTCTTCATAGTAGTGCACCAATAGTAGTGCACTTGCAGGCATTATTTGCCCAGTGTGTTCTTCAAACAACTGCCATCTAGCTGTGTGAGCTTGTTCACATTCTGTCTAAATATCAATAATAATACCGTCTCCAGAACCACCACCTGAGTGACGTTTTTCAAGCAGCAATAATATATTCCGTATCCACTGCTGTAGTAGTGTATACGTTGACCTTGTAGGCATTGTTTGCCCAGAGTGTTCTTCAAACAACTGCCATCTAGCTGTGTGAGCTTTTTCACATTCTGTCTAAATATCAATAATAATACCGTCTCCAGAACCACCACCTGAGTGACGTTTTTCAAGCAGCAATAATATATTCCGTATCCACTGCTGTAGTAGTGTATACGTTGACCTTGTAGGCATTGTTTGCCCAGTGTGTTTTTCAAACAACTGCCATCTAGCTGTGTGAGCTTTTTCACATTCTGTCTAAATATCAATAATAATACCGTCTCCAGAACCACCACCTGAGTGACGTTTTTCAAGCAGCAATAATATATTCCGTATCCACTGCTGTAGTAGTGTATACGTTGACCTTGCAGGCATTGTTTCAATTTGTTTGCCCAGTGTGTTCTTCATTTTCAAACAACTGCCACCTAGCTGTGTGAGCTTGTTCACAATCTGTCTAAATATCAATAATAATACCGTCTCCAGAACCACCACCTGAGTGACGTTTTTCAAGCAGCAATAATATATTCCGTATCAGAGCCGGACTGGGAGCAAAAAGCAGCCCGGGCAAAAAACAAACCAAGCAGCCCACGTGTAAACATACACACACAGACACAAACACACACACACAAAGAGACACACAAACACAGAGAGATGCACACACAGAGACACAACACACACAAAAAGACACACAAACACAGAGAGACACACACACAAACACACACACAAAGAAACACACACAGAGACACACACAAACACACACATAAAAAGACACACAAACACAGAGAGACACACAAAGAGACACACACACAAAAAGACACAAAAACACAGAGAGACACACACAAACACAGGGAAACACACACAGAGACACACAAACACAGAGAGACACACATAAACACAGACACACACCGAAAGAAACACACACAGAGACACACACAAACACAGGGAAACACAAACACAGGGAACCCAAACACAAAGACACAAACACAGAGAGACACACACACACAGAGACACAAACACAGACACCCCTACCTCTCCTAGGAGCTTCCTGAAACAGCACGGAACTCTCAGACTCCTCCCACCCCGTCTGCTGGCCAATCAGAGGGACTTTGACTTCCTGACTAATCTTAGGAGATGGGAGGAGGGAGGAGGAAGGAACATGCAGCTGCTTGCTGTGTCTGTGAAGGAGAATCACAGCGTGCACGGCTGCACGCTGTAAAGTCTCTCTACCTCAAATCGCCATAAAGCAGAGGCCCATTTCACAAAAAAATGGAGCAGCCCTTCGGGAAATTGCCCGAACTGACAGATTGTCAGTCCGGGCCTGTTCCGTATCCACTGCTGTAGTAGTGTATACGTTGACCTTGTAGGCATTGTTTGCCCAGTGTGTTCTTCAAACAACTGCCATCTAGCTGTGTGAGCTTGTTCACATTCTGTCTAAATATCAATAATAATAACGTCTCCAGAAACACCACCTGAGTTGTTGTTGTTTTAAAAATAATGCCAGGCAAAGGCAGGCCGCCACGCAGAGACACTAGGGGCCGTGCTGCTATGCTATCCTGTGGCCCTAGGAAATTGCCCAGTTTTAAAAAGGCAATGACCCTGAACTCCCAAAATGCTGAAGAGGTAGTTGACTGGCTTACACAGCACACCCCATCCTCTACCGTTTCTAACTTACCACAACATCCTCATCCTCCACTGCTATGGGCACCCCACGTAACACTTCCTCCACCACCGGCGCTCCTTCTTCACTGGAGTCAGAGGAGTTATTTTCACATGAGTTTCTTGAACTGAGTGATGCGCAACCATTATTGGTAGAAGAAGATGAAGGAGATGAGGACGTTACACCAGATTTAATTCTGGCAGAGAACACAACAGAGATGGACATAATGAGTGATGAGGAGGTCCCCGCTGCTGCTTCCTTCTGTGAGCTGTCAGAAGAAATTGATGCATCTGAGGAGAATGATGATGAGGAGATTGATGTTTTATGGGTGCCCAGTAGAAGAGAGCAAGAGGAGGATAGTTCAGATGGAGAGACGGAGAGTCAGAGAGGCAGGAGGAGAATAAGACTTAGAAGAAGCAGGGAGGACAGCTCGCAGGGAACAGTAGGGCAACAACATGTATCAGCACCTGTGGTCAGCCAACTTCTACTGTTACCGCCAGATTGCCAGCTTCAAAAAGGTCAGCAGTGTGGGATTTTTTTAATGTGTGTGCTTCTGACAAAAGCGTTGTAATTTGCAATTAGTGCAGTCAGAAACTGAGTCTTGGGAAGCCCAACAGCCACATAGGTACAAATTCTATGCGAAGGCACATGAACGGCAAGCACAAAGCACTTTGGGAGCAACAACTCAAAGGCAACTAGGGATGTAGCGAACTGTTCGCCGGCGAACTAGTTCGCGCGAACTTCGACTGTTCGCGTCCGCCGAATGTTCACGAATGTCAAGCGACGTTCGCCAATTTGAGTTCGCGTTTGATTCGAATAAAAATCGTTCGACCATTCGATTCCTTCGACCGCTAAAATCGAACGATTTCCATTCGTTCGAACGATTGTAAGCATTCGATCGAATGAAAAGCATTCGATCAAATGGCTTCGATCGTTCTATTCGAACGAAAAACCTTCGATCGAACGATTAAAATCCTTCGATCGTTCGAATCGAAAGATTTTGCGGGTGTTCGAAGTTCGCGAACTGTTCGCAAACTGTTCGCATTTTTGCCGGTGTTCGCGAACACCAAAACGGCAGTTCGCTACATCCCTAAAGGCAACAGGCAAACTAAAAGCCACCCTCCTTCTGGTCCAGCATCTTACTGCTCTACCTCTGCTGTCCTTGACCCGTCTGAACCACCCTCCACTCCGCCTTCCACCTTGACCACCAGTTCCCATTCCCAGTCATCTGCCCCCAGCCAAGTTTCTGTGAGGGCCATGTTTGAGCGTAAGAAGCCAATGTCTGCGAGTCACCCCCTTGCCCGGCGTCTGACAGCTGGCTTGTCTGCACTCTTAGCCCGCCAGCTTTTACCATACCAGCTGGTGGACTCTGAGGCCTTCCGCAAATTTGTAGCAATTGGGACACCGCAGTGGAAGGTACCCAGCCGCAATTTTTTTTCAAAAAAGGGAATACCACACCTCTACCACCATGTGCAGAGCCAAGTCACCGCATCTCTGTCACTTAGTGTTGGGCCAAAGGTCCATATGACTACTGACGCATGGTCCTCCAAGCATGGTCAGGGCAGGTATGTCACCTACACTGCCCACTGGGTGAGCTTGGTAATGGCTGGGAAGCAGGGAATGTGTGGCTCAACAACAACAACAGTGGAGTTGGTGTCACCGCCACGGATTGCACGCAGTTCTGCCACCACCTCTACTCCTCCTTCGCTCTCTACCTCGTCTTCTTCCTCTTCTTCCTCCTCTGCTGCTGGGTCCTCCTCCTCCACACCTGTGCACCCCCAGCTCCCCCTAGGCTATTTGATGTGCCAGGTACTCCGTTGTCATGCTGTCTTGGGGATGATGTGCCTGGAAAGCAGAAACCATACCGGATCTGTAGTCCTGTCATCTCTGCAGTCACAGGCCGATCGGTGGCTGACCCCACACCAACTGAAGATCGGAAAAGTGGTGTGTGACAACGGAAGCAATCTGTTGGCAGCACTGAGACTGGGCAATTTAACACATGTGCCCTGCATGGCACATGTTCTGAATTTAATAGTCCAACGTTTTGTCTCGAAGTACCCAGGATTCCAGGACGTTTTCAGGCAGTCCAGGAAGATGTTGGCCCATTTCAGACGTTCCTACACAGCCATGGCACGCCTTGCTGACATTCAGCAGCGGTACAACATGCCAATCAGGCGTTTAATTTGCGACAGCCAGACTCGCTGGAATTCAACGCTCCTCATGTTGGAACGTCTGCTGCAACAACAAAGAGCCGTCAATGAATACCTGTTTGAACTGGGTGGTAGGACTGGATCTGCAGAGCTGGGGAGCTGGGGTGCTTATGCGCGATGCCTGCAGGCTCATGCGACCTTTTGAAGAGGTTACAAACATGGTCAGTCGCACCGAAGGCACCATCAGCGACCTAATACCCTTCTCTTTCTTCCTGGAGCATGCCATGCGACGAGTGACAGATGAGGCTGTAGACCAGCGTGACGAGGAGCAGGAAGCGCACGATTTCTGGTCGGAATCACCAGAACGAACCCAGGCACCTGCTGCAACGCAGGGAGAGATGTCAGAAGTGGAGTCAGAGGAGGAAGGTGGCTTTGTGGAGGAGGAGGACCAACAGGAGCAGGCTTCCCAGGGGGCTTGTGGTGACCTTTTGGGGACCCCTGGTCTTGTACGTGGCTGGGGGGGAGGAGACCGTGGATGATTTAGTCCTTGATAACGAGGAAGCGGAGATGGATACCTCTGCATCCAACCTTGTGAGAATGGGGTCTTTCATGCTGTCATGCCTGTTGAAGGACCCCCGTATCAAGAGGCTTAAGGAGAAGGACCTGTACTGGGACGCAACACTACTAGACCCTCGGTACAAGCATAAAGTGGCAGAAATGTTACCAACGTACCACAAGTCCAAAAGGATGCTGCATTTACAAACCAGCCTGCAAAACATGTTGTACAATGCTTTTAAGGGTGATGTCACTTCAGGAACTCATCAACATTCCAGGGGCAGAGGTGCCAGTAATCCTGCCACGAGCGCACCTGCAAGGACAAAGCCCTTTGGCCGGTCTGTAACGTCAGACATGCAAATGTTTTTCTGTCCAAGGCAGCGCCAGAACCCTTCTGGATCCACCCTCAAAGAACACCTCGACCGGCAGGTAGCGGACTACCTGGCATTAACTGCAGATATCGACACTCTGAGGAGCGATGAACCCCTGGACTACTGGGTGCGCAGGCTTGATCTGTGGCCAGAGCTGTCACAATTTGCCATGAACCTCTTGTCTTGCCCAGCCTCAAGTGTGCTCTCAGAAAGGACCTTCAGTGCAGCAGGAGGGGTTGTAACTGAGAAGAGAACTCGCCTAGGTCACAAAAGTGTGGATTACCTGACCTTTATTAAAATGAATGAGACGTGGATCTCGGAGGGTTACTGCACACCAGAAGACTTGTTCTGACTCCCCATGCAGCTGTCCTTCTCTGCACGCCTCATGACTCCACACACAGCTGTCCTTTAGCAACCAAAAAAATGAATATTTTCAGCATTTATATGGCATATTTTTTCTGGCCTCTGTGCTGCAGTGGCTGCGACAAAAAAAATGAATATTTTCAGCATTTATATGGCATATTTTTTCTGGCCTCTGTGCTGCAGTGGCTGCGACAAAAAAAAAATGAATATTTTCAGCATTTATATGGCATATTTTTTCTGGCCTCTGTGCTTCAGTGGCTGCGACAAAATTTTTTTATATTTTCAGCATTTATATGGCATATTTTTTCTGGCCTCTGTGCTGCAGTGGCTGCGACAAAAAAAATGAATATTTTCAGCATTTATATGGCATATTTTTTCTGGCCTCTGTGCTGCAGTGGCTGTGACAAAAAAAAATTAATATTTTCAGCATTTATATGGCATATTTTTTCTGGCCTCTGTGCTTCAGTGGCTGCGACAAAATCTTTTTATATTTTCAGCATTTATATGGCATATTTTTTCTGGCCTCTGTGCTGCAGTGGCTGCGACAAAAAAAATGAATATTTTCAGCATTTATATGGCATATTTTTTCTGGCCTCTGTGCTTCAGTGGCTGCGAAAATTTTTTTTTATATTTTCAGCATTTATATGGCATATTTTTTCTGGCCTCTGTGCTGCAGTAGCTGCGACAAAAAAAAATGAATATTTTCAGCATTTATATGGCATATTTTTTCTGGCCTCTGTGCTTCAGTGGCTGCGACAACATTTTTTTATATTTTCAACATTTATATAGCATATTTTTTCTGGCCTCTGTGCTGCAGTGGCTGCGACAAAAAAAAACATAATTTTTCAGGAAAGTACACATGCCTAATTTTTCAGGGTTCTGCAACAGTGGCAAAATCGCATCTTTTATGGTCACCGCAGGTGATGAATAAAGTAGACCAAAACTGGGCCCACACTGCAGAATCAGTGTTTTTTGGTTCACTTCACTGTACATTGAATTACCTCTGCCTGACCGTGCACGTGCGCACAAGCACGGTGACTGCTAAACACACCACTACAGAAATATTGCCACCAACAGGACGAACATCCTGGAGGTGACAAGCTCAACTAGTAATTAAAAACTATTATTTGCTCACTTGACGGTATCATTCATTAAAGCTCTTTGCGTCTTTTTGCGTTGCAGTAAGCACCGCGTTTCGTCTTTGCGTGTGAACAGGCTGTAACCTTTACACGACTTGATTGGCATGTAGACGCCGGACGTTTTAAAGCAGTTTATTACACAGGTTTAGAAATGTAGTGTGATTTCTGCCCTTTACAGCACAAAACGCAGCTCTGTGTCAACAATGTATTTTTCAGATACATTTTTGCCCTTGATCCCCCTCTGGCATGCCATTGTTCAGATCGTTGCACCCTTTAAACAACTTTAAAATAATTTTTCTGGCCAGAAATGTCTTTTTTAGCTTTTAAAATTCGCCTTCCCATTGAAGTCTATGGGGTTTGCGACGTTCGCGAACCGTTCGTATTTTTGACGCAAGTTCGCGAATATGTTCGCAAACTTTTTTTCCGACGTTCGCTACATCCCTAATTATTATTACACATGTCCAAGGAAGCAAAATAAAGACAAAGGGGATCCACTAATTCCCTAGACATTAGCCCACCCTCAAACAAATGTGGTGTGCCGCTCAAATGGTCTAAAAAAAGTTTTTTTTTTAATAGTTACTACTTTTAAAGACAATCCCGCATTAAAATATGAAAAAATGCCAGTGTCACTGACATACGATTGAAGAGGATGTAGCTTCATCTTATCAGTTCACCAAGTCTAAGCTGGAAACTCTGATGAACGTTCTGTAAAATTCTGTGAATCTCCTGAGTAACAATCGTTCGCCTAAGCAAAAATGCACCTGGTGAAAGGGCACAAAACTGCACTAGCGATGGTCACTTTTGCTTGCGAATTCGCCTCTATGGCTGTTAGTAAATTGGTGTATCTAGTATAGGTCAATCTAAAAACAACTGGACTTGCTGAGTAATCAATTAAGACGTTTCACTACTCATCCGAGCAGCTTCTTCAATTCAACTGACTGGTGTTGGAAGTTCTCGGCATATAAACTCTTCCACTAATTGTTTTGATTCCCACCATCCACTGGAACACAAACTGGGTGTCATTCGAACCCTGCACCACTGGCGGAATGTGTGGCAACTGATACAGAGTCCAAAGACAAAGAGCAAAAACATCTCAGAGGAGCTTTGAAAGCATATGGCTCCCCAGACTGGGCCTTTGTCAAAACAGCAGCAACCAAGCCCAACAGGAACACCAATAGAAATAACCGCCCGGAGACACATAGTAGGCGAAACATAGTCATCCCATATGTAGCTGGAGTGTCAGAGAAACTCACGAGGATTTTCAACAAACACCATGTCCCTGTGTTTTTCAAACCTAGCAACACACTGAGACAAAAACTGGTACACCCAAAGGATCAAACACCAAAAGAAAAACAAAGCAATGTGGTATACGGAGTCCAGTGTAGCGAGGAGTGCACAGATCTATACATCGGGGAGAAAAAACAACTGCTCTCCAAGCGAATGGCTCAGCACAGGAGGGAGAACTCTACAGGTCAAAACTCAGCTGTCTTTCTATACTTAAAAGACAAGGGACACTCCTTTGAAGACAGCAAGGTCCAAATCTTGGATAAAGAAGACGCTGGTTTGAACGAGGCGTGAAAGAGGCAATTCGCGTCAAGGTGGAGAGACCATCTCTGAACAGAGGTGGGGGCCTTCGACACCACCTGTCTGCTACATACAATGCTGTTCTAACATCTGTACCCCGGCGGATTCAGAACACTTCACACATCCATTCATGCAACTCTCACAAGTAACACCTGTATCTAGGAGTTGCATGACACATTGGATAATCCTATCACAACTACACAGAATCAACACCTCTGTGAGTTTCTTCAGATGTCACCTCTTTGAAGAGTTACAATGTGCCATTGTAAATGGATTAGTGGAAGAGTTTATATGCCGAGAACGTCCCACACCAGTCAGTTGAACTGAAGAAGCTGCTCGGATGAGTAGTGAAACGTCTTCATTGATTACTCAGCAAGTCCAGTTGTTTTTAGATTGACCTATACTAGATATACTATGACCTGGATGAATGAAAATCTTCATAGTCATAGTAAATTGGCGATTTCCCTGCGGAATGGGGTTTCTGGAGAATTTTCACGAACAATGGCCACTTCGCCCTTTAGTAAGTGTGCCCCATAGCGTGCTTATAGAAATCTGAATTTTGGCAGTGATCAACATAAATTTCTGGGTCAGCATAATCCCTGGGAAGAATGTGCGTGTCTGAATATAAGCAAAAACAGTGTTTTATACGCACTGTTAGAAGTAAATATTCAAGATGTTCTTTTTGAGCAAGTCTTCCTCTAAGCAAAATACATACAATGTTAAAGGGTATATATCTGCCCTTTGGGGAAAAAAATCTAATCTTTAAAATCCACTTAATTAGTTTAACACACAAATTCTATCTTCTCACAATGTTAATATGTAAGATGGTTTAAAGGAGGGAAACAATTTTCTGGGCTGATATTGGTTTATATTTCATTTGTAGCTCAGTACATCTGGGAGAACATTGTCTCTTTAATATTCCTCTGGTAACTTCTTCATTATCAGACAGAGAGCGAAATTACATTAAGTAGGTCACATCAAAAGCTTGCAATCTGCTTGGTGTCACTCCTGTATTCTGTGTCCCAGGATAAAAGAGTGTCTTTCTCCAACACAACAATATTGTACAAGTCCAGGAGGGATGTGCATTGTCATATGCTGGAGAAACAGAATATTTTGCACCATAAAATACATTGAAAGCAAAGGGTTGTTGCAACTTTTTCTGCATAAAAAACATTGAAGTCAATGGTCATTTTTCTGTGCTGACTTTCTCCGCACTACATTGGTCAATTTATTTGCACAAAATACCTAGAAGTCAGTGTTTTTTTTTTTTTTTTTTATTTGCTGCAAAAATATTTCATAATGGCAAAATGCTGAATTTCGCTGCAAGTCCATGCCTGCCAAATAAATTCACTTATCACTAGGCATTAGAAGTAGTTCATAAAATGATTTGGCAAAAATATTTATAATGTACACTGAAAATATATATATAAAATATCGATTTTTATATGTTAATAGAAAACTATTCCTCTTTTTTTAAATGAAAAAGAACTGCAAATGACTATAATGCCCATAAAACATAATTTTTAATGAAATTTGAGCATAAAGCAACATATAGTTAGAAAAAGTGTAGTTTTGTTACAATTATCAGTGTGAGACAGAATGTTGTGTTAACACTTGATAAAACTTGCTTTTTCAAGGTATAGTAATTTAATCTTTATTATTCAATCCTGTGAAACTAATCTGAACAAACGTGGGTTATTTAGTCTGAAAAGGTGTCAGATATGCCCCATTTGACTGTTCCATGTTAGCAGAAGACCTTAGCTTCTCAAGATATGAATGTTAAGTAATGTTTCAAGTCTGTAGTCTAACCTCATGGCAAAGAATTAACCACATCACATACTGGGAAGACATTGGCCAAAGGTTACTTCTAACTAAGGTATTCCCTTGGAGACAATTTTCAAATTAATAGCAAATTAAATGAACCGAAACTACTAGAACAAATATCAACCACCATTATTTCCTCATATTGAACTCACTAACAGATATGTTTAGCCACAACATAGAGGTCATATAAAAAAAAGAGCAAAAACCTTTTTACATGACCTACCTAAGACCCTTTCTGACACACAAGTAAAGAACAATCAATTTTATGATAAAATCCAAACCAAAACATTGGGTGTCAGTATCTTAAATGCCACAGTTCGCATATCCATTCCTTTTAATGGGAATTGTATTGACATGCTTTGTCTTATAGATCTATTTTTCAAATACTTTGTAAATATGTAAAGCAATTAGCATGCCACTTGCATTAGTATAGACCGTGTATTATAATTCTGATCAATTCTTGTGTCAGATTTGTAGTTAACATGGGAAGGGAGAGGCCTCAGTGACTTTAAGAAAGAGCTGATTGTTTTTTGGGCTTGAAAGAGCTACTGAAGAAAATATTCACTTGGTCATTTTTAATGAAAAAACAACAATAGTAGTATTGTTTTCATACATGTCTTCACAAAACAATAACTATGAAACTAAAATAACTATGAACTAAGAAATCTGGGCCTTAATAAAAACATGAAGCCCGCTACATGAACATTACAGCAAAGGATGAATGTTCAATTATTTATAGCCTTATTTTCCTTTTCAAAAGTTATGCTAATTTACACAGAGGCAGGAGAAAGAGATGCTGTGTTCTCTTGAAAACAAGATCATCCGAGTGTCAAAATATGATAGAAAAATGATTGGTGCATAGCCAGACAAGAAGAAGATTTCACCAGTTTAAACATGGGGCCTGAGTGCACATTCCCCAGACCTACAGCTCAAACCATGGAAAGACACAGAAAGCACACCAAGATCCCACAGACCAGTGAAGTAAAGGAATTGTAGACTTTATTTTAGGCAAATAGTGGACATACACAAAGCCTTATGTGTTTTGTGCACTTGGGCACTTAATCATAGCACCCAGGTCATTGATACTTCTACAATACTTTTTGTATTTGTTTTTTTATTTGTTATTTATACTGTTGATACATTTTGAGAGTAGACAACTAGATGGCAAATATCACTGAAGAACAATGTTATCTGTATTATGTGGTTTCTTAAAGTAACTCCCATATCAAGTTTTTCCTTTCCAAGTGCATAGAACTTCCAGTTCCTCCCCAACAGCAGAAATATTCCAGAACTCATTTTATAGTCACTAAGGCCAAGGTTTGAAACGGAAGAGATTCAGTCAAATACTGTCACAACCAACACCTCTGCGAGATCTACACTTGCTGTGAGTGATGGGCTCTAGGGTGATGGGAGAGTGGCCTTTAATTCTCTTTCAAAGGTAAAGAAATTGGTTTATCACAAAAACAGATGTCATGAATCTGTATACATTGATAAAAAAAAATAAAAAACCTTATGCTAGACCACATGTGTGGAATACACTGCAGCTCTTAAGTCTTAAGTTAAGCTAAACTGGAAAGAAGGCAGAAAAGAGCAATGAGAATTGAATTGTTTAGTTATTAATATAGGTCTGTCAAATCAGGATTTGTTCTCTCTGGAGTAGAGGAACATGGATGGTGATATCATAATGTTTAACAAATATGTTAAAGGTCAGCAGAGAGAATTCTCTGGCAGGTCTTTACTCAAAGTAAAATATAAAGAACAAAAAGTCATGGCTTCAGAATAAAAGAAAAGCAACATGAAGGGTTTTTTTCTTTTTTTTTGTTGTGGCAGCAAAAAAATGAAATTGTTTCTGTAATTCAGATTCACTAAACAGTTAAACCAAAAACCATTTCAATATTTAAAAATCTGTTTTTTCTTTACTGGTTTTTAAATATTCAGTATTTTTCTTTAACCTACAAGTAACATGCAGCAGGACTGAGATGTTTGCAACAGTAAAATTAGCAGGGAATGCTACTACATTTAATTTTAATTTAAATTTGAGAATAACATATTATAGTCCCCTTTAAGCCTCTATTAGGATGAATATTATCAGACCAGAATTATTTATTCCTAAATATATATATAAATATACACGCAGCCTGGTAACAATATAACCATAGCAACGGATGGGATTGGGGAAGGCTGTAATAAGACAATCATAAACCTAAAACTTTAGCTTTGTGGCTTTTACAGTCATCAAAATACAAGAGTGGCTTAAAAAAAGGGAAATGGTATAAGGGGCACTTTGTCCCCCAGTCATAAGCTCCAAGGAGGGGCAATACAGAGAAAAAAAATGCTATTTTGAGTGGAGCCCTGCTTTTAAAATCCAAAGCATTTACATGCCGTGTTGAATTAAATAGATCTTTTATTTGCTATCTGTGCAGCAGCTTCCCTTATCAGCAGTGGTTTAACTAGAATGTGCTGGACCTCCCTGCAAAAAATCTTCAGAAGGGCCTGGTGCACTCCAATACCCATCCTCCTGCCCACTTCTCATTCCACCTCCACCCCAACTCCACCCACTCCCCTGCCACGACTCCACCCACTCAGTGCCAACTTGAGTCCCCTTTCCATGCCACAGGTAAGAGGGGAGGAGGAGGTTTACTCATTATCAATGGATAGGGTTGCCACCCGGCCGGTATTTTACCGGCCTAGCCGGTAAAACACCTGCCAAGGCCGGGGCTGGTATTACAAATTTACCGGCAATGTAGCTGCCGGTAAATTTGTAATACCCTTAAAAAGACCCCCTCGGCCCGCCCAGAATCCCCTGTAAACTTACCTTGTCCTTCGTTTCTTGTCCTGGCCGCGCCGTGGCGCCACCCCCTTTGACATCACAACCCCACCCCCTTTGACATCACGCCACGCCCCCTTTTGTACCCGCCCCCACCAGCCGGAATTTTTTTTGGCAAAAGGTGGCAACCCTAGCAATGAGGAAGCAGACCCCACAGCTTGTACCCCCTGTTCCCCAGACTCCCCAGGGTCTGCTTCATCTATAGTTAGGCCACTGCGTGTCAGAAACTGCTGGCTGGAAAACCTAGCCAGCCATTGGTTCTACTGTTGGTATCTACTGAAAATAATGGAATACGCACTATAGCAATTCCCACTGGGTCAACATCCACCACAAGACACCAGTATTTGCATTTTTCATCAGAAATGCCAATAAGCCAAGAATATGCAATATTATTAACCCTATGGGATCCACAGGTTTGGAATTACACTTTGCTGAAACGCACCACATATTTTCAATATGGCAAACTCTCACGGGATGAAATGTATATATACGTATTTGTGGCATTGTCTGCTGGTGACATAATTACTCTGCTTATTGATCAGTCTTGCTACATTTTGCATGCAAATTGTTTTTCCTCTTGCAAGAATTTTATTAAACTTTTGTGAAAAAAAGCTGAGCAGAATTGTGGGGAATGAGAAAAACCAGAAATGCATGTTGGGAAAAGAAAACTACAGGCTGAAAAATGCACAATATCAAGCACATGTGGTTTCATTGGCCTATTTATGCTCAACCACACGTTTTTAAAACACCACGTAAAAACTCCCCATGTGACCTCGCTCTAATTGTACCAGTAGACAATCACATAAACAAATGAACCTTAGAAATAAGGATTGTGCCTCATTGTTAGAAACACTGACATAAATCCACATAGGTTTGAAAGGACATAGTAATTGTAACATAAAATTGTGCCTTTCTTAGTAAACAGATGAATACATAATGGAATATTTTTTGTAGTTTTTCTATTGGACAAAAGAATTCCTTTGCTGATTTGCTTTGCTTCATAAATTTGCTCTCTTTACTTGGCTGCTTTTCAAGCATTTGTTTCAGTCAGCTCTTCGCGTGTATTTCTGATAAAGAAACAAAGCTGAGAATCTCTCTCCTTTGTTTATTCTCATGAAGAGTTTTAATGAAAATATGCACTTGGCCTGAAACATTGGTTGTATATGTCTTTGCGCTGATGAAATAATTAAAACACATTAGAAATTCATTTTTCAAGTGTATAATCCTACAGCTTTTGAACCCCAAGAAGAAACACTTGTTTATGTTTACATTAAAATGTACCGTATATACTCGAGTATAAGCCGAGTTTTTCAGCACCCAAAATGTGCCCGTGTCACCACCAACACTGCCGCTGCCTCCCAGAAACAATGTGAGGGGCTGGCAGGAGGCGAGAAATTGCAGGCTCCCAGTACCCGGGAGGATGGACGGAAAATACCTGACCCCCACCTTTACTGACCCGCTGGTTCCTGCGTTCTCCGCTGCCAGGGCCTATGAATAGAGCACCGCCTGGATCGCCTGGAGCGCTGCCTGGATCAAACCCAGGTAAGAGCGGGCTCACAGCAAAGTCCTGCGACTGGGGACAGGGAACGGCTTAAAGGAGTGCGGCAGTAGCAGTCCCTCACTTGCAGGCCCGATCCTTCCTCACTTGCAGGACCGATCCTCCCTCACTTGCAGGCCCGATCCTCCCTCACTTGCAGGCCCAATCCTCCCTCACTTGCAGGCCCGAGCAACCCTCCAGGCATTCCCTGTCACACGACCCGGGTGTGTGTGACCCTCCAGTTATTGTTGCACTTGCACCTGCTTCACTGTAGTTGTACATAAATGAGATTCAGAGGCTAGTGTCCGTTTATGTACATAAATATTGTTCAAATCACATGTACTACATTCAAGGTGCTTGGCCCTTCTGGATTCAATATATTCAAATTGTGCCTTGTCATTATTGTGTGGGGAGTGTGTGTGTATATAGTATATGTGTGTGTCTGTGTATGATGGTGTGGGTAGAGTGGGAGAGTGTGTGTGTGTGTGTATGTGTGTATATAGTGTATGTGTGGGGAGTTTGTGTGTATAGTATGGTATGTGTGTGTGTGATTAGGCTTATACTCGAGTAAATACGGTTTCCCAGGGTTTTTTGGTAAAATTAGGTACCTCGGCTTATACTCGGGTCGGCTTATACTCGAGTATATACGGTATATGTTTATTATTCTTGCACGAAGAATTACTATGACGTGAGTTATAACTTAAGCGTTTTGTATAACCAGGCTTTTATTATCAACACACAGCAGAAGTGAAATATTAGCTTAAAGAAACAGATATTTGAATACTTTATACTACAAAAGAGCCAGTACAGAAATACAGATTGTTTTCCTTTGTGCTGAACTGGAAAGAAAGCTTATATTGTTCCACCCTTGAACCTACTGTAATCTCTAAGGAGGAAGAATCACCAGAATACTGCATGTTGGATGGTTGGAATATGTCACGCATCGTTACTAGAGCCAGACCCACCTCCCAGTTTTTGGTTTGGCTGACCAGTCCAACACTAGGGGCAGATAAGGATCCACAAACAGGGCGGAGAATTACAATTAAGCATCACATTACTTTCACCACTACACATGATCTATTTTATGATGTGTCCTTGAGGTCACATAGACATATAGACATAGTTAAAACTAATGTTACCCTTAGAGTACGTATGGATGGGCATAGGTCCGCAATTAGCAATTAGGGATGTAGCGAACTGCCGATTTGATGTTCGCGAACGCCGTTCGCGAACACCGGCAAAAAATGCGAACGTTCGCGGACAGTTCGCGAACTTCGAACACCCGCTAAAATCGTTAGATTCGAACGATCAAAGGATTTTAATCATTTGATCGAAGGATTTTCGTTCGATCGAAGGATTTTCATTCGAACGATCAAAAACCATTCGATCGATTGCTTACAATCGTTCGAACGAATGGAAATCGTTCGATTTTTAGCGGTCGAAGGAATTTGAATGGTCGAATGGTCGAACGAATCGAACGTGAACCCAAATTGGCGAACGTCGCGCGACGGTCGCGAACATTCGGTGGACGCGAACGGTCGAAGTTCGCGCGAACAAGTTCGCCGGCGAACAGTTCGCTACATCCCTATTAGCAATGCCTTTAGGGACCAAAAGTCAGTGAAACCATTTGTCAAAATTTTTTTGGAAAAAAGGTCATAAATTTAGATGTATAGGTATTGATCATGTGCCTGAACTGAGGTGAGGAGGGGATAGTCCCAATTAGGGATGGGCGAATTTGACCCATTTCTCTTCACCAAAGATTCGCCGCTGGTGAAATGTCGCCGACGGCCATTAAAGTTTATGGTCGTCAAAAAAAAATTGTTGCAGGCTAAATTTTTTTGACACGCGACTTTTTATTTTGACGCATACAAGTCTGTGGGCGTCATTTTTTCGGAGAAAAGAGGCGAAAAAATGTGCCCATCCCTAGTCCCAATTATTGTAGCATATTGGATAATAGGCACATTGGCACCTAAAGGTTTAAATGAACAATGTTACTTTAATTGTTTTTTGAATCGAAGATAGAGTTATGGTAACTGTGATTTTGGGTTGACTGGAGGTTCCATTTTTGAAAATTGTTAAAGTGGATTAAGTATAGGGGGAATGGATTTTCCAAGTATTTACTGTATCCAGTGTTTTAAGATGGACATTTTTATGAGTTTTAAACTATCATCATTAAGGTGATCGGATTGGGTGATTGGTGCAGGGGATTAGACACACCCAGGTGGCTGAATGTATTTAAGTGTGTTGTTTTAATTGCTATTTAATCTTGATAAAGGCTCTAGGCATGAGCTGAAAACATTGATTCTGTGCCATGTTGGAGTAAAGACTGGATGGATGGATGGATAGATAGATAGATAGATGATAGATAGATGATAGATAGATAGATAGATAGATAGATAGATAGATAGATAGATAGATGATAGATAGATGATAGATAGATAGATAGATAGATAGATAGATAGATAGATAGATAGATAGATAGATAGATAGATAGATAGATAGATAGATGATAGATAGATAGATAGATAGATAGATAGATAGATAGATAGATAGATAGATAGATAGATAGATAGATAGATAGATAGATAGATAGATATAGTAAGATGCCCTGTAGTCAAATACACTATAGTTATCCACTTAATACAATTATGAATTATTGTTTGATCAAATGCTTTTTCTCTGTATATTCACTGGCAAAACCACAATGAGAAACATTCTTCAAAAATATATCCCGCCATCTCTTCCTTTTTTTTTAATTTCATCATTTTGCTTATAAGGAGGTGCACAGAGAAGCAGAGCAAACTAATTTCACCTCTTTTTATTCTCTAACATAACTGAACCTCTTTAGATACAATTCATATGGGAACAAAGCCTCAATTATATTTTGTTCTTACAAAGCTTCCAATCCCTGGAAAAGGTAGTAAAGAGCACCTTTGTCAATCACTGTTTGAATGAGGATCGTTGTGTTAAATAGTTATCTTGGTTTACTAATGGATTCTAAGTCAGATCGGTGAACCTTATAGGATACAAATGAAGAACAGTATCATTTATTTATCTTTGTGCAACGCCTCCAAAAACACTTATGAAAGGCTGACTCCAATTTGAAACTGGCTGTCATTTTATACTCTAATCTGCTGTTTTATGAAAAGTAAGTTCTGTGAAACAGAAATATATTGTCACATCGAAGATTAATGTATAACCCAATGCTGATTACTGAAACAGTAGTACAGTTTTTTGTTTTACATCTATCTCTGTATAAAAGCTGTCTGCAGTTGATATATCAATATGTTTGAGCCTTTTGAATAAGGATTATTTATTTCTTTATAATACACAAAAGTCATGAATATCTTGTAAATTATATCCTTATAATCAGTGAGTTCTGATGTCATCAGTTATAAACGGTGAGTTCTGATGTCATTTCTGTCACATGACTCGCTGAAATTTGTGTATTATAATAAATAAAGTACCCCCAGTTGCAAAATATGAGGATATTAGAAGTTACCTCCGGAGTTTCATGACCTTTATAAAAACACTCGGCCTTCGGCCTCGTACTTTTATATGCTCATGAAACTCCTTGGTAACTTATAATATCCTTATGATTTACAAGAGGGGGTACTTTATTCACTATATAATGGTGTTCTATACATATTGTACCTGTGAATATAGTTTTATGTGTGCATGTACATATGTATAAATGAATCTCTATATGTATGTATAACATGCTGAATATATTGCATATACATTGGCAACAATGGGTTGATTTTCTGATTTTATTTTTTAATGTTTACTGAAAAGAAGTCGGCTTGTAAGAGCAAGAGTATGGAGCGAACATTCAACTTCCACTTGTCAGTGTAACTAACCTGGACCTGTGTACTCACTCAAGTCCCCTTGTGAGTAAGGACATTACCTCAATTACTTAAGAGAGAGAAATGTGGTTCGGTTTTTGGAGGAATTGTGTCTGTAAACAAAGTCTCAGTGTGACATTTTTTTTTATTGCAGAAGATGTGAAACAGACACATGCTTGTCCTTAATAGTATTACTGTAATCTTTAGTTTATTAAAGGTATCCACTTTCTGTAGGCTTTTCTGACCAGTTCTGCTTTCGTGCCATTTTTTCTCATTGAATTTTTTAATCCAAGTTTTAATTTTATCAGGGTACTCAGCAAATTTGTTCCAAGATAATGTTTCAAAAATGTCTCCTTTGTATGGAGCCAATCTTTGGCTGATGCTATGATTAGTGACTTCTACTTTTTTAAGCCTGTATTTAGGTCTGTTTCTTAAGAGACAAAGGCT
Organism: Xenopus petersii; assembly: GCA_038501925.1. Lineage (NCBI taxonomy): Eukaryota > Metazoa > Chordata > Amphibia > Anura > Pipidae > Xenopus > Xenopus petersii. The sequence goes on from CM076675.1 coordinate 2,425,125, forward strand.
TGTATAGCACCTTTACTCCATCTATAAACACACAGTCACCTGGGTATTCTACTGGATACTTACATTCTATGAACCCCCAGTCAGTCGATGGTTGGGTCTGAGGTAGAAGCTTGAGGTAGAAGCTACAAACTTTTTTCTGCACTTCTTCTGCTGGAATTGTGCCACTCACTGTCCCTTTTAGAATGTTACTGTTATAAGCAACATCCTAATTATCTATTTTATAGGCATCAAGGATTAGCACTGTCTGATAGTGATGGGCACATTTGCGCCGTTTTGCTTCGCAGAAAATTAGAGAATCTGCAACGAATTTTCGTAACCATTTTGCGAATGTATTTTCCAGCGGGGAATCGCGCAAATTTGCAGAGAATTAGCGCCTGGCAAATACATTTGCCCATCACTACTGACACAAAATCAAATGCATCATTTTATAATACTTGTATCCTGTGTAGTGATGGGCGAATTTATTCGCCAGGCGGGAATTTGCAGCGAATTTGAGCAATTCACCGCCAGCGAATAAATTCCTGAAACACCTACGAAAATCGCTCGAAAAAATTTGCTGGCGTCAAAAAACGAGACACCGGCGCCGTTTCGCAAATTTTACGCCGTTTCGTGAATTTCAGCTAAGCTCAAATTGGCCCATCACTAATCCTGTGCAGTTGTGCACTTTGGAAGTGCGGCAACCCACACAGTCTCTCGTCCCCTCCCTCCCAGGCCGCTCACTAACTATTTGTTCCATTTCTCTAACTTTATTGAAGTTTTATGGCAGGAGAGGGCTAGGGAGGGGGGATAACTATAGAGTAGACCCTGTGATCTGGGCCCCCTGAGCCGTGTCCTACCCACAACCACAAGGAAACATTGTATATGTTTTGTCATTGTTAAGAACAATATGTGGCATCAAAGGTTTTTACGCAGAATTTTTGATCTCTTTATTCTATAGACATGAGATAAGTTTTCACAAAAAAAAATGTCAGTTGTCTTTATCTCAATTACACTTTCGTTTGTTTGGCTAGTTTGTAGCATAATTCCGATCCCAAAAGGCTTTAAAAATATCTTTGTTTCTACATACTACACCAGGGATTCAGTTTGGATTGGATGTCATTTTTATGTTAGCTCCTCAGGACCCAATTATATTTTTTGATTTTTAGATGGAAGGGTCCACACAGCTTTGCGTGGGCTACAGGCATGAGGTTATAATACATTGTTACCTAAAACTGCAACCCATGCTGCCGGCTGTTTGTACCTCACACTGTTATATATAGAGTAGGCAGCACATTTACAAGTCTACGTTAACTTTCTCATTATTTGCAGCACAAGTCTGCTTCAGTTATTTTAGTGACTTGAAGGCAAGTTTCCATCACAAATACTGTAATCCAAAGCTGCAGCACTCTGTCGTTTGTTAAATTATAATGCCTAGTATTTCTTAAGTGGGTCCATATTTAGTATGAGTGCAATAAATAGAGCTTCATCATCATCATCATCATCATCATCATCATTTATTTATATAGTGCTGTCAAGATACGCAGTGCTTTACTGCAGTTATAGCAAACAGGGAATAAATGGTGGATAGCAGACAAGGATTACAGAATACAATAGGGTTTACAAACTAAAAGGTTAGGGTACAATTGAGACATTAGGATTGTATAAACATTTTGTGATTTTTGATACAGCAATGATTAATTAAGGTACATCGAATAGGCCTCTTTAAACAGATGGGTCTTTAAGGAGCGCTTGAAAGTTTGGAAGGAAGGGGAAAGTCTGACAGCTTGTGGCAGAGAGTTCCAGAGAAAAGCAGAAGCCTGAGAGAAGTCTTGTAGGTGAGAATGGGCAGAAGTCACCAGAGGAGAAGTGAGGCGAAGATCAGAAGCAGAGCGTAGGTTTCGTGAAGGAGAGTATTTGGAGATTAGAGATGAAATATAGGGAGGGGTTTCTTTATTAAGGGCCTTGAATGTGAGTGTAAGTAATTTGAATTTGATTCTAGATGAGATTGGGAGCCAGTGAAGGGACATACATATGGGAGCAGCTGATGTTGAGCGGCGAGATAGATGAATGAGTCTAGCGGCCGCGTTTAGAACAGATTGGAGTTGTGAAAGGTGACTTGTTGGAATACCTGTGAGGAGTAAGTTGCAGTAATCAAGGCGGGAGATGATGAGAGACTGAATCAGTGTTTTAGTTGATTCTGAACTGAGATAGGGTCGTATTCGAGCAATGTTGCGCAGTTGAATACGGCAAGATTTTGCAAGTGTTTGAATGTGTGGTGAAAAAGACAGATGAGAGTCTAAGATGACTCCTAGGCAGCGTGCCTGTGTGGTGGAATGAAAGGTGGTGTTGTTTACGGTGAGTGATATCTGAGGGACAGGGGAAGATCTTGGAGGAAATATGATGAGTTCTGTTTTAGAAAGGTTCAGTTTCAGGTGGCGCTGTGACATCCAGGAGGAGACAGCAGAGAGACAGTCTGTGATTTGGGAAAGGACAGAGTTAGAAAGATCAGGAGTAGACAAGTAGAGTTGGGTGTCGTCAGCATAAAGGTGATACTGAAGTCCAAATGACTGAATGAGTTTTCCTAGTGAAGTTGTATAGAGCGAGAACAGCAGGGGGCCAAGAACAGAGCCTTGAGGAACTCCAACAGAGAGTGGGAAAGTAGTAGAAGTAGAGTTAGAGAAGGAAACTTTAAAGGAACGGTCAGACAGATAAGATGTAAACCATGAAAGAGCAGTGTCCCGAATGCCAGATGAGTGTAGAATGTCAAGGAGGAGTGTGTGTTCAACTGTATCAAAGGCTGCAGAGAGATCTAGAAGGATTAGAATGGAATAATGACCTTTAGACTTTGCCAATAGAAGATCATTGGTTACTTTGGTGAGTGCAGTTTCAGTCGAGTGTGATGGGCGGAAGCCAGATTGCAAGGGGTCGAGGAGGGAGTTGTGAGTGAGATGCTGGATCAGGCGTTTGTAAACAAGCCTTTCTAGTAATTTGGATGCGAATGGAAGAAGGGAGACCGGTCGATAGTTAGTGGGAGAGCTGGGATCAAGGGAAGGTTTTGTGAGGATAGGAGTGATTAGTGCTTGTTTGTATAATGATGGAAAGGTACCAGTAGAGAGTGAAAGATTGAATAAGTGGGTAAGTGCAGGAGAGAGTGTGTCAGAGATTGGGTGGAGAAGGTGAGAGGGTATGGGGTCAAGGGAGCAGGTGGTGGGTTTTGAGCTGGCTAGAAGTTTGCTAACTTCATTTAGAGTTGCAGGGGTGAAGGAGTGCAAAGTAGATGTGAGTGGACTGCACGTTGGTCTGAGATTGTTGTCGGACGGTATGCTCAGCCTAATGAGATCGATTTTGAGTTCGGTTATAGCAGGAGAGCATGAATTTGAAGTGGATGAAGTCAGGATCAGTTCGTGACTTTCTCCACCGTCGCTCAGCTGATCTACTACATCTTCTGAGGTAGCGTGTTACACTAGTGTGCCAGGGTTGGGGTTTAGCTGGCCGGCTGTGACGGGTGGTAGAAGGTGCAAGGGAGTCAAGTGCTGTTGAAAGGGCATCGTTGTAGAGAGAAGCTGCGATATTGGGACAGGAGAGAGTATTAATATGAGATATGGATTGTGCTGATACTGTTGATAATTGTTGTGGTTCAAAGGCATTAAGGTTTCTGTACGTGTGGGTAGAGCGAGATGGTTGTGAAGGTGCAGGTGAAAGCAGTATCTGAAAGGAGAGTAGATGATGGTCAGACAGAGGGTAGGGAGAGTTAATTAAGTTGTATGGGCAGCATGAGTGGCAGAATATAAGGTCAAGAGCATGACCCTCGATGTGGGTAGGTGAGTCGGTCCACTGAGAGAGACCAAAAGAAGCTGTTAGAGAGAGAAGTTTAGAGGTGGCAGCAGAATCAGAGTTGTCAATGGGGATGTTGAAGTCCCCTAAAATGAGAGCAGGTGTCTCACTGGAGAGAAAGTATGGAAGCCAGGCAGCAAAGTGATCCAAGAAGGTGGAGTAGGGACCTGGGGGGCGATATATGACAGCAACACGCAGAGAGATTGGAGAAAACAAACGTATGCTGTGGACTTCAAAAGAAGGGAAGGAGAGAGAAGTCGGTGTAGTTAGATTTTGAAACCTACATTTGGGGGAGAGAAGAAATCCCACCCCACCACCATGACGGCCATCCGGTCTAGGAGTGTGAGTAAGTGAGAAGCCTCCATAGCAGAGGGCAGCAGGTGAAGCAGTGTCTGAGGGGGAGAGACATGTTTCAGTGATTGCAAGAAGGTGAAGGGATTTAGCTATAAAGAGGTCATGGACTGCTGTTAGTTTATTGCAGATTGACCGTGCATTCCAGAGGGCACATGAGAAAGGCCAGGAGGGTGTTGGTTTTATGTGAATTAGGTTTGCAATTTTAGAAGTGCGTAAAGTCTGAGAGACTGGAAAAGACCTTGTTGAATGCCTGAGAGTAGGAATAAGTGACGGTACAAATGAGTGAGTTGGACCAGGGTTTGGGGAGATATCCCCAGCTGCAAGTAACAGTAATAATGAGAGTGAGACAAGGTGTGACCTAGATGTGACAGTGTGAGCAGTGTATTGTTTGATGGGATGAGAGGGGATAATAGATTTAACAATACAAGATAGTGTGCTTAGATTGAGAGAGGGTGATGGGAGCAGTGAAGAGGAGATTTCAATTTCAGGATAGTTTGATGGATGTTGAAGTGCAGAGGATATATGCAGAAGTATAGAGGAGAGAGAGAAAAAGAAGGCAATCAGATTAAACATAGTTAGACAGTATAATCCGGTTTATCTTGTTGATAGAGGAATTGATGAGCAGTGATGTCCAATGTTTGCTTGGAGCTTCCAATTCAACTCTGATCCAACTGCTGTCCAACTCTGTCTAACTCTATATGTTGTACTTAAACTTTCTGTACTTTAACTTGATGGACTTAAGTTGTTAAATCTGCCATGGCTCTCCTGCCATGCTCACCCCTGCTATGCTCCCCTAGAATGAATGTCCTGATATACAGCAAGAGGGTCACATGGGTGAGGGCCAGCAATTGATTAATTAAGACAAGTTAAAGACAGAAGAATCTCTGAGTCTGCTCATCTAACAGACATCAATAGCAATAAAATGGACATACCAAACTATTCACTAAAGCAAGCAACAAATTGCTGGATAAACCTAAACTGATGCATTTTAACACCTACCCCACAATTGAATAATTGGCAATGGTAATACAAAGATTTGCAGCAGAGTTGGTTCAGCTTGTGCTGAACTTTTTTCCTATTGCTTTAAGGAGAAGGAAATGCTTTTTCCACTTGGGGTGCCTAACATTTGGCACCCTAAGTGTCAATTTTGATGCCGGCATTAAAGGCAATGGGCATCCAAATAGTGTCAACGCATGGCGATTTTGAAGCGAGGGAATTTTCGGACGCGCGTCGTTTTTGATGCCGGCGAATTTTCACAGGAGTCTCGCAAATTTATTATCATATCGAATTTGTGCCAGCCGAATTCATTCTTCCATCACTAATCATAAGGCAATGGCAAAGAAATGATCTGTTTAATTTGCTGCTTACCTACCTGCATCAATTTTCGAGTTTTACAAGTTTTTCGTGAATTTCAAAGAAAATTCGCAAATTTTTCAGCAAAGTGAAACGGCAGAAATTTGCCCATCATTACTTAGGATTCCTGTTTCCTTCTTCCTGTCTAAGCTGAGAGCAAGTGTAGAGCGGAGTTCCTGTGCTCCACCTGAACTAACACAGCAGAATCATTTAACCCACTGCTAGCCAAGTCGTTTATCACAGGAACAACATTACATTACTCAACATTTGCAGTTATTATTAGGGATGGGCGAATAAATTTGTGAATTGCCCACGAAAATTCAACAATTCATACAGTCCGGACGCCAGCGTCAATTAAACGGACACCCAATGACTTTAAATTGTGCATCAAATGTCGCCAGCAGCAAAATTGTCGCTGGCGTCAAAAGTTTTCTTGCCTGTTTTGTGAATTTTGCGGGAAATTAATAAATTTTCATGGTGAACCAAACGGGATAAATTCACCCATCACTAGTTATTATATATATATATAGTGAGAGGAGCCGGCGTCTCGTTTTTGACGCTGGTGTTCTTTTTTTGATGCCGGCGTCCTTTTTTTGATTAATTTTCTGCAGCGAATTTTCACGCCCATTTCACGAATGTATTCGCCGGCAGCGAATCGCGCAAATTTGCTGCAAATTCGCGCCTGGCGAATAAATTCGCCAATCACTAGTTATTATATAATTCTGTAAGCCACCACAACAGTGTCCATTACAAATTGAAAGGTATTCACTGACTGAATCAAAATGTCACAAACTTTATACCCAATTTTGTTCCGAGTTCTAGTCCACCTTTATTTTGCAAACAGATGCTGCATCATATTCTGTCACGACATTGTTCCTAGCGTTGAATTCCCCGTTGAATTTGTATAAAAAGCCTTAGATGGCAAATGCTAAAGTACCTAACAGAGATATTAGAGAAGAGATTGAGATGACATATTTATTCACTCATTGGAGTCAAAGACAATCTGCAGTATATGGCATCAACGTTACACTTGAAGACTAGATTTATGGGTTATAACATAACAGCTCCTACACATGTGAGCATTTTTGAGTGTCAATCCAGCAATAATGAACAGAAATCATCAATCTGTTTATTGCCAATGGCAACCTACCAAGGATAATACTTTCTAGGTCATGTTGAGTCATTTGTCCTAATGCAAACAATTCCTATATGCTGTAGTCTCTATTAAAATGGAAACTTTCATGCGATATCATCAGCGTCTAATCAACACTACTTTCGTTGATTATATCTAGGTAAATACCTACTGTGGTTCTGTGTAGTATTAATAGACATGAGAATGTTTTTCCTCATTTATATTATTTTCCATATGCCTTGGTCTAGAGCTATTACTCTTTTTTGCAATAATGAAATTGAAAAAAATGTATTTCTATTAATATCTCTGTAATTGCTGATGGCCAGTCTGTTTCCCTGTAAACCAATATGTAATAAAATTGTCAGATTTCTAGTGGTGAGGTTTATAAGATGACAGGTGCTCACCATTGAATCTCACTGGGGAAAAATAATACTATTTATCAGTGAATTTAATAAAATCAACAACAATTTGTTAAAATAACTGAAAATGTATTTTAATTGGCCAGAATTAATTTTATATTTTTAAAAGCTTTTGTTAACTTGGGACCTTCCAGAAGTTTGCCACTAAACAAATTTGTACTGGTTATGGCTGATAATTTAAGATTTTTACTACTGCTATTTGACCTTTTCTTCAGAATGCTCAGGACCTGGTGTTTTCTGGATAAAGTATATTTCTGTAATTTGGATCTTCATACCCTAAAAAATAATTTAAACATGAACCCAATAGGATTGTTTTGTATCCAACAAAGATGAATTATATCTTAGTTGGGACCAAGTACAAGTACAGTTTGAATTAAGTAAGTGAAATACTTTGTCAGTTGTAACTGAAGTACTATTCTTAGTAATCTAAAGGAAAGAAGTTTTAAAAAACTGCTAAGGTCAATAACCTGTAATTGAAAAGATATACTCTGAGGAAGTACCTGTTAGTAGAGGTACGAAACGCGTCAGTGGTGTGCTATATACACTGTGCCAATGCTGATATTCTTTTAAATGTGAAGAAATAAAGAATGTGAAATTTTTAAACGCATCCTAAATTGTCCGTGAATCAAGTCTACTACGAGTGAGTTACATGAATCCAATGCCAGGATGTGAGACTGGAGGTCATGTGAGTAACCTGGACGAATGGGGAGATCCACACTCGCAATGAGAAAGTATAAGGTCAATAACCTGTCTGAATGTTCTAGGCAGATAACATAAGGCCAAATTCAAATTCAGAATCCAAGTCACAAAAGGCAGCAATGCTAAATGTAAAGGCCATCGGTTCTTTCAAAAGGTTTCATAGGAACTTACAGATTTAAATGTATTAATGGTTTGGTACTGTAATTCCCCCTCCAGGCTAAGAAAGTCCTGGTATCTGCAACCTATGTGTCAGGACTTACCTGTTCTCGAATCCTGGTCTGTTTGATGAGTTATGTCTGCATTAACCTTCAGAGCCACTGGGGGTTTCCCAAATGGATGCAGGGCAGGTATCCTGATAGTCATGGGTCACTCTCTTCCTGCAGGTCTCTTCCTCCGCCCAACTCATTTACACTGAGTGTTTTCGATTATTCATTTCAGGGGCTTTATAAGCCCATTGAAAGCAACTTCTGGTTGTTTGAGCATTGAAGCCTCAGAGCCAGATCTAGATTATTCTGTTCCTGTGTTCCTTGTTCCTGATTTCTGTAATTGTACCTGATTCCTGCCATAATTCCAGAGTCATCACCTGGTTCCCTGTTTATGTGCCATGCCTTTGTTCCTCTGCTCTAGTTCTTATTGTTTGCTGGATCTTCTGATATTGACCTTGGTCTGCCTATTGGACTTTCCTTGTCAGCTGTCGGCCCAGACGCTCTGCAAGTTATTGGACTTTCCTTGTCAGCTGTCTACCCAGACCCGCTATGAGTTATCGGACTTTCCTTGTCAGTCACCTGCCTTGACCAAGGACTTGTGTACTTCCTTGCGGCTCCTACCTGCCAGCCACTCACCTGTTGTTCAACTTGATACTATGCTTCTGGGTGAAATGTTTTCCCCTAGTGGGCCAAGGAGTCTATGACAAGTTCCAGTCCATGTTAAAGACGATATGTATAGAGTACTTGGCTTTTTCTCTTTGGAAACCATCTGCAGTACAGGGTAGATGCTTATTTAGGCACCAGTAAATATGAGCCAAGCCCTTAGTGAAGGTCCAGTAAACCATTATTTAGGCCTTTAGCTCCTGTACTAGTACAACTCAGAGGGTAAGACAGACAGGCCAGTTACACAGAGCAGCACTTGGCTGCATCTAGAATTAATAGATTGAAGGTACCTTTCTTTCACATGATCCTGCTGGATCGAGTGTCAGGCTAGCATCTTCCTAAGTTCTATACTGAGCTAATTGGGACCACTGAAGTTTATCGCCACAAGATAATCTTAAAACAGTCCCAGTAATATTTCCACAGTGGAGAGAAAACTGATCACAATTAGGATGCACAGTACGTTTGGATAGGAATGCAGTAGTATAGGGAAAATAATATTTACGGTGGATTATAAATCATAAATGTTAAAACCATGTGGGAGAATACCAACAGAACTAGTTTTATATTATATATATCTTGGTGTTATATCAGAAAAATCCAGTTAAATAAGCATTTATATCATAGAAATCCTATATAAAATAACCTGTGAGCACAATTATATAAATATATAATATATGTATAGTGTATTGTTGTATGTTTTCTGGGAAGACGTCCTTTGTAATGCTTTTTCATGAAGTACTGTATGTCTTAGTGGGATCATCTCTAGATGCTGAGTGGCCTACTCAAGTACTACATGGATGTATTGGTTTCCTTAGCAGATTTGACAAGAGGTCCTACTAGATCTATGGCATCACTATCAAATGGTACCTCCTGGGACTTTTGAAATGTGACATTGGAGCACTTAGCAGACAAATAGAACAAATATGACAATACTGTTTCAAATGTCTGTAAACTCTGGGCCAATAGAAGCTTTGTAACAAACAAAGGCTCATTTACAATGCCCCTGTGCAGTGTGCGATCACAAGCTTGTACTCAAGCTTGTTCATGTATTCTTGCACTTGTACCCCCCTGAGTCATGGATAACCTCATTTTTTTCATGGCCCAAATCTTGCCTCAACACATGGGAATGTGCAAGATCTAACACTGTACAGTTGCTGCATCATCTTTCCTATTTCTCTTTCAACCTGTACAGTTCATTATTTGTTACCTGCTTAATGATTTTGGGTTCCTTATTGAGTTTTGCTTAAGATAAAGTCTCGTAGTTGCAGAGTCACAATATTATCCTGGGAGATTGGCTGGTAGTGATGTGCGAATCTCTAGCATTTTGCTTTGCCGAAAAATTGCTGAAACATGGGAAAATTGGCGAATCTCGATGTTGTTGAGCGTCTAAAAGTTCAGAGGAGCGTTAACATTTTTTCGAAGCATAATGTAAATAATAGGAATGTCGGACGTTGTCATAACATGCATCGAACACAATACAACTGTCGGATGCGAACGCTGCATGCTGTGTTGTGTCGGATGCATGTTGTGACAACATCTGTCATTCCTATTACTTACCTTAGATTTGGAGCATTCAACATGATGCCTTCGCATCGGAACGTATCAGATGTCAAAACACCCGTGTAGTTCTACCCTTAAAGAGTTTTATGCAATTCCAGGATACCTAAAGTGAGCTGAGTCAGTAGGTTTAGCAGACTTACAACTGTCACAGACAGAATCACAGAAACACATTGTCATCTGGTCATTGATAGATATTTATATTATGGTAAACAGAAAACTAATATATTGACACATAATGATTGTTAATTAATCTTGCCCACAGACAACACTACATGTGTCACAACTAGTGTGTCCTTAGGTGATGTGCCAGGGGGAGCGAATCAAGTCGTCTGAGGCCCATGTCTGAATAACATTGGCTCCGTCTGGAGCTGGGTCCTCTAAGACCTTGAAACCTTTCTCATTCCTTCAAATATGTTTATTACTAAAAGAGAGGTGAACCTTGAAAGAAAGGGCTTTGAGCTGCAAAAGAAATGTTCCAATAGACACTGATGTCATTTCAGGGTCAGCCAAACAGATGACATAGTACCATACCTGAAGAAACATTCAGTTCAATGCAAAAACATCAACAATAACAGAAAAATAAACAATAGGCACATAGGTTGCTATTATATAAAAAGACATGGCAAAGTCGTTTATGAAATGGGCAAACAAATCAGATTACAGTTTGCTACTTCCAGAATGCTACTTCTTGCGAGATTTAGTCAAATTAATCAGATTGAGAAAATTAAATCTTTTTTTTTTTCTGAATTGTTATATTAGAGCACAAAGGTAGAATTACAACTTAAACTCCATTTAGACTGTAAGTCCTTGCAGGTAGGTCCCTCATTACTCCTGCTGTGTAATTTTGTTTGCAGGTCATTTGTTTTGTAACCTTATATACAGGGATGTGGAATATCTTGATAGTAATACACTATATAAAAATGACATCCAAATGATAGAGCTAAAGCTTAAAATGAAAAGATTTTGCATATAAACCCTTTTGGTTAAAGACTCATTCTGCCCCTTATTTAACACAAGTTTAATGAGTAGGGTTTGTGCAGGGGGGTTATATGTGCACTGAGTAACTCATTATCGATCTTTCAAGGAACCAACATTGAGTAGCTTTTAATTTCCCTGTTTATTTGAAGAAATAACGGAAAAAAAAGTATATTCAGCACAAGCTCTATGGGACAAATGCACTAAAGAGCAAATTTTCACCAGCAAACACTCCACCACACGTTGCTTCACTTCGCCAGGCGTAAATTCATAACCACAAGGCTAATTCACTAAAATGCAAAATTGCGTCTCAGCAGCCGAACTAGCTTTAATCGTCAGTGCTAGAATTTTTTAGTGATCTTTCGCTAGTGTTCAATTCTGCCTAGCAAGACCTTGTTAGTACTCTTAGGCTTAGGTCAGTTTGAATAGGGTGGGTACATATAGGTCAAATAGACGTCTTTATTAGAAATGTTGGTGCAAATGCTTGAAATGGGCACTTATTTTTTCACATGTCCAAGGAAGCAAAATAAAGACAAAAGAAATCATCTATGTCAGGGCTCGAAGGCTCGGCTAGGATTTGCGGACCTAGGAGGAAGCTACAGTCCAACACAGTTCAGGTTCAGTCCACGCAAAAGGTCAATACAGGCAGCAAGAGTTCTTAGACGATAAAACAGGCTGAGGTCAAACACAGGAATCCAGGAACCCAGGAACACAAGAAGTACAACCTATAATTGGGTAAGGTCGTAAGGTAGTGTTCTGGAATCTTAAATAGGCTCGTTTTCGCGCCAAACGAGAGTGATGATGAAAGTCATGCATCACCTGCTGCAGTTGCTGCACATTTTGGCACACCGGCGCCATGACGCTGCGCATGTTTTGACCTATTGGGTCAGAACTGACCACGAGGGAGGACTGGGCGCTGCCATCTTGGCCATGGCATCGGAGACCTGTAAGTATTATTCCTTACACTCTAATGCTCTAGATATTAGCCCACCCTAATACAATGTAGCATGCCCCTCCAATTGGTTAAAAAAAATTGTTAACACAAAAATCTTGAATAACAAGTACTTTTGAAGGCAATCCTGCTTTAAAATATGGAAAAAAAAAACAGCATTTTTTTAGAAGCTTTATAACTTTCGACATACAGGATATGATGTCACTGACATAAGATTGAGGAGGATGAAGCTTTGTTTTATCAGTTCGCCTGGTCTAAGGTGGGGAAGGAAACTCCGGTGAAAGAGGTAACTTTCTGTAAAATTCGCACTTTAGTGAATTTGCAGAGTAACATTCGTTCACCTGAACGAAAATTTGCCCGGCAAAAGGCCACAAAACTGAGCTAGCAACAATCTCTCACTATAGTGAATAGTCATCTACGCCTGTTAGTAAATTGGCGATATCCCTGCAGATTGGATTTCTGGCAAAGTTCCTCTATCGACTGCCACATTGGCCTTTAGTATATCTGCCTCTAAGCATTGCACTTATGTTGAACAAAGGCATCTTTGAGGTCTTCATCAGTGGTGTAACTAGATGTTGTTGGGCCCCACAGTTAATGGAAGAAAAGTGTTTTTCTAGGAACTGTTTAGTAATTTTAGAGAGAGAAAAAACATCAAAAACATTTCAACATTGAGGGGCCCATTCACTAAGTTCGAGTGAAGGAATAGAGGAAAAATAGTTTGAATTTCGAATGTTTTTTTTGGCTACTTCGACCATCGAATTGGCTACTTCGACCTTCGACTACGACCTTCGACTTTGTATCGATCGGTTCAAACTAAAAATCGTTCAAGTACTGTCTCTTTAAGAAAAAACTTCGACCCCCTAGTTCGCCACCTAAAAGCTACCGAAGTCAATGTTAGACTATGGGGAAGGTCCCCATAGGCTTTCCAAGTTTTTTATGATCGAAGGATAATCCTTTTGCTCGATGGATTAAAATCCTTCGAATCGTTCGATTCCAAGGATTTAATCGTTCGATCGAACGATTATTCCTTTGATTGTTCGATTGAAAGAATTGCGCAAAAGCGGCAGTCGAATATCGAGGGTTAATTAACACTCGATATTTGACCCTTGATACATCTGCCCCTGAATCTGCTCTTCTTCTTTACCTACATCTATTGCAAGTAAAGAAATCTTTATCAATTATATAAAGGCACATAACAGGTAATAAACACTTATTGTAAATTATTCATATAATATTCCATAATTGCTGCTTCTTTCTTTTCAGGGTACATGTCCTTCAACAGTGAAGGGAAGGCGCCTTGACCTCAGCTTCTAAACAGGAGTCAGGAATGATGATTTTTTCTGTCTTGCTAAATGTATTGCTCTACAGTCCATGTGTGAGCAAGGTTGCATTTATGTAGATTGCTTTTTAAATCCCTTGTTGATAGAAAATATCAATTGTGAATAGACGTTTCAGTCATTTTCTGTTAATATTTCACTTACCATATATTCCCTTGCAACATGACATTTTCTAGTTATCTATTTTTGAACACAGCACTGTATCGTTTATTTGAGTCCTATTTTTTTCCCATGCTGATTTATTATTAGACAGAAAGAAGTTCTGCTGGTGCATTATCTCCTTGACAACAGCATTTATTGTACAATAATTATAATGGAATCTTCAGTAGATATTGTGCCAATTTCAAAAAAATTCTGTAAAATTAGGAGTATTAATTATAAGAACCATACAGAATATACACATACAAAACAAAAGTTGAAGATTTTACCAGCTATGCAAATTCACAATGTAATGCAGAAAAGAACCAAATATACCAGGGATATATATATATATACAGTATATCAGGTGAAAACTTTGTTTTTGTAACACATACATCATTCAAAGTATGATCTATTTCTGTGTTAAACAATATTTGCTTGTTTTATAGATAAAATAAAAATAGAACATAATGATATGCACAAGGCCACAAATGCTTATAGCAACTGTATCTTTAGAACATTATTATTATGATTATTCATCAACCATTGCATTTGTCTTCATTTAACGTCTTCGTCTTCGTTAGACTACTCATTGCCATAATTTATATTTTAATTAAATGTTTTATATTTTCTTTCATCTTTTTTTTTTTACATCTCTTTACATTGACATCCCCTTATGTAGTTTGCAAAATATTTACTTGCCCACATGATGCTGATCTTGGCAAGAAGGAAGAACACAAGATGCAAAGTATGTCAGGTTGACCTAAAGCTGTCACAGGCACCAACCAGTTCTCTCCAGCAGCGCATCCAAGATGGCAGCCCCCATGGTCTTGTTGGTCCGGACTCCCATGATCTGTGCCTGAATTTCGACTAGAGATTCTTTAACCACATATTGGATTATATCCACTTGCCTGAACTTTTCTTCCTTTTTGGTCCCAACTTCAACCAGGTAATGGCCAACAACAACAAATATAGAAAGGGGAGAAACTAAATTGGCATAGAACAAAACTTAGCTGCTGGAATATCACAGCAATACCATCACAAAACTTTTCAATAAGACAATTAAAGTTTGTAGATGTAATAATCATTGTTTGCTACTACTGGATGCAGCACAAAGCACAAAGAAAATTATGATTAGCGAGTTTTAAACAATATATGCAAAGGGATTATGCTTTATCAATGTAATGCTTTCTACCAATACCTCTGTCATGCCTTATCCTTAAGAATTTTAGCCACAAATTGTGTGCTGCACTATAAGACACAAGGCCAGGATTGAGGAGTACTGAAAGGCTAGGATGCAGTGCCTCATTAGTTTGGAGATCATGTAAGAGATGTAAGGGAAAGGAGTAAGTACTTCAGATGAGAAGCTACAACTGTGCGAACAGACAAGAGGGATGATGCAGAAAAAGCTTCAAGAACACAGTGAAGAATCCAGATAAGGCAGAAAAGGGACAGAGCAGGCAATGAACAGGAGTGGAACAGAGAGAAGCAGGATGGTGTTGGTGAAGAGGATTGGACTGTATCAGGACACAGTAAACAAGACTGGAGCAAGAGTGAACAAGTGCAGAATGAGAAACAGGAGCAGAAGTAGGAATAGGACACACACAAGTGCAAGATTAGAGCAAGATCAGGTGACATAAAAGCAGGAATAAGAGACTGAGCAAGACTAAGTCGAAGATCTAGGGTAAAGCCACAGTGAAAGTGATCAGAAGAAAGGCCAATGCTTAGGCATCAGCTGTGAGGAGGGATGTGCTTTTATAGGGCAGAGATAGTTCTGATTGGATGACCCAACCCAACCAATAAGGCTGCTGGTGTGATGCAACAGACCCAAGGCAACAGGTGTAATGGAGATGAGCATACATAGGCTACTCTCCTGGCCAAGTGGATATGACAACCAAATAACAACCAAGAAGTCCTGGTTTAATGCTCTTACAGGAGATACCAAGTACTTGTCTGAAAGTGGCATGTCTGTAGTTTTAACAACATTTCCAAATTTAGATGGTTTTTCCTAGTGATAGCCTCACAATGTTGTTCTGACTAGTGGCAGAGATAAGTAAAGTTAGAATTTGCGGGGAACTGTCCATTGTAGGAAAACTACAGTAACACCCCGTATTTTTTGCACTAAGCCTGATTTTTAATACATCACACATACTCTTGCTGACTTGCCTGCCGGGGAAAGATGACTCAGAAGACCATATGGTGTAGATTTATTATGCATTTATATTTTACCTAACAGGAGAGTGTTTAGTAAATGTGCTAAATGGCAAACTGTTGTAAAAAAAATGTTCACTCGGCCCTTGAAGCTACTTTTCTCTACTTAGTAACATGTTGCTGGTCTTCTTTGCCCAACATTGTTCACAAAGGAGTGTAATAAAAAGCTTTACGTTTCCAACCCAACTTTTTCCAGGTTCTGGACTAGATGTAGTTAATTAATGCTCATAAGATTAGATAGACTAATATATGAAGAATTTAAAAAGCTGTTTTGCCTTAAATATTGACTAAATTCATGGGCATCACAGTAAAAGACCTTGCTGGTTTGTCCCCAGTTGCTCCTAATTAATTATGTATTTCCCATAGAATTCCCTGCCAACATCACCTCTAGCCACTATTCCTCATTAAATTTCAGCAAACTGAGTGGCATCCATCATGTACAGTAGCTCTTGTCAAATATGTCCCGGCTATCAGCCCTGTCTGGATGTCACTGACGACTTTACCTCTAGCAATGGTAGCCAGTTTGCCTGCCCAGCAGTTTTATTCTACACAATGTTGAACGCTTAATTAAGCAATACTGGAGCATTCCATTTATTTAAACATTGCTGTTTTTTTGCTGTCAGATCTACTTGGTAAAATATTTGCAAACAACATTTTGTTAACCTTTAGTTACCATATAGAGAATGGTATTTAGCAACCATTTTTCCTATCAAGCAACTCATAATGAGGGTATCCATAGTTACTAAGAACTTTTTTCAGCACTTTGTCATACTTTCTAGCGCAAGGAAAAACATAAATAACTGTTTTGGGAAACTCTTGTGTTCACAGTAGCCGTTAAGCTTTTAGCCAAGTAAATGTATTCTGCCAACACAAAGTGCACAGGTTTATGCTGTTTTTATACATCTCTTAAGAAGTTCTTGGCTGGCTTGCCAATTTGTTAGCTTACAGACATTGGACTTCATTTACTAAGAGCCAGCAAGGTGCAAAACAACAAAACAGAATTTAAGTCCTGAAAAAATAATAGGCACAAAACCACGCAGTAGTTGTGCTAAATACAACAATATAAAGGCTGGTGCCTGCAGTGATTATGGTAAAGTAAGTTTACATTTTTGTCAAATTGCCTGGATGAACCACATCACTTCCCATAGACACCCTTTAGGGGCCGATTCACGAAGGGTCGAATATCGAGGGTTAATTAACCCTCGATATTCGACTGGGAACTAAAATCGTTTGACTTCGAATATCGAAGTCGAACGATTTTGCGCAAATCCTGCGATCGATCGATCTAAGGATTTTTCATTCGATCGAACGATTAAATCCTTCGAATCGAACGATTCGAAGGATTTTAATCCAATGATCGAAGGAAAATCCTTTGATCAAAAAATCCCAGGCAAGCCTATGGGGACCTTCCCCATAGGCTAACATTGACTTCGGTAGCTTTTAGCTGCCGAAGTAGGGGGTCGAAGTTTTTCTTAAAGGGACAGTACTTCAACTATCGAATGGTCGAATAGTCAAACGATTTTTAGTTCGAATTGTTCGATTCAAAGTCGAAGGTCGTAGTCGAAGGTCGAAGTAGCCCATTCCATGGTCGAAGTAGCCCAAAAAAACGTCGAAATTAAAAAATTTTTTTATTCGAACCCTTCACTCGAATTTTGTGAATCGGCCCCTTAGTGTTCTGATCCCCTTATAAGAGGACACCAGCTGACTAGTGAAACACATTGAAATCAATGGGCGTCAAAATTATCTAACAAGGGCATCCCTTATGGCAAGCACAAATAACCAACAAAATGACAATGGGGCTCATTTATCAACAAAGGAAACATTTGCAACAGGACAGCAGCACATGGAAATTTATCAAATGTTTGTTTTCATTGCTCTACCTGCAGATGACTAAAAAATTTGATCAAATGTGGTAAAACTTTGATTCAAACAATTCGGATACAGCCTGAAGTTGAAAACTTAGATTTTTTTTAATAAATTTTGATTGGTCTTTTTTTATTAGAATTTCAAGATGATGGGATTTTAAAGAAACTCCCATCACCTCAAAATTCAACCCTTGATAAATCTGCCCCTAAGGGGCACATTTACTTAGTTCAAGTGAAGGAATAGAATAAAAAAAACTTCGAATTTCGAATGATTTTTTGGCTACTTCGACTATCGAATTGGCTACTTCGACTACGATTCTAACTAAATGTCATTCGACTATTCGACCATTCAATAGTCGAAGTACTGTCTCTTTAAAAAAAACCTCCGACCCCCTACTTCGCCAAGAAAAACCTAACGAACCTCAATGTTAGCCTATGGTGAAGGTCCGATCTAACGAATTGCGGTAAATCCTCCGACTTCGATATTTGAAGTTGAAGGATTAAACTTCGACAGTCGAATATCGAGGGTTAATTAACCCTCGATATTCGACCCTAAGTAAATGTGCCCCTAAGTGTAAAAGTCAAAAAACTCTAATGCAAAACTGCATCAAGTTAAAGCTGTTCAGGTCACATAGAAATCAAAGTAAGCTGCACTGATCCTATTGAACCATTTTTAATCAATTTGGAGTTTTCGAGGTTTTTTGATTTTTTTCACTAGTAATTAGGCAAAAAACTCCAAATTTTGGAGGTTATTAAATTGTTTTGTGCATCATTCAGCATTTTTAGTTTGTACTTTTTATATTTGGATGTTTTAATTCCTTTTATGGCATTGGTGGCTTTAGAGAAATAGAATTAACTTGTGGTTTCAAAAACCTCAAAAACTGCTAAAATTCACCCTTTAATAAATAGGCCTCCATTTTATTAAAACACATTTAGGGGCAGATTTATCAAGCGTCGAATTTTGAAGTAAAAAATACTTCGAAATTCGACCATCGAATTGAAATACTTTGAATTCGAATATCGCTCCCCATAGGCTAACAAAGCACTTCGGCAGGTTTAATTTGGCGAAGTATTGCAGTCAAAGTTTTTTTTAAAGAGACAGTACTTTGATTATCGAATGGTCGAATATTCAAATGATTTTAACTTCGAATAGAAGTCGAAGTAAATTCGAAGTCATAGTATCCTATTCGATGGTTGAAGTATCCAGAAAATTACTTTGGATTTCAAATTTTTTTACTTCGAAAATTCCCTCAAATTCACTTTTGACCCTTGATAAATCTGCCCCTTAATCTTACGGATGTATATATTTATGTGGCAAAATATTTACATGCAATGAGAAAACGATAAATGTTTAACTTTTTTAATTACTGATGAGTGGCGTTGGATTGGGGGGTGTTGGGCCCACCAGGGCTGGTGGCTTAGGGTCCCTGTTTTGGGGCCCCCTACCTGAGTTACAAGCTCCAACAGAACTCAAACCTGACTGCACCCACCCCATGCCCCTTTTACCTTCTCCTTGAGCCGAGGATCCAAGCTTGGGTCGGTTGGAACATCAGGGTTGTGGCACATCAAGTTTTTTCCTAGTGTCAGTTTAATACACAACTCCTTATTTAAAAAGATCAGAGCAGACTCTAACAATATAAAGTCGGAGCATACTAAATGATGCATCTGGTGCATATGATGAATCATTCATTTCAACTGCCAATGAAAGAGATCTATTTATGGAACCAATGCTAAATAAACGAATGGATCAATGTGATTTTCATTGCCATCAATTGCCTTTTCCATTTTCAAATTTTAAAAAAAACTCCAAATTCAGATATGAATAAACCCGTTTCCCTGAGGTCAAGATGCGTTGAAATGAAAATTACTGTGACTAAAAAACTATTTATTAGCAATAACAGTATCCTTTTTTGTTCAACCCTAAATGACAGTTTTTGTGTTATTGTCTCCAATTTAAAAATCATTTAAACATGTATCTGCTTCCTCTCTGCCACATTACATCCTCGTCCGAATAATAATAATACAGTAATTACGAAAATGAAAAAGAAAATGACATATGTTGATGTTTGCTCTGATAAAACAAGAAGCCATTATTTTATTGTTATTAAATCTAAGACTTTTACAAACAACTGCTGCGATACCTAGAGAAAGGTGCCTAAGAATAAAGCGTTCGAACAAACTGTTAAATATGAAGTGAAAATTATTACAGTGACTTAAAAGGTGTTTATTTAAATATAACTATTTGGAAAATGCAAATTTTCTATACCACAGAGAAAAAGAAAATGCTGTTCTTGTTTGTTTTTAGCATCATACATAAAAAACAGCAAAACAAACAAAAACACATGGATGAATTTAATAATACACAAGAAAATAACAACATAACTACAAATCCTGCCAAAAGAGAACTTAAATCCTTGCTCATATAATTCCTATTTACTTTTTAGCTTATCCAGAGGAAGGCAATATAAACACACGACTATAGTTTCTTCTATTTGCACCAACGGGGAATGTATTTTTCTTTTTATTATTCCAGAACTGCAATCATGTCAGCCCATGGATCCGTATGTCATATGTGTTAATTCCAATAGCATTGAGTTTGTGAAACAGAATTTGGAAACTTTCCTTGAAACAATTCAGAAGTAACTTCCAACAATATATTCTTATTCTGATCTGATTAGCTATCCACAAATGGCGTGGTTACGCTAGGGTACCTTTTTTTTTCCTAGAAACAAGAAATACAAGATGTAATATATATAGAGAATATACAGAGCGCACTCCATTCGCCCAACAATCACAGCCTGGGTGCCAGTCTAAAAATAATAGAAATCGAAGGCAAGTTGACAGCACATCACGGACATCTTTACAACAGGGTCTGCTTGAATATCAGTAGAGGTTTATTTAGACCAACGTTTCAGTTCCTCACAGGAACTTTCGTTTTTCCCTGACTGAAACGTTGGTCTAAATAAACCTCTACTGATTTTCAAGCAGACCCTGTTGTAAAGATGTCCGTGGTGTGCCGTCAACTTGCCTTCGATATATATTTATATATTCATACTAACTAACAACTATAGTAACTCATGTCCAGAGAGATATAATTCTAATGAGACATATTCAAAAATACATTTCCTTCATTTTTTAAGCACAAGCAAAATCCCCCATAACTGTTGTGCAGTTGGGCACCACTGTAACAATGTATAATAGGAAATACTTTCCTTTTTTGTTACTCCTTAATATGTCCAGGTAATTTTTCTGTGTGTATTTTTCTGCCTAAGGGGTATTTTTTGTACATAGCAGCAGGGCAGCCATCAGTGGGGGACAGGGGGGAGAGTTATAGGGGGCCCGAGGGTAAGGGGGGCCCGGCCATGCCACACTTACTTGATTAGCCGGGCCCCCCAACTTTCTGAGAGTTGCTGACTTCGGGAAGGCATGGACGTTTAAGGTGCCCTGGCCAAACAATTTTCTTATAATATGGGGGGGGGCTAGCCACTAATATTTTTTTCTCATGTGGGGTCCTAGCCACCAATATTTTTTTATGGGGGGCCCTGACAACCAATATCTTTTTATTTTTTATTAACATGTGGGAACCCTAGCCACCAATATATATATATATTTTTTTTTACTGTGTGGTGGGGGGCGGACCTGTAGGTGGGGCTTGCAGTGGGCGCAGACCAAGGGGCCCAGGAAATGTTGTTGTATGGGGCCCTGTGATTTCTGATGGTGGTCCTGCATAGCAGTAATCATAAAATCCAATTAAATGTATTTAAACATGAGAAAACTCAACAGAATTTGTCACTATTGATATGATTTTTATGAGAAATTATAGTAGTTAACATGAAGTAGTAGTTATTATAATTGTTAAAAATTACAAACACATTCTGCAGCTCTGTATAAAAGGAGGCAAAGAGCAAAGTTAATGTCATAAGACTTCAGCCTTAGCATTCATCTCTTCAATCCATCCATCCATTATACTCGGTTCCAAATCTTGTTTTATATGAATTCATAAGGCCATACAATCCATACTTCTCTTTTTCTATGTGGGTCCAGAGTTTGTGACTAATTCCAGATACCTGGCTTTCTACTTTTATTTCCATGGCCATTCTAGTTCCTCCAAGTTATTACTTTCATGTCCCGCTCCTGGTCATTTGTTACAATTTTGAACTGATTTGTACCTGCTTTGTATTTTTTTGTTTTGTTTGCTGTGTCCTCCTATCAGTCTGTCTTGTCTCTGTCCGTCTGTCAGACTGATCCTAGTATTTGAACACAGTTCTACTTCCATCCATCCTGCCTTAAGTGTATTGCATTTTTGGATTCCTTTTTAAATCCCTAATTTAAGATTTGTTAATGTCCAACTACTGAAGGTACTAAATGCAAATTATTTTACCTATTAAATAATGTTTAATGAGTATGACATTATAAAAACTGTAAATGAATGTGCTGGACAGGTATGGGATCCGTTATCTGGAAACCCTGACTTGCATAGTTTTCCCTATGAGGCATATTTTTCGCTATGAGGTACAGTATTTTGTACTCTCTGACAGAATTTCCCGAAAATTTGCTTTGCGGGAAAAAATCCAATTTCATAAATTTTCATCCGTGTTTTAAGATTTATTCCGATTTTTCATCCTAAAACTCAGATTTTTGCCCAAAAACTCAGAAAACTTCAGGGTATTGCACGAAACCCACCGGGACTTCTCCCATTGACTTATATGCAACTTCTATAGGTCTGAGATGCTGGATTTTCTGATTTGGACTTTTCCATCTTTGGGGTTTAATAACTTCCAAAAAATGAATGATCTTTTAAAAGTCAGATTTTATCCAAAAAAAAACCAATTTTTTTTCGTGATTTTTGCATTTGGAGTTATTTGGAGTTTAGTAGTAAATAAACCCCCTCCACCACTTTTACATTACAAGCTAAGGTAGCATTAGAGGTGTTCCACAAGTATGCAGGAACTCCATATAGCTCTGTCATTAGCAGTAGCGTAACTACCTATACTACAGACCCCACTGTCACAGGAGGGGGCCTGGGCAACAGGGGGGGTCCTAGGGGTCTGCTGTATCATAGTCCCCCTTCCAGACCCATCTTTTACCATTAAAATAGCATTGCAGTAGGGGCCCCGGAGGTGAGGTACAAGCAGATGAGGAGGTTCTGGGTCAGAGGAGGAGGACTATTTGTGCTGGGCTCCTTCAGAATATTTTTTGCAGAGGGGGCCCGACACTACCAAGGTCCACCACTGGTCATTAGTAAAAAACCTTGGACTAAATTTGTTACTGTAAATATGCTTTTAAACTACCTAAATAAATAGCAATTATAACAGTGGCAAAAAAAACACCATCTGAAAAGCAAAAGCAGGATTAGGGGCATGTTTACTAACATTGGAGATAAATATCTGGAGAGATTTCTGGAGATGTTGCCCATAGCAACCAATCAGATCTTTACTTTTGTTTTCTAACTTGGCTGTGGCTGTTTAAATCTAATTGCTGATTGGTTGCCATGGGCAACATCTCCAAAAATCTCTCCAGATATTTATCTCCAATGTTAGTAAACATGCCCCTAAGTCTCTAAACAAAACTGTGATTTATCACCTTCCAACTGCAATTTTGATGCTTAAGTATGGTGGACATCTATTGCTGTTAAGTTGCATAAAGTTATATTAACCCCTTAATTTGATTTCCTAGCTACTCCAGTGCCCACTGTCCACGATTTGATGAAATCCCAGAATTTCAGACTATGACAGTTGTATAATATGTATCTTATGTTGCATCCGAAACATTTCATATCCTTTAGTTCTGATTAAAAAAGTATATGATCTTACAGAGAGAATATCCCTTAAACCCTCTTATATGGGAATAATTCTAAGAGGCAGAGTTGCAAAGATGAGAAAACATTTGTGATTGAGGAAAATAAATCACACACTATTGTAAGCAAACACAATTTTCACAGAAATTGTGGGGGTTTTTTTGCCTTGACTATGGACATATTTATAAAGGATATCACAAGGGTTAATAGTGGTTGCCTTAAGTTACTGTTTTCATTTTCATCTTGAATTTGTTTAAAACAAAATGAAAATCATAACTGGCCTAAAAATTACAGTTAAAAAGTCCTTTAATATCAACTGGCTTAAATACTGAATATATACCTGTATTTTCCTGTGCCTCTTATCACATCTTAGGTAGTGTTTTAGGTAATGTTTTAAAAATGTTTTCCTTTTGTTTTACCAAGAATATTAATATTTCCAATTTTCTGTTACAAAATGAGAGAGTTTGATGTATCTTGAGTTATGGAGTCAAGACATATGAAATAAAGAAGTAAACTGGTTAAGTATAAACAATCATAATACTGAAAATGTTATTTTTCAAAACCTCGACTCCCACCAAGAGGGAACAGTCTTTTGATTTCCAGCACATCACTAATATGTCCCATTTGTTACTTATATGTACATTACACCTTTTTTCTTTATTTCCACTGTAATATGTTGTCATACAGATTTTTATTTTTATAGATTCAGCCTTTTGAGTTATACTGCAGTAGTCCATTATTTTTTCTACTTTATTCAAGGGTTTAAATAATTTCCTTTGTGTCCCTTTGAAAATAGAATTCTCATTCTAGAGAGCATGTTTCTTTGCAGATGAAACTGCCTTCCATGTGCCCTTGAGTTGTCAACTTGACGGAAATCCTTTTCTGATCACTTCATCGTTGAAATGTAATTCTGTTTACTAGCTTTTTGGTCTCCATCCAGATTTGCAAATTCTTTACATTGACAGAATTTATTGTTTGTTTTGTTATCTTTTTTGGAAACGTAATATATGTAAATTATAGTTTCATAGTTTCTATGTCCAGCACTTGAGGGTTTTCTAAGATAAATCTCAATACCAACAATATGAATGGGTTTATGTTCATTAAACTATTGAATTTTATAAGCTTCTAATAATCCTTTTAATTTTTCCAATGTTGTTGTTACAGCAATAATTTAATTGTAATTGGAAAGTGACAGTTACTACAATCATAGCAATATTGTGTTACAGTTGTATTACCTCTCTACTTTCTAATGATTAGGTTTTTTCCTAAAAAGATTCAGCCCAAATCAACTACTACTCCTATAATTCTCATGAAGTCAAGATCACAGGCAGGACATTAGTCATGTAGAGGTATCTGGAAACACATTATTCAGAGAGATCCAAAAACCTGCAGTGTAATTTCCTACAGTTTATAAACAATGATTCATCTTACCTTCTCTAAAGACAAGGCAATGGTTTCTACCTGATGTTAACTTACACAGCATAAATCATTTTAAGAATTCAACAATTGCATCAAAGTTGTTCATGTGTAAATGGTTTTCAGCAGACTTTAGACAAGGGGCTGATTTACCAAGCTTTACCTGCCCAAATTCAGGCAAACGATTTAGAAAAACATGAGAGGGTTTTTGACAAAAAATATAAATGTTTTGAGATGTTATTTTTAGGGAACCCCTTCAAAAAACAATTTAACCTGGACAGGCGAAGCTTGTCAGATCCAATCCATGGTTTTCTAAATTCAAGACAAAACCCTTGTTTGAATAAATCCAAGCATTGAAAGGAATAGGGCAGATAGGGGCAGATTTACCTATGGTCGAATATCGAGGGTTAATTAACCCTCGATATTCGACCATCAAAGTATAATCCTTCGACTTCGAATATCGTAGTTGAAGGATATTGCGCTATTCCTACGATCAAATGATCGAAGGAATAATCGAACGATTTGAAGGATTTTAATCCATCAATCGAAGGACATTCCTTCGATCAGAAAATTGTTAGGAAGCCTATGGGGACCTTCCCCATAGGCTAACATTGGCCTCGGTAGGTTTTAGGTGGCGAAATAGGGGGTCGAATAATTTTTTAAAGAGACAGTACTTGTCTATCGAATGGTCGAATAGTCGAACGATTTTTACTTCAAATTGTTCGATTCGAAGGTCGTAGTCGAAGGTCGAAGTAGCCCATTCGATGGTCGAAGTAGCCAAAAAAAACATTCGAAATTCAAACTATTTTTCCTCTATTCCTTCACTCGAACTAAGTAAATGGGCCCCCAAATGTAAACTTCTGTTATGTTAGACGTTACAGAGAGGTTTTATCTTGATATCTGTCTTAAAGAAGTATGAGTTCCTTTGCCCTGCTTGGTGATCTAAATTCTTATAAGGTTTATATGCAGTTTGCAACAAGGCACTGTGACCGCAAAAGGATGTAAAAGTGCATTCATGCAGTCTACATTGCTAGACCTGCAGACCAGGCAGTGAATATAATTATAAATGTGCCCAACGAGTTCATGGAACCAACTTGTCAGCTTCATGTAACTCATTACTGAGGTCTTCCTTGCCTCAGGTTGCATCCACCCTTTTTCATTAGTGGAGGTTGATAAACCTCCTGTAATATATACTGTATAGTATGTGTGTGTGTCAACTGAAGATCCACAAAATGAACTATAAAACTAAAATCCAATATAAAAAGTGCATTTTAAAATGTCACCATTCATACTGGAGAACAGCTTGTTTCTAACTGAAAGAGCCAGCAGCCACAGTTGGAACTTCTACCCAATCCACAACAACTTTACCCACACCCAACTATTTTCTTGTAGGCAGCAAGGGAGGGTGGAAAAGCTGCTATTAGAAAAGGTGAACAAAATGATTGGTCAGATCTGTATAAACCAACAACCAATGTTGTGCTGCACACTGCAAACTATTTTTATCTTTATATAAAAATTTAAAATGAGGGTTTAAGCAAGGAAGCAAATAATTCTCTGTTCCTTGAATTGAAACAACAGTATATGCTTTGATAGTAAGTAGTGATGACTGATGAGCAAACTTTTTCAGCAAGCATGACTTTGTGGCAAAATTCTGTGTTTCACCCTCAGTGAATTTTTCTGTTAGATAGTCCATTGACTACAATGCATTTTGTGTAAAAATAGTTACAGCAAAGATAGCCCATTGATTCCAATGTAAAAAAAAAGATCTGTGAAAAAACAACCACTTTTTTTGTGAATTTTCCCACAACTTTTTCTGTAAAATGGGACAGATTTACTAATTTCACTAATAGAGAGGTTATGTATATTAAATTATAGTATATAACACAAGATGACTTACGGGTCTTCAATAATTATTATTCTTTATTTATATAGCATCTAACACATTTACATGATGAAATGACAGTTTAAGGCCCAGAGCAAACTACAGTATCTGCTCTTTCAATGTGAATCCATAATTGCCATTCCATTTTTCACATCCAGAAGCCCTGTGCATCAAAAAGTTATGGCCAATTGAAAAACGCTCCATATTCCATTGCTCTTTGAACTTGCTAAATATTTCAGAAAACAGGTTAAAAAATATTAACACCTAAATATCTAATGGCTATATATACAGTTGAATATAATGTACTTTTTCCTAAAATAAAGAAAATACCATACCACTTTTAGAAGATCCATCCTATAACCATAACCAGTTTCCTGAGTTCCAAAAACACCCTAATATAAAATAAAGTCCCACCTACTTATTTTCATCTTTTTTTTTTGCTTTTAATATTTTGCGCATTCTCTTTCTTGATTAAGTACTCCTGTGTTATTTGCAGTTCTAACTTTATTGCTGTGGAGAACACCAACCATAAATCTCCTTCTCATCCTCTCATCCTTCCACTGCTCTATTGCCCTTTTAACTGCTTTCTCTGTTATCTTTTCTAGTTAGATCACAACTACCTGAAGACTAATCTACCTCAAATAAATCTTCAGCTGACCCATTCTGAGAGTTCAGGAAATATGTTTTGAGTTAAAAATAAAACAAGTGTCTAAAATAGGAACTCATTCTATATTGGAAAATATTACTTTGGAGAAAAGAAGATGCAGGAGTCTTCTAGGTAGCTTATCATAAGTGACATCAATACACTTATTCAGCATTGTTCTTTTGTGTATCTTTTTGTTTTCAATTTATGTGTAACCAAGTTCAATCTTAACAATATTATCATGTGTTCTGCAATATCCAGTATTTATCATGTTCAAATGGTGCACTAAAATGTATGTGATTAATATGAGGATATGAGTATTAGTCTTTTTTTTTCTACAAAAAAA
This sequence comes from Xenopus petersii, assembly GCA_038501925.1. Taxonomy (NCBI): domain Eukaryota; kingdom Metazoa; phylum Chordata; class Amphibia; order Anura; family Pipidae; genus Xenopus; species Xenopus petersii. Next base: position 2,452,886 of record CM076675.1, read on the forward strand.
TTGTGTTTTTCCCCTTTAAAACTCTGACTACAAAAAACCAGACCTTAATAAATAACCCCTGAAAAATGTGAAAATCTCAAATTAAAAAAATAGCTTAAATTTTGCCTAGCACAATTCCCATTGACTTCTACTTGAACTTGGCAGCTTTTAGATGGCAATTTTTTGACATTCACGTTTTTTGAAAATATAATTTTAATTTATGAAAATTTGTGCACACAAATTCAAATCGTGCAAAAATTCAAATTCAAACCTTGATAAATCACCTCTTCATCCATTAGTTATTTGTTGAAATGCCAATCATTACATTTTAATGTATAGAAACATATTTATTTAAATACATAATAAAGTCCATGTAATGTTTGTTACATACATAAAGTATGTAACTTTTAGGGAGATATTTATCATAGTCTGAATTTATCTCAATATTTTCTGCTGCTGTATATACTCCGATCAAATCCGCTCGGGTTTTTTTGCGCTAATTTATCATTATATTTTACATAAAATTTGATTTATGTGAAAAAATCTGATTTTCACAATCTTTTCTTTTTTCAGAATTTTCACCAGAAAACTCAGATTTTTGCCCAGAAAACTTTGGGGTATTGCACGAAATCCAGTGCACATCAAAAAAATCATTGGGACTTCTCCCATTGACTTATATGCAACCTTGATAGGTCTGAGATGATTAAAAGTCTGATTTTATTAAAAATAAATCATATTTTTTTAGTGATTTTTGAATTTGGAGATAAGTAGATACCCCCCACATTTGTCATCATTAAAAGGTGACAATTGAAAAAAAATCTTCTGTTGCATTTTTGTTAGAATGAGGATTGAGTTAGATACTGTACAATTCAGAGCAAACATACCCTCCAATATAATTATTATTTGGATGCTGCCATAAAATATAAAAACTTTTACCAATCCTCCCACAGCATCAGACTGCAGCACAGGAGAAAATTAGTTACGTCCAAAACCATTCAACAATTCGAATTGTGCAACTTTTTGAATTAACCTATGACTAAGGGATATACTCCCGAAATGTGTTAGGTTTCTACAGCAGAAACTCCAATAAACCTTATCCCAGAAGTGCCGTCTGCCTGTTGAGTTTTGTAGCGTTCACAGTGGTGACACTGTTGACTGATTTTTGTTCTTTATCTAACAACTTTTTGAATTGTTACAGGACATTACCAAATTGTCGAAAACAAAAACCAGCATCAAACAGATCAAAACTGTTGAGAATTTTAGAGGCAAAAAACATCTTCCAATTGTTAAATTGACCAACAGCCATTGACTTCTACATGATTTTGACAGTGTTTAGCTCAAGTATTTTCAGATTTTTCATATTTTTAGCCGCTTCCGAGCATAATAAATCTTGAAATCATTTTTTTTCCTCAAAAAAATGTGGATTTCATCCCCTTTAAAACTTGACCAGACAAATGTGAGATTTAATAAATAGACCCCTTAGTATACCTTCAAAATGGCTAATCCTATATGTAGAAGAAGTTTGTTTTTAAACAGGTGACCAGTAAATGCATACTGCTGATTTATTGCTTTGAGTTACTGCACTTGGGCAAACTTAGTGCCTTTTATTACATAACCCCATAAGTGTTTGTTATAGAGCTGAAGATCTATACAAAGAACATACAATATTTAGAATTTCTTTCTTAAGTAGATAGTATTGGGATGGGCTCCCTTATCCGAGTGATCCCAAACAGTGGCTTGTGAGAATCATGCTCACCAACCCCTTGGGTGTTGCTCTCAGTGGCCTTGAAGCAGGTTATTATTTTTGAAATCCTAGCTCATAGGCAAGTTTTGGTTGCATACTAGTGATGGGCGAATTTATTCGGCAGGCGTGAATTTGCTCCAAACTTTCTGGCGACAAGTAAACGGATGCCCATTGACTTTAATGCATGTCAATTTTGCGGGAACTTCTCAAATTTCATGGCAAAATGGGACAAATTCTCCCATCACTATTGCATATATATATGTAGGTTTCCAGTAAACATATGAGGTGCTAAAAGGATGGAAACATAATTATGTCTCTTTATAGGTCCCTGGTGAGGCCTCATCTGGAGTATGGGGGCAGTTTTGGACTCCAGTCCTTAAGAGGGATATAAATGAGCTGGAGAGAGTGCAGAGACTAAGTGCAAATTATGAGGGGAGACTGACAAGGTTGAGTCTGTTCTCTCTTGAAAAAAAGATGTTTTGCAAGGGGACATGATCAGTGTCGGACTGGGACACCAGGGGCCCACCCAAAAACTTTTGACCAGGGGCCAACCAATTAATGTTAGACCCGGGGCCCACTCTTAGTACTATTTTTCTTCCTCTCCTCACTCATGATTACACTTTATAATTATATTGGAGTGCGTTATAGACGGATAGTGGGAGACCTTTTCCTCCATAAAAAGGATCACCATACCAGAGGCCTCCCCTTCAGACTAGAAGAAAAGAAGTTTCATTTAAAGGAACAGAGTAGGGGGTTCATCACAGTCAGGACAGTGAGGTTGGGGAATGCACTGCCGGGTGATTTTGTGATGCTGATTCAGTTAATGACTATACGAGGGACTTGGGTGATTTTTTGGACAGACATAATATCAAAGGCTGTAGTGATACTTTAGGTAGGGAAAGTTCAGTAAACCCAAGAATTCTGGGTAAGTGATAGACCGGTAGTATTGCCCACTGTAAGGATTCTGGCTTGTGCTCACGTGTGATTACAGTTGTGCACGTCATGACATGCGCCAATGAAGACGCGGGTGTCTAAACGTCCACTTACATGAACACGAGCATCCACATGACGCTGGATCATTACGTTTGGCACCAAAATGCCCTACTTAAAAGGATGCCCAGGAAGTGGTTCTGTGCTTATAGACTTTAGGTTATAGACTTAGCTACTGTGAACTTGAATCCTGTTGATTTTGATTCCGGTTTTTGACTCCTGCTTTCTTCTCTCTACCAACCTTGACCACGGCCTGCCTATCGATTAGGCTTAAACTCTGCCTGCCTTGACCCTGGCCTGCCTATCGATTATGGTTAGTTCTTCTCTGGGCCACTTGCATCTCCTCACATATAGGCTCCTAGCGACGGTAAAACCTGACAACCACATATTTAGCAGAGATCAGGCAAAGCAGAAAATGTTATATTCCTAAAAATCCAAGTAAAAAATCCAAGTTCTTTTTTCTGTACATTTCATTCCAGTACATTTTCAGTACAGAATATTAGTACATTGTCTGCTCTCATATTAAAAGCTATAACTATTACTAAAAAATTGTCTAAAGATCTAGTTGTATATGCAGCAAAATGTTAAGCTACAGTCCTTTAACTCTTAGGGGCAGATTCATCAAGGGTCGAATTTCGAGGGTTAATTAACCCTCGATATTCGACTGGGAATGAAAATCCTTCGACTTTGAATATCGAAGTCGAAGGATTTTGTGCAAAAACTTTGATCGAACGATCAAAGGAATAATCGTTCGATCGAAGATTAAATCCTTCGTATCGAACGATTCGAAGGATTTTAATCCAACGATCGAAGGATTATCCTTCGACCAGAAAAAGTTAGGCTAGCCGATGGGGACCTTCCCCATAGGCTAATATTGGGTTCAGTAGCTTTAAGGTGGCGAACTAGGGGATAGAGTTTTTTCTTAAAGAGACAGTACTTTGACTATCGAATGGTCGAATAGTCGAATGATTTTTAGTTCGAATCGTTCGATTCGAAGTCGAAGGTCGTAGTCGAAGGTTGAAGTAGCCCATTTGATGGTCGAAGTAGCCAAAACACTTCGAAATTCAAAGTTTTTTTACTTTGAATCCTTCACTCGAGCTTGGTGAATGGGCCCCTTAGTATTCTCTTTATTAAGAAGCTTTTTTATCAGATATATAAAGTGTGTAATGATAAAACAAAATGATATTACAAAAACAAACTGGTTGACCATTTGCCGAATGTGAGAGTCATTTCAACTTGTTTTCCTTCAAGTCTGATCTGGCAATTAACACATCTTTCTACATGGCCAGGTTTCGTATAAAACGTTTATTTTTGGAGTCATAATTAGATGTTATACATTACTTAGTGTTCAGTGCAATGTCTCTTCTGTTGTAATATGACTGAGCTGCATTGTAAATGATGAGAGTTAATAAGTGCTCCGAGCTTCTAGGCATGAGCGGCCTCTTAATACTTAGTGAACAGCCGATTGATTCTCTCTTGTATATTGTATCTGTAATGTTCCTGTATGTACGTACAGTAGCTGTGCTGATGTAAAAAGCCGCATACCATAAACACATCCAATTGTCTGTATGACTATGTACAATGTTAACTGTAATTGAATATTGATGTCACACTATTCAGTGTTGCTCTGGCACATTATTTTTTCAGAGCCGACATACCCAACACAGCAGTTGCAGTTTAATGCAAAATAGTTAAAGCAGATGAGTTTTTCAAGGCTGCAATTGTTAGCAAATTAAAAAGAATAAAAGTTAGCCAAGTGAGTAAAAAACAACTCGAATATAGATTTCCGCCTCCTTGAGTCACTTGGAAACCCTAAGAATAATAATAGTGATTTCAATAGAAATTTTCTTTCAAAAGGAACTCAAAGCGCTGTGAAAAATGAGCATAACGAAATTACATTATGTTCAATAGATTATTCAAAAGTGCATGTAAACAAGAACAATGTTAGTTAAAGGAATGCAGCAGAGCAGTTTATTTTCAACGTCCCAACAGTTTGGTGGATTCTGATGGTCATGAGAAGTTCTTTGTAGGTGACCATAGTGTTCATGAGGATACATAGGGGCAAATTCACTAAGCGCCGAAGCGCCGAACGCTAGCATCAATTCACTAGCGTTTAGCATTTTCGGTACTTCGCAAATTCACTAACGAACGCTGGCGAAAATACGCCTGGCGAAGTGTGGTGAAGTGCGGCGAAGTGCGGCAAAGTTGTGCCTGGCGCAACTTCGCATCTTAGTGAATTTGCCCCATAGTGAGTGTTTGATATATGTACTAGTGTATAGTTTCTTTATGTTTACAGATAGAAAAGCAATTCAGCATATTACAGGGGTAATTGTATTGTATTGAGTAGAGAACTGGTGTTACATACAGGACAACATACCACTTGTGCATATTCTTTAACAGTCTAGCAGCAACATTTGGGGGCAAATTTATCTAGGGTCGAATATCGAGGGTTAATTAACCGTTCAATATTCAACTGCCGAATTGAAGGCTTTACCTAAGGTCGAACATCGAGGGTTAATTAACCCTTCGATATTCGACTGCCGAATTGAAGGATTTACGTAAGGTCGAACATCGAGGGTTAATTAACCGTTCGATATTCGACTGACGAATTGAAGGATTTAGTGCAAATAGTTCGATCAAACGATTAAATCCTTCAAATTGAACAATTCGAAGGATTTTAATACATCGATCAGAAAATTGTTAGTAAGCCTATGGGGACTTTCCCCATAGGGTAACATTGGCCTCGGTAGGTTTTAGGTGGCGAACTAGGGGGTCGAAGTATATTTTAAAGAGACAGTACTTCGACTATCGAGTGGTCGAATAGTCGAACGATTTTTAATTTGAATCGTTTGAATCGAAGTCGAAGGTCGAAGTAGCCAATTCGATGGTCGAAGTAGCCAAAAAAAAACATTCGAAATTCGAACTATTTTTCCTCTATTCCTTCACTCGAACTAAGTAAATGGGCCCCTTAGTATCAGATGAGATGTAGCTTTTTGTCTGCCACATCCACAAACACTGCATTGCAATAGCTCGTACTGACACATGGGTGTAACAATAAAGGTTGGAAAGTCTCCAGGTTGTATCAGGTGGATAACTCAATTATACTGGCATTGGAAAAAGGAAGAGATGCTCAAAGCTATTATGTTATGGTTCCAAATGGAAGTTACAGGCAAATACTGTAGAACATCAAGACTGTACCTCATCAAGGACAAGGTACAGGGAGATTAATTGATTTTAAGGTTGAGTTATTTAATTTAGAAATAATCTACTATAAGAACTTTTGTGTTCGATTACTTATTTAAGACTATTTCATTTTAATCAGAAGATTCATGTAGAACTTACTTACATCAGCAAAGCAATGATGATGGAATCCACACCTTGTAATTATATGGCAGCACAATAACAAGAATATCATGAGGCAATATGGATCCCCCTTATACTTAAGCAGACAATTTAAGGTTGTGTAACTCTATTTTGAAGTATTTTTAGCAATAGCAGGTTAATGTCCTGCTAATCAGTAGAGCAAGGGTTTCACTTGACTCTAACACAAAAGGCTGGTACTTTGTTCTGTGGATGGTATGAAGGGAAGGTGTAGTTGAACTACAACTCACTTGGGCTATTGTGTTTAAAAACATAATAAGGATGCCAAGAGTGGGTTCTTGCAGCAAACAAACAGAACAAGTTTATTGTCAAAGACAATGATCCACAGGGAGAATCAAGCACAGAGAGCATGCTGTGGCACCATGTGGAGGCATCTAGTGGAGTTTCAGGTACACCTACACCACACTATGTTGTAAATGTCCATTGTGGTCTGGATCCCATACAGTGAAATGGATCAGGGAGAAGACTATATCATAGTTGGAGTACAGGCTGCTCGTTACATTTAACCTCTCTATCTCACTTTTCCTCGAAAGTGCTATTAATAAAATAACCTGCCACTGGCTAAGCCTCATTCATGGAGTCACTGCTCCCCGACTTTCACTACTGGTACAGGTCCTACTAGGGCAGCACAGCTTTACTGGGCCTTTGTGTACCCAAGCTCCCTGGAGCACACCCAGCTGAGTCAACAACCAGAATCCAAATAGGAACATCCACCCCTATCCAAACACTATATTAAAGTGTGTCAGGAAGTGGTCATAATCCAAGGACCAAATAATAGAAGTATGTAACTAAATACATGGGCATCTGCCCAGCAACTAGGGAGATGAGCAAGTGTGAGGGATTTAAAGCCATAGTGAGGGTACAAAACCTATGGGTCCATACAGTTGATTTAACATTGCCCCAAATACAAGTGCAAGAGCCCTCCAACCATTATCCCTTGTTACCCCTCCAGCCCTCTCTTGTTGCACAATCATTCAACACATTGGTATCAATTATCTTCCTAACCTACAAAGCCTCAGGGAAGAATTCATATCTACTGAAATGCGGAGCTTTATAATGAATCTTTGTTTTTGTCATAAAATAGCATGAAACCAGGTTGATGTGTTGTCTGATTGTTTAACTTACTGATGGATTGTCTATCCTTTTATCCTGCAGCCCCTAAAAAACTCTGATTAAAATGGTTTCAGGAAAACCACTTGATTTAAATGACAACAGCACTGGAAAAGCTCTATCATTGATACATTTATAAGTGAATAAGAACTCCATCCATTTGGCTTGGTGCTTTTAACTTGGGTGCACAATACTGTTGTTATTCTCTCTTTTGCCTACAATATTTACTTTTGGACCCCACTGCAAAAAAATCTTTGCAAGGGACTGGAAAGTTAAAACGCGGCTGTCCCGCCACCTGCCAGTGAACCCACCCGCCCATATCCCCCTACTCACGCCACATGTACAATTTAGGTCAGAGAGCAGCCTGAAAGGGAGGGGTTTCTTAAAGTTATAGAGGAAGCAGAGCACACTGTTTGGGCCCACCTGTCCCCCATCCCCCAACAACTGTTGGGTCTGATTATTCTATAGCAGGGGTCCCCAACTTTTTTCACCCGCGAGCAACATTCAGATGTAAACAGATTTGGGGAGCAACACAAGCATGAAAAATGTTCCTGGGTTTCTGCCAATAAGGGTTGTGATTGGCTATTGGTAGCCCCTATGTGCATTGACAGTCTACAGGAGACTCTGTTTGGCAGGGCATGTGGTTTTTATGTAACCAAAACTAGCATCCAAACCTGAAATTCAAAAAGAAGCACCTGCTTTAAAGTCATGGAGAGCTACAGCCACGGAATTGGGGAGCAACTTGTTACTCACGATCTACTGGTTGGGGAACATTGTTCTATAGTTACTCCATATATTTGTGCTTGTTGCCACTAAAGGGCATGTTTACTAACATTGGCGATAAATATCTGGAGAGATTTCTGGAGATGTTGCCCAATCAGCAATTAGATTTAAACAGCCACAGCCAAGTTAGAAAACAAAAGCAAAGATCTGATTGGTTGCTATGGGCAACATCTCCAGAAATCTCTCCAGATATTTATCTCCAATGTTAGTAAACATGCCCCTTAGTTCTTTCTGCCATTTTGAACCACACTTGCTCCTAAGATTCAGAAGAAGAAAGCCAACACCGAAAATGATGCCAAGCTGACTTGGGTACAACTGCATCCTATTTGCCATGCATCACACACACGGTTGCATGCATTTTGATGATTTGGACATAACTGCTGCATTGCATTTACATCAAGAGATTTGCCTCTTTGCACCCACAATAAGCACTGCATTGTGGGAAAAAACATGGCAATTGCACTGAAAATTACACTTTTTGCACTGTATCTAGGTAGATTAATGCACCCAAAAATGTAACAAATGCATCAAAAAAAACAAAAACTGAAATATATCAGTGCCATTTTGGTGGTTCCCATTGCCTAGCAAAGCATGTTTTCAATACAATTGAACAGAATGTGGAAATATAGAGACTGTGTTGCTGGTACAGGTATAGGATCCCTTATCCGGAAACCCGATATCCAGAAAGCTCCAAATTACGGAATGGCTGTCTCCCATAGACTCCATTTTATCCAAATAATCCAAATTTTTAAAAATGATTTTGTTTTTCTCTGTAATAATAAAACAGTAGATTGTACTTGATCCCAACTAAGATATAATTAATCCTTATTGGAGGCAAAACCAGCCTATTGGCTTTATTTCATGTTTAAATTAATTTCTAGTAGACTTAAGGCATGAAGACCCAAATTACGGAAATATCCATTATCCGGCAAACCCCAGGTCCCGGGCATTCTGGATAACAGGTCCCATACCTGTACACTGTCATATTTTGATAAAGATAGATTTTTTTTGGTAAAGGGTTTTTACCATTTCAGAATAATGGTAAATTCTATTTAAAGGTATACAAAAACATTTAATTTTGGGTGTTAATTAGTGATGGGCAAATTTATTCGCCAGGCGCGAATTCACGGCGAATTTGTGCGATTCGCCGGCAGCGAATAAATTCGCAAAACGCCCGTGAAAATTCGTGGAAAAATTTCGCCGGCGTCAAAATTTTTTTTTCGAAAAAACGGACGATGGCGTCGGAAAAACGGGCGCCGGCATCAAAAACTGGCACCAGCGTCAAAAACGAGACGTCGGCACTGTTTTGCGAATTTCGTGCGAAATTCGCGAATTTTTCTCTGAAGCGAAACGGCGCAAATTCGCCCATCACTAGTGTTAATGGTGCTTTAAAATGTATTTAATTAAAAGGCAAGGGCAATGTATATCAGCATATTGTGCTTTATATTAAATCAAGGTGCTGGGTGTGTATAAACATTAGCCATAAACAAACCAGACAGAATAAAGATTTCTAAGAGCCTTTCACAGAAATAAGAACAGTGCTTGGCATGCACACTCTTCTTTTACCCAAGGCTGTTTCATAAATCTGCGCTGCTTTCCCGGGAAAGTAATTCTTTTCTTATTTCACACAAGCCTTCCATCTGTATTTAATGCTATTTGTCTCAATCTTTTCTTTTCTGCACATGCTATATAGCTTATACCACTGGATACGGCGCAGAGGGGAATATTGTAAAATGAATTCCTTTTACTGTTTCAAAATAAAATATCCCAGGGCTCATTTACCAACGCATGTGCAATGTCTAAAATGCAAAACTATGGGCTGATTTATCAAAAATAGACTTGGCTTTTTTTCTTGAATCGAGAAACATGCAGACACTGAGAAAATGTATGACATTGAAAAAATGTTTTTTTTTTAAACCTTGATTAGTCGGAATTTATTAAAGGGTAAAAGTCTCCAGAAAAATCTTGGGAGATTGTGTTGAAGTCAGTTGGAATATTGTCTAAATACTTGATTTATTTATTTTCCCAGTTTATTAAAACAGTCACGATTTTCAACCTGATTGAAAATGAATGGGAGAATGAGATTCCCGCTGGCATGCAACTTTTTTTTTTTTTAACAAAAATGTCTGCGGGATTAGTTTGACTAAATTTTTTCTTAAATAAGTTAGCATTCGAGAAAGGAAATTGCACAAGTTTTGTTTTTTCCCGTGTTTTTTCCCCACAAACCCCTATTTTGATAAATCTACCCCAGGTGTAAATTGACAGTTTAATTTTATACACAACGCAGCAGCACTAGTGATGGGTGAATTTGCAGTGTTTTGCTTCGCTGAAAAATTAGCGAATTCCGCACGAAATTCGCGAAACAGCGAAAAATTTGCAAAACTGGCGTTTTTGACGCCGGCGTCTGTTTTTTCTAAAAAAAAAATTTTTGCTGCGAATTTTCGTGGGCGTTTTGCGAATTTATTCACTGGTGGCGAATTGCGCGAATTTGCTACGAATTCGCGCCTGGCGAATAAATTCAACCATTACTAAGCAGCACTTTTTCCCAGAGTTCCAGTTTAATTACAGGCACCCATGAAGTAGAGCAGTAGACTAGTAGGCTAGTGTTGACAGTTTAATTTTATACACAACACAGCAGCACTAGTGATGGGCGAATTTGCGGCGTTTTGCTTCGCCGAAAAATTTGTGAATTCCGCACGAAATTCCCGAAACGGCGAAAAATTCGCGAAATTGGCGTTTTTGACGCGGCGTCTGTTTTTTCTAAAAAAAAAATTTTGCTGCAAATTTTTGTGGGCGTTTTGCGAATTTATTCGCTGGTGGCGAATCGCAAGAATTCGCCGTGAATTCGCGCCTGGCGAATAAATTCACCCATTACTAAGCAGCACTTTTTCCCAGAGTTCCAGTTTAATTACAGGCACCCATGAAGTAGAGCAGTAGACTAGTAGGCTAGTGTTGACAGTTTATACACAACACAGCAGCACTAGTGATGGGCGAATTTGCGGCGTTTTGCTTCGCCGAAAAATTTGTGAATTCCGCACGAAATTCGCGAAACTGGCGTTTTTGACGCCGGCTCTGTTTTTTCTAAAAAAAAAATTTTTGCTGCAAATTTTCGAAGGCGTTTTGCGAATTTATTCGCTGGTGGCGAATTGCGCGAATTCGCCGCAAATTCGCGCCTGGCGAATAAATTCGCCCATTACTAAGCAGCACTTTTCCCCAGAGTTCCAGTTTAATTACAGGCACCCATGAAGTAGAGCAGTAGACTAGTAGGCTAGTGTTAAAGTGTTATTTGATCATTAATAAAATACAAACAAGTTGTGCTCACGTTTTAGTTGCATCAAGGGGGGTGCAAATTGTGTCATTTCCTGCACTTTTCTGCACATTGTATCCATGCAGCCATTCACTTTCCTCTGTAATCAGCAAAGCAGACATATAGAACGAGGCAGAAGTACAGAGCTGAGTGTATTGATACCAGTATCTGTGTAATTAGCATTTAGATGGACACAATTGTCTGTACCTCGGATCAGTAAGTGAGTTCGCTAGTTGGGGTTAGGAACCTACTCATCACGATGTGTTAATCTGAGCTCTGTGTTGTAAGATGCTGATGTAAGACAATACAGCTCATCTATCAAAGAAGAGCTTTGTACATCTCGAAATAACAGCAACAAATGCAAGTTTTTTTTTTCACCAACAATGCAGCAGAATTCCATTTTAATAACAGGCCCTGCAAAATACAGTATCATGTTCCCAATCTTGTGTGGGATTTACAAAGGTAGGGGCCAATAAAGCCGGCCATAGACGCAAAGATTTTACCTCAATATCGGACGAACGATCATTATCTCCCGACCTGCCACCAACCATTCAGATCAAATAAAGTAGTAAAAGAACAGATCAGCCGATGTTCTCACCCTACAGCAATCGTACGAAAGTTATGTCCGACCAAGCTGGTCTCCCACCGAAAATCGTCCGATTGGCAGCCAACAAAAATGTTCTAACCCGTCCAATCGATTGAACGACCCGTCGGCATGGCAAGATAAATGTCGGGACACTCCACACACGATCCGAAAATCGTACGAAATGAGGATTCGTATGATCAAATCTGTGCGTCTATGGTCAGCTTTAGGGGTGTCTGACACTGGCGTAAAATCACTGGCTTTTATCTGACCAGTGCGCTACGTACAATTGGCCAAATTCACTAAAGGGCGAATTTTGACCAGCGAACAATCTGCCCAGGGGTGTTTCTGCCATGAGACAAGGTGATCACCTTCCCTTAGGCGGCAGCTCCCCAGAGGTTACCAGGGGCAGCAAAAAGCCGCCAGTAATAGCTGAAACGCACTTGGACCCGCCACACTTTTCGCGTCACTTAAGGTGGCCATCCATGGATAGATCCGCTCGTTTGGCGATGTCGCCAAACGAGCGGATCTCCCTCCGATATGTCCACCTTGTGGTAGGCAATATCGGGCAGATCCGATTGTGGGACCTAGGGCCCAATGATCGGATCCTAGCATTCGCAAACGGGCGGTTGGATCGTGGGACCGCATCAACGAACAGATGCGCCTGCGATCCGACGGGATTTTTAAACCCATCCGATCGAGATCTGGCCGACTTTCGGCCAGATCTCGATCGGGGAAGCCCGTCGGGGGCCCCCATACACGGGCCAATAAGCTGCCGAAACGGTCTGTCGGCAGCTTTTATCGGCCCCTTTAGTCTGGTTTCAAATTTTATAGCGATCTTTCGCTATCGTTCAATTCTGCCTAGCAAAACTTCATTAGAACTCTTAGGTCAATTTGAATAGGGTGGGTACATATTGGTCACATAGACGTCTTTATTAGAGATATTGGTGCAAATGTTTGAAGTGGCCACTTATTATTACACATGTCCAAGGAAGCAAAATAAAGACAAACGTGATCCTCTAATGTCCTAGACATGAGCCCAGCATACAGGATATGATGTCACTGACATAAGATACAGGAAGTTGTAGCTTGATCTTTAAAGTTTGCTAGGTCTACAGAGGCAAAAGGAATCTCTGGCGAAAGAGGGGCACGAAACTGCGCGAGCAACGGTCTCTTTCGCTAGTGAATTTTCCTCTGCACCTGTTAGTAAATTGGCGATGTCCCTGCGGATGAGATTTCTGGTGAATTTTTGCAAGCGATAAGCACTTTGCCCTTTAGTTAATCTGCCCCTATGTATCTATGTTTTCAAACCCAGTGAATGGATCATTATGGATCAATCAGTATTAGTGATGTGCGGGCTGGTCAGTTTGAGCCGTCTTCAACGCAATGTTATTGGGCTTTGAAACCCCTTATCCAGAAAGCTACAAATTGTGGGAAGGCCATCTCCCATAAAGTCCGTTTTAATCAAATAATTCAAAAATTATTTAAAAAAAAAATTGTTACCTATTTTTCTGTAATAATAAAAAAAGTACTGTGTATTTGACCCCAGCTAAGATATAATTAATCCTTATTGGAGGCAAAACAATCCTATTGGGTTTCTTTAATGTTTTAACTATTTTTTGTAGACTTTAGGTATGGAGATCCAAACTACAGATCCCTTTTCCGGAAAATCCAAGCATTCTGAATACCAGGTCCCATAGCTGTGCATGCAAAAATTGCTTTAGAAAATGTTTAATCTACTATAAGAAATCTATTCCCGCTAATAACAAAGGAAAAGCACTTACTAAATGCCATATTGTAATAATAAGAAAGGCTGAAAGGTTCAGTAATAACAAAAAGGAAAAATGATTTCTACAAAATGATGGATTATTTCAGTCTTACCAGTGTCTGCAAGTAAAGTACTGCTTTTCTTGGCATAACAAATATTATATTTTATGTCTTCTCTTAATATTCAGATTCTCTCATATGTTGTATAACATAGAAGCCATTTAATACTGCCCAGTTTCTGGAGTGGGATGGGTCCCGCCAAATTTGAAACATTTTATGTAAATTATATTACAGGTATGGTGTCAGGGCCTGAAGGCTCCGCGAGGATTTGTGGACCAAGGAGGAAGCAGCAGATTCCAACACAGTTCACGGTACACAAGGGGTTAAAGAAGAAGAGTAGTCAAATCCAGGCAAAGGTCAGTTGAGGCAGCAAAGTTCTTAGGCTGAAGTCAATAACAGGAATCAAGGTCAGAAGAAGTATATCACACCCGGGAACACAATAAGTTGAACCTATAATTGAGCAAGGTCTGCGAGGCTCTGGCGTCTTTTATAAGCAGATTTTTGCGCCGAAATGAGTGTGATGTTGCATGTTGATGCATGCGTGTTTTGACTCGCCGGTGTCATGACGCTGCGCATGTTTTGACGCGCTGGTGTCAGAATGTGCAACCTGGTGTAAGGGAGAATTACCTCCTTCCTCCACGCCAACGCTGCCCTGCTGTTCAAGATGGCGGCGCCCAGTCCTTCCACGCGATTCTTCCCAGGCGCGGTACTGTGACATCAGCGCATTTTCGCCAGCGTCAGAATGGACGCCAGCGATTGGTTGGACGCCAGCATCAGAAGGCCTGCGCAATTATTCCAGCGCAGTGACGTCATCATGTTTATCCTTTTGCGCCAATGGAGGCCTATTTAAGGAGCCTAAAGGTCTGCAAATATTGCCCAATTATAGGTTCTACTTCGTGTGTTCCTGGGTGTGTTAGTATATATTGATTCTTGTTCCTGATCTTGACCCATTGCCTGTTTATCGTTATTGAACCCTTGCCGCCTGAACTGACCTATTTGCCTGGACTTTGACCATTCTTTTGCCTAATCCTATTGTACCGCGAACTGTGCTGAACTTCAGCTTCCTCTTTGGTCCGCTACTCCAGTTTGAGCCTTCAGGCCCTTACACCTGGGTATCCTGTGTGCCGCCATCTTGCCAATGGAGCCGGCGCACACTGGAGCGCTGGCTGCCTTCCCTTACATATGGGATCCCTTTTATGGAAACTTGTTCAGAAAGCTATGAATTATGGAGTCATCTCCCAAAAGAATCAATTCAAGCAAAATATTCAAATTTTTTAAAATGATTTTGTTTTTCTCTGTAATAATAAAACATCAGCTTGTACTTGATCCCAACTAAGATATAATTAATCCTTATTGGAAGCAAAACAATCCTGATGTTTAAATGATCTTTAGCAGACTTAAGATATGGAGAAAGGGTCAGGTACCCACGAATACCCACAGAATACCAGCAAATCATTCAGGTGGAAGAGGCCACATGTCCTGAGTGTGTGGATGGCCCACAGGTGCCAATGTAGAAAGTTGGGGCCACTTATTAGTGTTCTCTGCAATTTGTGGCATTCCTTTTGCTCCCAAGCCTGTTCTATGGTGAAGCACTGATGTTGCTTCCAGGGTACAAGTGGATTTGGTGATGATCATGGCAGGTTTAGAAAAGGACTTATTTGAGTGTGCTCTGGTAGGGATAGATGGCAGAGACAATGCGGGTGCTTGGGTTTGGCATTGGCTAGCGTTAGTGCAGGTCTGGGCTGTAAAACACTAAAAACAGACCCGCGCAGGACTCTAAGGCCCAGAGGCCCATCCAAGTTTCCGCAACAGGGCCCCCCTCCTCCTGGCCCCCTGCCCCCCTGCCCCTGTTGCAACCACCCTACAGGGTGGTTTGCCACAATGGTGATCAGTAGGGATGGGCGAATTTGACACGTTTCGTTTCGCCTAAAATTCGCCGCTGGCGAATTGTCACAGACGGGCATTAAAGTCTATGGGCAACAAAAAAATGTTGTCGCGCGGCGAAATTTTTTTTGACGCGCGTCTTTTTTTTTTGGACGCACACTGCCATACAAGTCTATGGGCATCATTTTTTCGGCGAAACGAGGCGAAAAAATTTGCCCATCCCTGGATCAGGGGTAGCGTAGGCCTAGGCAGATGTGGGTGGCAGGGCCCACCAGGTTTTTACCCAGTGCCCCCCCAGCTCAGTCCGACCCTGGTTACGGATAATGACTAGTCAGTAAAATAATGGAGGAAGCTGAGGTGCAAAACTTTGCTGCAATCTTCTTTATTAGGAAAAACAGAAAATATAATACTAATTATAATAATTATAATAATGACTAGTCAGCTGGTAGGACTTATTGTATTGCTCTTCTGTTCAAAAGCAAATATCTGAATGGTTAGTACCAGACCCAATACATTTTTACATCTTTACAAATAACTTTCTCCTCTTATTCGTTTTTTAAGGGGGGCATTACAGGATCCTCCATAGCTGCCTCCACTGCTACAAATGCAAGAGAACATGCGATTTATTTGTTTGTGAAGTGGTTCCTTTTTTATGGCACTGCTGGCCTTTAATTCTGGGCTGTTATAAATAAAAAAAAATAAACTGAAGAACAGTAATGTATCATTAACTTTGCATTCATTTCAGTACAAAAAATGATGACTTGGCAACCAAAGGTCACTGTCATAATTGTGCTTTAAAAATAGTGTGTTTGCTAGCACACTAGTTAGTTTCACGCTAGTTGCACACTAGTTACACACTTGTCGGTTACATGCTAGTTACACACTTGTTACTCACTAGTTAAACACTAGTTGGTTACATGTTAGTTACACACTTGTTACTCACTAGATACACACTTGTTACTCACTAGCTACACACTAGATAGATGCACGCTAGTTGGTTACACAATAGTTACACACTAGTTACATAGTAGTTATTAGTTACACGCTTGTTAGACACTAGTTACTAGTTATACACTCATTGGTTACATGCTAGTTACACGCTTGTTACACACTAGTTACACACTTGTTACTCACTAGTTACACACTTGGTTACATGCTAGCTACACACTTGTTACTCACTAGTTGCACACTAGTTACACACTAGTTGGTTACATGCTAGTTACACACTTGTTACTCACTAGTTACACACTTGTTACTCACTAGCTACACACTCAATAGATGCATACTAGTTGTTTAAACAATAGTTACACACTAGTTACCTAGTAGTTATTAGTTACACACTAGTTACACACTAGTTGGTTACATACGAGTTACACACTTGTTACTCACTAGTTACACACGTGTTACTCACTTGTTACTCACTAGCTACTCACTAGATAGATGCATGCTAGTTAGTTACACACTAGTTACATAGTAGTTATTAATTACATGCTTGTTAGGCACTAGTTACTCACTAGTTACACACTCATTGGTTACATGCTAGTTACACACTTGTTACTCACTAGTTACACACTAGATAGTTGCACACTAGTTACACACTAGTTGCCTCATGAGGAAACAAAAAACAAGTCGATCCAAGTGGCATCCCACCAGCGATTTATATTTTAATAATAATATGTTAATAGAAAATCCTTTATTCGCTATTTGTAACATAAAACAATTCAGTGCAGATTCTACTGTGCGTGATCAGCAAAATGAAGGATTCCAATTGCTAAATGAGAATGTGTTTTATTCAGAAATTCAGAGACTGTTTTTTAAGCAATTATCTGTTGTTTTTTTCTTTACATATTGACATCTATTCTCTATAGTAACGGGATAGATCATGCAGTGCTATCAAATTTCAACCCAGTAATATTTTAAGAATACATTTCCTCACAGATACAATTAATAAGGAAAAGGTCAGTCATTCTCTGCCTGATAGATGGAGGGATTCTTCTATTCACAACAATGTACCAATCACAAGCTTTCATGGAAATATATAGAGAGTGATAATAAAGGTTAATGAATGCAAACAAGCGAGGCCAGTGGAATTCAAATACAAAACATTACTCACACACAGATACTGATAACAATCCACTGATTAAATAGGTTTTTGTCATGACCTGAAGTCCACAAGGGTATCATGGGGGCCAATGGTTGTAGTGTTGGAAGCTGAAACTGAAACAGGACGGATGCTTGCAAACTGAAATAATCTAGGATTAAGCAAGCTTGAAGCCACAATGAAGCATACAAAGGGTTAAGCAGTATTTCATAAAGTATAGAACACAATGCTGCACTTACTCTTGGTTGGTGGCCTACTGCAAGCCAAGCAACAGGGCCGGATTTGAATCTGGTGAACCTCTAGGCTGTGCCATCTCACTCTTCCCCGTCTCCATATACCCGACCCCTTGACTTGCTTCCTCACACTCTTTCTGTTTGTACCTCCATCACTTAGGCCCCACTGCTGCTAATGTTAATCTGATTGGCTGCACTAGGGACTGGGTAGGCGGGAGATTCATACAGCTGTCAAAATTTCCCATCCAGTCCCCATTGCTGTAGCACAATCAGGAGAGAGAGAACCTAATCGGAGAAAGTAGCCGGCAGAGTCACCATTTATGTCAGTGATTTAGAGGCTTTGAATTTTCCACCACAAAAATATTATGATGCAAGTTATACACTAAGGGGCCGATTCACTGAATTCGAGTGAAGGGTTCTAATTGAAAAAATTCGAATTTTGAAGTTTTTTTGGGCTACTTCGACCATCGAATGGGCTACTTCGACCTTCGACTACGACCTTCGACTTCGAATCGAACGATTCGAACTAAAAATCGTTCGACTATTCGACCATTCGATAGTCGAAGTACTGTCCCTTTAAGAAAAACTTCGAAAAACGATTTTAGTTCCCAGTCGAATATCGAGGGTTAACCCTCGATATTCGACCCTTCGTGAATCGCCCCCTAAATGGCAGTGTGTTGGGAGTTTCCTTTAATTAGAAGACTCTAGGGTTTTTGTAGATAACACGTTGTCTAATTCTGGGCAGTGTCATTCTGTGGCTACTAAAGCAAATAAAGTTCTTGTATAAAAAAGGGCATTAACTCAAGGGATGAAACATAATTGCGTCTCTTTATAGGTCCCTGGTGAGGCCTCATCTGGAGTATGGGGGCAGTTTTGGACTCCAGTCCTTAAGAGGGATATAAATGAGCTGGAGAGAGTGCAGAGACTAAGTGCAACTAAACTGGTTAGAGGGAGGGAAGAGTTAAATTATGAGGGGAGACTGACAAGGTTGGGGTTGTTTTCTCTGGGGAAAAAAGGCGCTTGTGAGGGGACATGATTAGACTTTACAAGTACATTAGAGGACATTATAGACAAATAGCAGGGGACCTTTTTACCCATAAAGAGAATCACGTACCAGAGGCCCCTCCCCTTCAGACTAGAGGAAAAGAAGTTTCATTTAAAGGAACAGAGTAGGGGGTTCATCACAGTGAGGACAGTGAGGTTGGGAAATGCCCTTTTGGATGGGGTTGTGATGGCTGATTCTGTTAATGCTTGGATGGCTTGGATGATTTCTTGGACAAGCTTAATAGTGATACTAAAATCTATAGTCAGCATAGATATTGATATGCTGTATATAAGGGGCCCCCAACCTTTTTCACCTGTGAGCAACATTCAGATGTAAAAAGAGTTGGGGAGCAACACAAGCATACAAAATATCCTGGGTGTGCCAAATAAGGGTTGTTTTTGGCTATTTGGTAGCCCAATATGTGGACTGGCAGCAACAGGAGGATCTGTTTGGCAGTACACATGCTTTTTATACAACCAAAACTTGCCTCCAAGCCTGGAATTCAAAATAATCACCTGCTTTGAGGCCACTGGGAGCAACATCCAAGGGGTTGGGGAGCAACATGTTACTCACAAGCTACTGGTTGGGGATCACTGCTGTATATAGTTTATGTGAGTGTATGGAGAGGTCAGTGTGAGTGTGAATATGTATGGATGCTGGTTTCATTTGGAAGGGGTTGAACTGGATGGGGTTTGGTCTTTTTTTCTTATTTAACTATGTAACTACAGTATGTAACTATGTCACCTCCAGAATACCCAGTAATCCCTGACATCTAGTTGGCATTTGTCAGTTCTCTGCATTTAGCAATAGACGTTACAGAGCTGCTTCAACTCAATAACATCATTGTCAGGTGTCCAACCGTTGTGGACATTACAGATTTAGTATTCTAATAAATATGATTAATGTAGTGTTATTTATATGTATATTATCTTTACCTTTCTTCTCCATATTATTTAAGTTAAAATGATGCTTCTGTTAATCACATGGATGTGAAAGAGACCATTTATATTATTTACATGTATTTTTACAGCGCCAACATATTTCGCATCCAATCACAGTGATGAGCAGAATGACATATCGAAATAAGGATCTTAATTGGTAGCAAGTGATTTTTTTTTATTTCTACTTTAAACTCAATTCTTACTATAGTTGATACAGAGTAGTTAAAACTACCATAGATGGTTTTACAGAATTATATTTTACAAGAACATCTGCTCTGTGCTGGATCCTCAGTATGGATATCGGCTTTCTTTGTGATGAATGGAATCTGATAGATACAGTTTAGTGGGTTGTGATGAGATACATTTCAAAGAGGGGTAGCAATTTCTATGATGAAAAGGACATTTAAAAGCACTAGGGATTTTGGCCGTGAAAAACTGATATCCTGAATCTTTTCTGTGTCTTTATTAATGCTTTGCCCAGCTTAAGCCCTTTCATCTTTTCCCAAGTCAAGATTATGGAGTTTGTTCCTACAACAATATAAATCAAGGTTTAAAATGACTTTACTGCGAAGGAATGAAATTGCAGTAATTTTATTAGTGCATTGTGTTTGGACTTCAGATCCCACTGAATGTGGTTTCATCTGTTCTATTGAATTAAATACCCCCCTCTAACACAGCAGTATACAATACACATAAAGCCATGTGAAAGCATTCAGGCATACAGCTGTATACATTTCTTTCTTCTGCTAAAATATTTCATGTATTGTGGGAAAACACAAAAGTATTGATTTCAATAAGTTGTATTCCGAGTGTACTCCTGTTATAATTACTTACCACATACTTGTAGTAGCAAAGAAATCATAATGATTATATTTAATATAAACATAGACCTGCAAAAACAGATTAGATAGATCAATTTTTTTAGATTGACCTATACTAGATAGATTAGATAGATAGATAGATAGATAGATGATAGATAGATAGATGATAGATAGATAGATAGATAGATAGATAGATAGATAGATAGATAGATAGATAGATAGATAGATGATAGATAGATAGATAGATAGATAGATAGATAGATAGATTAGATAGATAGATAGATAGATAGATAGATTAGATAGATAGATACTGTAGATAGCAAGAGAAAGATAGATAGAAAGACAGAGAGCGAGAGACAGTGAGAGAGAGAGAGAGAGAGAGAGAGAGACAGAGAGAGATATGAAGATAGAGAGAGATAGAGAGAGAGAGAGAGAGAGAGAGAGAGAGAGAGAGAGAGAGAGAGAGATAGATAGATAGATAGAGAGAGAGAGAGAGAGAGAGAGGAGAGAGAGAGAGAGAGAGAGAGAGAGAGAGAGAGAGATAGAGAGAGAGAGAGAGAGAGAGAGAGAGAGAGAGATAGAAAGAGAGAGATAGATAGATAGAGAGAGAGAGAGAGAGAGAGAGAGAGAGAGAGAGAGAGAGATAGATAGATAGATAGATAGATAGATAGATAGATAGATAGATAGATAGATAGATAGATACTGTATATAGCAAGAGAGAGATAGATAGAAAGACAGAGAGCGATAGACAGTGAGAGAGGAGAGCGACAGAGAGAGAGAGAGAGTGAGAGATGATAGATAATAGATAGATGATAGATAGATAGATAGATAGATAGATAGATAGATACTGTAGAAACACAAAAGTATTGATTTCAATAAGTTGTATTCCGAGTGTACTCCTGTTATAATTACTTACCACATACTTGTAGTAGCAAAGAAATCATAATGATTATATTAATATAAACATAGACCTGCAAAAACAGATTAGATAGATCAATTTTTTTAGATTGACCTATACTAGATAGATTAGATAGATAGATAGATAGATAGATAGATAGATAGATAGATAGATAGATAGATAGATAGATAGATAGATAGATAGATTAGATAGATAGATACTGTAGATAGCAAGAGAAAGATAGATAGAAAGACAGAGAGCGAGAGACAGTGAGAGAGAGAGAGAGATAGATAGATAGATAGATAGATAGATAGATAGATAGATAGATAGATAGATAGCAAGAGAGAGATAGATAGAAAGACAGAGAGCGAGAGACAGTGAGAGAGAGAGCGACAGAGAGAGAGAGAGAGAGAGTGAGAGATGATAGATAGATAGATAGATGATAGATAGATAGATAGATAGATAGATACTGTAGATAGCAAGAGAGAGATAGATAGAAAGACAGAGAGCAAGAGACAGTGAGAGAGAGAGCGACAGAGAGAGAGAGAGAGTGAGAGAGAGAGAGAGAGAGAGAGATGATAGATAGATACTGTAGATAGCAAGAGAAAGATAGATAGAAAGACAGAGAGCGAGAGACAGTGAGAGAGAGAGAGAGAGAGAGAGAGAGAGAGAGACAGAGAGAGATATGATAGATAGAGAGAGATAGAGAGAGAGAGAGAGAGAGAGAGAGAGAGAGATAGATAGATAGATAGATAGATAGAGAGAGAGAGAGAGAGAGAGAGAGAGAGAGAGAGAGATAGATAGATAGATAGATAGATAGATAGATAGAGAGAGAGAGAGAGAGAGAGAGAGAGAGAGAGAGATAGATAGATAGATAGATAGATAGATAGATAGATAGATAGATACTGTAGATAGCAAGAGAGAGATAGATAGAAAGACAGAGAGCGAGAGACAGTGAGAGAGAGAGCGACAGAGAGAGAGAGAGAGTGAGAGATGATAGATAGATAATAGATAGATGATAGATAGATAGATAGATAGATAGATAGATAGATAGATACTGTAGATAGCAAGAGAGAGATAGATAGAAAGACAGAGAGCAAGAGACAGTGAGAGAGAGAGCGACAGAGAGAGAGAGAGAGTGAGAGAGAGAGAGAGAGAGAGAGAGATGATAGATAGATAATAGAAAGATAGATGATAGATAGATACTGTAGATAGCAAGAGAAAGATAGATAGAAAGACAGAGAGCGAGAGACAGTGAGAGAGAGAGAGAGAGAGAGAGAGAGAGAGAGAGAGAGAGAGAGAGAGAGAGAGATGATAGATAGATAGATAGATAGATAGATAGATAGATAGATAGATAGATAGATAGATAGATGATAGATAGATGAGTTTTTGATGCCGGGCATCCGTTTTTTTCTGTCATTGGTGTCAAATTTGTTCGCGACCTGCCGAATAAATTCGCCCATCACTATAGATAGATAGGTAGGTAGATAGACAGAGATAGATAATAGATAGGTAGGTAGATAGATAGATAGATAGATAGATAGATAGATAGATGATAGATAGATTAGATAGATAGATAGAT
The DNA here is from genome assembly GCA_038501925.1 of Xenopus petersii. Taxonomy (NCBI): domain Eukaryota; kingdom Metazoa; phylum Chordata; class Amphibia; order Anura; family Pipidae; genus Xenopus; species Xenopus petersii. Next base: position 2,476,095 of record CM076675.1, read on the forward strand.
AGATAGATGATAGATAGATAGATAGATAGATAGATAGATAGATAGATAGATAGATAGATAGATTAGATAGATAGATAGATAGATAGATAGATAGATAGATAGATAGATAGATAGATAGATAGATAGATAGATAGATAGATAGATAGATAGATAGATAGATAGATAGATAGGTAGATAGATAGATAGATAGATAGATTCTTCATACACAGCTTGATTATGCTATTTGTTCCTTTAAGCATTATTGATGACACCGCAAGGAAAAGATCGCAAATGCTGACTAACATTCTCCTGCTGTTTATTATTAACCTAAAAAATGACTTACACCTTACTTTTGGTCAATAAAAATGTCCTGATGGTGGTAAATGTACCCATCTGGGCGATAAGTGTAAATTTTAACAGATTCTGAAATCTACCGAAGTAACAAACTGCAGCTTTCTTACAATGTCTGTCAATTCTAGGGGATTTTCATGAAATTTGTATTTATTTTTATTATCAAAAATAATTATATCCTTACTATAGCTTGTTTGTTTGTTTGCAGTAAAATGTTTCATCAAATAAAAATGTATCAATTCTGTTTTCCGGTGTTTGTGCAGAAATTCTGATCCTCTACTTTTGAGTGGCCATCGAAAATACATCTACTATTTTGAAATGCCATTAATTAAGCTGTTTATTGATTTCACTTCCCAGTCAGTGATTTTACTCAATAAACAAATCCTAACATTTACTCTTGTTTCATTTGAGTTATTGTTTATTTAAGATGATAGCCAATATTTCTTCCGCTTATATCTAAATTGGTCATGTTCATGATTACATAACCGCCAACCACAGTGCATATAGTAAGTCCTTTCTATCATAGTAGAGTAGTGATCCCCAACCAGTAGCTCGTGAGCAACATGTCGCTCTCCAACCCCTTGGATGTTGCTCTCAGTGTCCTCAAAGTAGGGGCTTATTTTTGAATTCCAGGCTTGGAAGAAAGTTTTAATTGCATAAAAACTAAGTATAGTGCCAAGTAGAGCCTCCGGTAGGCTGCCAGTCCACATAGGGGCTACCAAATAGCCAATCACGGCCCTTATTTGGCACCCTAAGGGACCTTTTCATGCTTGTGTTGCTCCCCAACTCTTTTTACATTTGAATGTGGCTCACGGGTAAAAAAGGTTGGGGGCCCCTGTAGTAGAGAATGTGCCAGGAATCTGGTTTGTTCTATAAGGGCCATATAGATGGTTTCAATTTTGTTATTGTACTATCAGCTATCAGCTGTAAAATATATTATTATTATAATTTTTACCGCTGCAGACACAGTGCTCCATAAATAAGTAGGGTTATATAGATGAAAATATGCATACAGTACCTGCAGAATAACACACCTGGAAGACAAAATGGGAAATCTTACAAGCACAAGCAATATAATAAAATTCCTTTTGCAGTTAGAGAAAGCCATGAATTGACTATATGACTAGAATAAAATAACTTAGTATCTAATAAAAGCTAGAGAGGCTTTAACAAAAAAGGAGAAACAGTTCATATATGGCTGGTTTGTTCCAAACTTACACAACTGCAATAGTGACAATGGTCTATGTTCCTCTCACATTAAATTTAGGCAAGAATTCTCCACCACCTTATAGTTGCAACATGAGTGAAAATCTCCAGGAGATGAAAGTTCAATAAAATTCCATCCACACAAAATATATTAAAGGATGTATCATTCTTCTGCCACTATAAAAGGTGCACCCACTGCTTCTGCTACAAAGACAACCAACTGTAAAGATTGGAAATTATGGACAAAAAATAATAAGCCTTCCAATGTATCACATTTCTGTGTCTACCCTGGTCTAAAGGTAATCTCAGCAAACTGGACAAACTGGACTGACGTAGTTTTACATTAGATAACAACATGGTTGTTGGATTACTGATGTATAACTACTAAGAAGGCAACTTTTTTGTCTGCAAAGCATGGGCCACCTGGGTTTATGTCCTTTGTAAATGACAACGAAATGCTTGACTTCCTTCTGTTGGGAAAACTAAAATATAATTTATGCCTTCAAAATGATGCAGAAGGTGAAAGGCATCAACCTGCATCTAATTCTTGTGTTTCCCCATATGTCATGTCCGAAGAAGCACCTAACTCTTATTTATGCCCAACCAGAGTGTAATAGAAATGGAAATCTGAGACCCCCGCCTTCTAACTGGTGTTTGTCTCTTGTGGATACATGTTACAAAACATTTCACTGAAGGCCTAAGAAAAATATTTTCAACCATGTGTTCATAAAACGTTTTATGGGTGACAGGCTGTCACTGTGGATGTGAAAAATTGGCAATATAGATTTTCCTTTAAGGATTGTTCCTAACTAACTCACAAGTACAGTAGTACATACATATCAGCCATTACTTAAGGACTATAAAAAGGAATTCTTTAGCCCTTTTTAATGAGAGACTAGTTTGGAAAGTAGCTCTTTCTGCTGAGTAAAACAACACTCGGTGAGTAACAAAGCCGGTGTCGGACTGGCCCACAGGGATACCAGGAAAAGTCCTGGTGGGCCCAGGGATCAGTGGGCCCTTGTGCTGCTAAACATTTGGCCTATTTCATGGTCATTCTCTATTTCTATGAGAACAAAGGGGCTAAATAGATGGAATAATAGATTATAGTATGTAAAGAAAAGAGACCAGGAGAATAGAGGTTTGGTGAGGAGAGGAAGAATAAGAGTACTAAGAGTGGGCCACTGGTCTAAGGTTTTTTGGTGGGCCCCTGGTCTAAGTTTTTGGGGTGGGCCCCTGGTGTCCCAGTCCGACACTGAACAAAGCCATTGGATAGAACATTATGGCAACCACTTGGTTCTTTGAGAATACGACTGAATGATAATGTAAGTTTGTTTTTCATAAATCTTTCACTTCCCCCCAACAGAATGTTCTACAACTAATGAACAGATGACACTGAGATTAATTCTATTATTTGAATGAAGGGCATACTGTAAAGTAGCTCTATAACCTCAGCTTGATCCAAATGTAATATATATATATATATATATATATATATATATATATCAGACCATTCTCTACTATGAATACAGCAGTAGGCAATTATTATAGGAATGCTATTCATTCATACTGACTTGTTATATTGGAGGAATTAAGTGATTGTTGAGTTGCCCTCTTTCAGTGTTTTCCTTCTAGGTTTTCCTTAGCTATTGATGTCCCTTGGGTTGCTGTTGCTATGGTGAGCATTATTTTAGTTCTGTTGTATTCTGATTTCTTGTACGTATATATGCATCTTGTCTTGGTTGCTCCTTTTCATATTTACACAACTTACTGTTCAAATGGTTAAAACTCTCCCCTTTCAATGATTCCTCAGTGTATTTTGAAGCCATGGTCCAGTGCCCAGTCTCTTACTAATCCTCACCCTACCAATTTATCTGCACAAGCACTAAACACTGGAGATTAGCTGCAAAACGACATAATGAATACATAATAATCCCTGGCCACCTTCAATAATGGTTATTGTTCAAGCTTCATGTGAGGTACTGAATGGTTTTTTGATGCATCAATTGTGTTTTTCACCACACTCCATTTATAAAAATATGTTTCACAAGGACTTGCTGCCAGTGAAGTTCCAAATGGCTGAGAAATGATTGTGCGGTTATATTGGGCAACTATAGAAATTGTATTCTAATGGAATGAAAGACTTTAATGTTTCAAGGTGGATTTGCCTGACTGCCTTTCACTTTGTGCCCACAGGCTGTTTGTGTTCAGGGCAGCAGTTACAGCTTTATGATGCTGCTTGTTTAAATATAAAATTCAAGATTTTGTGTTCAATCCATCTTCACTATTTTTCAGAGTAAACACATGAAAAAAGTATTTGTTCTTTTTCAATACTATTTATATATAACAAATTGTTTGCTACCCACAGCAACCAATCAGTAGGTGCCACTTAAAAACGTATCTTTTAGTAGTTGTTATTGTTTATTAGACCTGGACAAACAATGTATAGTACCTTAAATTCTGTTACTGAGTTTTTACAGGTTATATTGAACTGATTCATTTGGCAAAAACAGGATAGATAATGTGGATGCTAGGTCTATTTATAAAGCAACAGAAATGTACAAAAAACATCAACACAATAATGTTTTAATTCCACCATATTCATAAATCTCTATATCTTGATTTTATGGGTACGTTTAGCTGAGTTTAATTTGTGGAATAAAATATGTTAGATTATATAAACTATATAAAAACTAACATTGTGGGATAAGCTGCTATATACTGTCAGTCAATGTGAGGAGTATTAGAAGTACAGGTATGGGATCCATTTCATGGAAACCCATTATACAGAATTACAGAAAGACTGTCTTCCACAGACTATAATCAAATATATTAAATTAAATAGAATCAAATAATCAAAACATTTTAAATAGATTTCCTTTTTCTCTTTAATAATAAAAAAGTACCTTGTACTGGATTCCAACTAAGATATAATTAATCCTTATTGGAAGCAAAATAAGCCTATTAGGTTTATTTAGGGGCATATTTATCAAGGGTCGAATTTCGAATTTGAAAAACTTCAAAATTCGAATTAAAAAGACCAACCGAAACTAGGTTGAAGTTTGTTTTTTGGCTGAATAGGTCCATTTTCGATCGAATAGGTCCATATCATACGCATTGAATTAATAGCACATTCGATCAAATTTGATTCAAAGTTTTTCCCCAAAAAACTTTTTCAAAGTCCACCAATTGACTTCAATTAGGCTCTAGGAGGTCCCCCATAGGCTAAAACAGGTTTTTAGATGGTGAATGGTCGAAGTTGGATTTTTAAAGAGACACTACATGATACATTTCGATTTTTTCAAATTCAAATCGAATTTGGACTATTCCTTAGTCGAAGTAGACAAAAAATAGCTTGAAATTAAAATTTTTTTGAATTCAGAAATTCACCTCAACTTTGATAAATCTGCCACCTAATGTTTACATGATTTTCTTGTAGAATTAAGGTATGAAAATCCTAATTACAGAAAGATTCTTTATCCGGAAATCCCCAGGTCACACAGGCCCAGATTTGTGGTGAGGCCACAAAGGCCTGGGCGGCAAAATTTTAGGGGCGGCATAACGTACAGCCGCATCCTATGGAGCACTGGGTGCTCTGGTGCTTTAAATCACGCTTGTGTGCACACGGGGAGTTTCGTGTCAAAGAGCCTGGCTCTAGGGCACGGGAGGGGTGAACTCGCACAAAGTGCCTTGGGATGCCGCTTCCTCAAATCCGGCCCTGAGGTCACGGACATTTTGGATAACAGGTCCCACACCTGTATTTTGACCATTCAAACTATATTGCATCAAATGAGGTCCAAGTACACACCAATGGCTGCATTTGTTAGAATATAGAAAATTACGATACTGGGTTATGATAACTCAATGTTAATAAATAATTGCAGAATAATACGTCTTTCAGACACAGTCTCATATTTTAAAAAAGTTATGGTAACAATATATTATTTTTGTTACACAAAGTTTCTCCTTCTCATACTATTCATGCAATTTTTGTTGGAAATCAGGCCACAGAGATTATGGAGCACTGGAAATGATCTTGCTGTTTTTGATATCGCCTATGGGAGACTGGGGTAACCCAACTGTCTCAAGTGCTCCTTGTGCAATTAATTAATTACAGGCATGTAAGGTATTGAGGAAACTGGAGCATGGCTGGAGATGTTATGACTTCTACTAAAATGTGTTTTACCAGTGGTGGAGAAAGGAGCAGATACTGGTGTCAATTGCACTTACATTCATAAATAACATAAAACCATTATTTCTTTTAACCAATGCATATAGGAAATTTGCTTAGAGTTACATGTTCTTTTATCAGATAAAATTGTATATTTGTGTTTACAGTCCCTTTATAAAGGAATAGGGTAACCCAATTCTGTAGAGCAAGCAACCAAGGAAGAAGGGTTTAATCTGATCAAAAGAACCAGTAAATAGCATGAAGAATGTACAAAATTATATTAGTAATACTAATGCAATGTTAGAACAATTTTAGTGCTACAAAGCATATAACATACAAAGAGCCATATAAAATACCAATGTCCTAAAATGACTTTTGAAAGAATGCGGGTCTTTGCTGCTAAAGTTGTCATATTGTACTGGCAGACTTTTTATCATTCTCTTTGCTCAATTTGTCAAATAGTTGTTCTGTCAGTCCACAAAATGAGCCTGCATAGTCTACTCTATTAGTCAAATTGATAACTATGTAAAAATAGGCTGGAGTTTCATGAAAGGACATTATTTAATATGGCGATGGGGAATCACAAAATATTTAGTTCATTTTATGATGTTTTCATTTGCAAAAAATTCTTTATTGTTTGTTGCAAAATTTTTAATCAGGTTATTTGCACAACATTGGCAAGAGTAAAATATTTTAGGGAATGCAACCATTGCTATGAATAAGAACTTGCAAATGACTATAGGTATTATTAGCAAATATGCAAAAAATGTAAATGAATTGGGTTTCAGACCCAATGAAACACATGAGTGAGGATGGAGTTAGGCCACACCAGATGGATTTTTGGACTGTGGATAAATGTAGATTGAGAATCAGCCTTGACACTCTTATAGTCTTTTTGATGTGCCTGCACCTGAAACCACTGCATTGGCCTGAGATTTCAGCACCAAAATGAGAAAGTAGACATTTTACCTTCAAAATCCCCTCTGTGAGCCTACACCTGGGCCAAATCAGTGACTCTGGGTGATAATTATTATATTTAAGTATAGGGGCTGAAAATTATCTAAAAAAAATATGGTTGGATGTAGGATGTGTCAAACATATTGACCCCCTCCCCCACTTCCAATTAGGGATAGGATAAGGAAGTGGCTGTGCCTTGGGAACCATTAGCCTTAAGGTGTCAGAGAGAGCGTAAAATAAAATGTTACATGCCCATTGTTCCGAGACCAGTATAAACAGATAAGGCAATGTTCACACTAGCTGAAGATGGAGGGGGTAAAAGAAGACTGCAGCCTATCCATGTCAGGTGGCAGAAGAAGTCTAAAAAAAAAATTGTAGAAAAAATTAAATCAGCACTGGAACCTGAGTAAGGAGCGCTATTAATCAAGGTGTTTTGGAAGCAAAATGGTTACCTATGACAGTATCCTTTTAAGTATTCTAGGATAAACATAATGTAGATTATATTGGATGGAAGAGGAGAGTACAGCTTGGAACTTGAGGTTTTCTGCATCAGGGGTCTTTCCATAATGTGGAGCACCATGCATGTAACACTAAAAAGAAAAAAGAAAAAAAAAAGTATTTTGCAAAAATTCACATAAAATGTGAATTATTATTAACTGTTGAAAGATAAAGAAAAAGTTAATATACTGTAAGTGTGACTCTCAGTGGGAAAGCCAGAATTGCAGAATGTGTCAGAAACAAATAGTCAGGTTGAAAAGGTGAGGAAAGCTCTAAATATATATAGAAAATGAACTGCATAACGACAAGTTATATAGTTAGTTATATAGTTAAATCGGATTGAAAAAAGACAAAGTCCATCAAGTCCTACCCCTCCAAATGAAACCCCAGCCCCATACCCACAGCCCTCCCTAATGATATATACCCATATCTATACTAACTATAGAGTTTAGTATCACAATAGCCTTTGTATTATGTCTGTCCAAGAAATCATCCAAGTCCCTCTTATAGTCATTAACTGAATCATCACCCGGCAGTGCATTCCCCAACCTCACTGTCCTCACTGTGATGAACCCCCTACTCTGTTCCTTTAAATGAAACTTCTTTTCCTCTAGTCTGAAGGGGAGGCCTCTGGTACGTGATTCTCTTTATGGGTAAAAAGGTCCCCTGCTATTTGTCTATAATGTCCTCTAATGTACTTGTAAAGTCTAATCATGTCCCCTCACAAGCGCCTTTTTTCCAGAGAAAACAACCCCAACCTTGTCAGTCTCCCCTCATAATTTAACTCTTCCCTCCCTCTAACCAGTTTAGTTGCACTTAGTCTCTGCACTCTCTCCAGCTCATTTATATCCCTCTTAAGGACTGGAGTCCAAAACTGGCCCCATACTCCAGATGAGGCCTCACCAGGGACCTAAAAAAGTGACAGACAGAGACTAATTATTTATTGGAAAAGAGACATACGCCTACCAGTCTTTGGAGCAAGAGTGACCACCACTGGGTGAAGCGCTGAAAGCATTTATATGTAGGGATGTAGCGAACTGTTCGCCGGCGAACTAGTTCGCACGAACTTCGACTGTTCGCGAACGTCGCGCGACGTTCGCCAATAGGCGTTCGCGTCAAAAATCGTTCGACCATTCGACCATTCGATTCCTCCGACCGCTAAAATCGAAGGATTTTCGTTCGAATCGAACAATCGAAGCCATTGGATTGAATGAAATCATTCGATCGAATGGCTTCGATCGTTCGATTCAAACGAAAATCCTTCGATCGAACGATTAAAATCGTTCGAATCGAACGATTTTCGGATGTTCGAAGTTCGCGAACTGTTCGCGAACTGTTCGCATTTTTTGCCGGTGTTCGCGAACGGCGTTCGCGAACACATACTCGGCAGTTCGCTACATCCCTATTTATATGGAAGAAAGCCCATCAATATGAACAGCTGAGGAAGCTTTATATAGATTAAACTAGATTTATCAGGGAAAAAGCAGGGAGATAGGCATGGGGTAAGGCAACTTAGTAAAATCAGATAAGGCACTTATTATATAAATTTAAATGCAATATCTTTAGAGCTATCCTTGCAAAACGACTGTGATGAAATGAATGCGCACACATTTTATATTATGTTCTTTTGAATTGAATTTAAAAGATAAACTCTCCTGTTTGACTGTTTCAGAAGAAACCAACCAAGAGTGTCTCAGAAGAACCAAGCAGCTGAAGACATTCCTGGATTGTTTATTTCACAGCAAACCAACTTTAGGCCAATTAAATACAAGTTCATGTCTTTGACCAGTCAATATTTGATATATGAAGAATCCACCCACGTGCTGATACGTTGCTAAGAGACTGCATGTTAGTGATAGCTTATCTGAAGCCCAGGTAAATCAATGACAATGATTAATAACAGTGACTGACCCACTTGTGTTCATTCAGGGATATCCTTGCAATCTGTCCTATTTACAGCACTTGGGATCTAGTGTCATTAATTGACATTGTATATGAAAACATTTCTTTGCCAAATCAGTCTATGACACAATAAAGATAATTTGCTCTTAAGAAAGTCCAGAAATTACAAAGTCAAATAGCGTAGTCAGCAGATGAGATGCTAATGAATTGTGCTCCATTTACTGATGTCCAGGGTGTAGTTGACAGGAGGAACAATGTTCAATGTTATAATCAATAATAGTACAAGCTCCAAAACCTAGAATCTCTTTTGACTTAACTTCATTTGCCTTTTATTTCTAATATAAATATGAAGCTTTTGGACTCTTGCCAGGCACTAAACATGTACACTACATCGATTTAAAAACATTGGACATGGATTCTAATGCAAGATAAAAGGCTAAAATACATTTGCTGTAGGTTTTCTGGTTGAAAGCTTCAATTAATTTTTACCATCTTCTTGAAATCAATTTTTTTTGTAAATACTTTTTTGTTTTTTTTACTTTTTTTTTCATAGGGAAAAATGTCCAGAGATTGAATTTCAAGGTATGTTTTACTATTTTATTTATAAAATCCAGCGACTGAATTGCAATCATGTCAAACTGTGTAACAAATGCAACTAAACATTGCTTTCATAGTTTAAATGGGATATCATGCTGGGGTAGAGAGAAGGCTCAGGCGAGTTTCTGAAAGTAACGTTCAACCTTGAAATTGCAGCTCATCGCATGCCTGGGTTGGTTAGGATTCCGTATGGATTGTTCTTCCCATATGTACATTAATCAAGCAAATATCCTCATATTGTTTAGTGTCAACGTGTAACAAGGTGTAACAGCACTAAGCAGTCTTAGAATTTGCAATTGATTTTTAAATATTTTCTTTGTATTCAGGCTCAGTAACAGTATGGGATGTGTAAAACAAGTAGGGATGTAGCGAACGTCGGAAAAAAAGTTCGCGAACATATTCGCGAACTTGCGCAAAAATGCGAGCGGTTCGCGAACGGTTCGCGAACCCCATAGACTTCAATGGGAAGGCGAACTTTAACATCTAAAAAAGACATTTCTGGCCAGAAAAATGATTTTAAAGTTGTTTAAAGGGTGCAACGACCTGGACAGTGGCATGCCAGAGGGGGATCAAGGGCAAAAATGTATCTGAAAAATCTGCCTGTGTGTGCTTGGAAGAGATAGTGTAGGGGGAGAGCTGTTAGTGATTTCAGGGACAGATGATAGTAAGTTTGCTGGCTAGTAATCTGCTTGATACTGCTCTGTATTGGAGGGACAGAAGTCTGCAGGGATTTGAGGGACATTTTAGCTTAGGTAGCTTTGCTGGCTAGTAATCTACTGTTCTCTTTAAACAACTGCCATACGTTGCCCTTGTAGGCATTGTTTGCCCAGTTTTTTTGGACGCAGCCACTGAAGCACAGTTGCCAGAAAAAATATGCCATATAAATGCTGAAAATAGTCATTTTTCGCCATACGTTGACCTTGTAGACATTGTTTGCCCAGTTTTTTTTGGACGCAGCCACTGAAGCACAGTTGCCAGAAAAAATATGCCATATAAATGCTTAAAATAGTAATTTTTCGCCATACGTTGACCTTGTAGACATTGTTTGCCCAGTTTTTTTGGACGCAGCCACTGAAGCACAGTTGCCAGAAAAAATATGCCATATAAATGCTGAAAATAGCCATTTTTTGCCATATACGTTGAGTCAACGTATGGCAAAAAATGACTATTTTCAGCATTTATGTGGCATATTTTTTCTGGCCTCTGTGCTTCAGTGGCTGCGGCCAAAAAAACTGGGCAAACAATGCCTACAAGGTCAACGTCGTTGACCTTGTAGGCATTGTTTGCCCAGTTTTTTTGGCCGCAGCCACTGAAGCACAGAGGCCAGAAAAAATATGCCATATAAATGCTGAAAATAGTCATTTTTTTGGTCGCAGCCACTGAAGCACAGTTGCCAGAAAAATTATGCCATATAAATGCTGAAAATATAAATTTTTTTGGTTGCAGCCACTGAAGCACAGAGGCCAGAAAAATTATGCCATATAAATGCAGAAAATATGCATTTTTTTGGTCGCAGCCACTGAAGCACAGTTGACAGAAAAATTATGCCATATAAATGCTGAAAATATAATTTTTTTTGGTTGCAGCCACTGAAGCACAGAGGCCAGAAAAATTATGCCATATAAATGGAGAAAATATGCATTTTTTTGGTTGCAGCCACTGAAGCACAGAGGCTAGAAAAATTATGCCATATAAATGGAGAAAATATGCATTTTTTTGGTTGCAGCCACTGAAGCACAGAGGCTAGAAAAATTATGCCATATAAATGGACAAAATATGCATTTTTTTGGTTGCAGCCACTGAAGCACAGAGGCCAGAAAAATTATGCCATATAAATGCAGAAAATATGCATTTTTTTGGACGCAGCCACTGAAGCACAGTTGCCAGAAAAAATATGCCATATAAATGCTGAAAATAGTAATTTTTCGCCATACGTTGACCTTGTAGACATTGTTTGCCCCGTTTTTTTGGACGCAGCCACTGAAGCACAGAGGCCAGAAAAAATTAAACCAGTAGGGTTTGCACCCTAGTTTGTAACGGTGGCGGAGGGAGGAGGACGCTAAAGGACAGCTGTGTGTGGAGTCATGAGGCTTGAAGAGAAGGACAGCTGCATAGAAGTCAGAACAAGTCTTCCGGCGTGCAGTAACCCTCCGAGATCCACCCCTCATTCATTTTAATAAAGGTCAGGTAATCGACACTTTTGTGACCTAGGCGAGTTCTCTTCTCAGTTACAATCCCTCCTGCTGCACTGAAGGTCCTTTCTGAGAGCACACTTGAGGCTGGGCAAGACAAGAGGTTCATGGCAAATTGTGACAGCTCTGGCCACAGATCAAGCCTGCGCACCCAGTAGTCCAGGGGTTCATCGCTCCTCAGAGTGTCGATATCTGCAGTTAATGCCAGGTAGTCCGCTACCTGCCGGTCGAGGCGTTCTTTGAGGGTGGATCCAGAAGGGTTGTGGCGCTGCCTTGGACAGAAAAGCATTTGCATGTCTGATGTTACAGACCGGCCAAAGGGCTTTGTCCTTGCAGGTGTGCTCGTGGCAGGATTACTGGCACCTCTGCCCCTGGAATGTTGATGAGTTCCTGAAGTGACATCACCCTTAAAAGCATTGTACAACATGTTTTGCAGGCTGGTTTGTAAATGCCGCATCTTTTCGGACTTGTGGTATGTTGGTAACATTTCTGCCACTTTATGCTTGTACCGAGGGTCTAGTAGCGTTGCGACCCAGTACAGGTCCTTCTCCTTAAGCCTCTTGATACGGGGGTCCTTCAACAGGCATGCCAGCATGAAAGACCCCATTCTCACAAGGTTGGATGCAGAGCTATCCATCTCCGCTTCCTCATTATCAAGGACTGCATCATCCACGGTCTCCTCCCCCCAGCCACGTACAAGACCAGGGGTCCCCAAAAGGTCACCACTAGCCCCCTGGGAAGCCTGCTCCTGTTGGTCCTCCTCCTCCTCCTCCACAAAGCCACCTTCCTCCTCTGACTCCACTTCTGGCACCTCTCCCTGCGTTGCAGCAGGTGCCTGGGTTCGTTCTGGTGATTGCGACCATAAATCGTGCGCTTCCAGCTCCTCGTCACGCTGGTCTACAGCCTCATCTGTCACTCGTCGCACGCCACGCTCCAGGAAGAAAGCGAAGGGTATTAGGTCGCTGATGGTGCCTTCGGTGCGACTGACCATATTTGTCACCTCTTCAAAAGGTCGCATGAGCCTGCAGGCATCGCGCATAAGCACCCAGTAACGGGGGAAAAAAATCCCCAGCTCTGCAGATCCAGTCCTACCACCCAGTTCAAAAAGGTACTCGTTGACGGCCCTTTGTTGTTGCAGCAGACGTTCCAACATAAGGAGCGTTGAATTCCAGCGAGTCTGGCTGTCAGAAATCAAACGCCTGACTGGCATGTTGTAGCGCTGCTGAATGTCAGCAAGGCGTGCCATGGCTGTGTAGGAACGTCTGAAATGGGCCGACACCTTTCTGGACTGGGTGAGAACGTCCTGGAATCCTGGGTACTTGGAGACAAAACGTTGGACTATTAAATTTAACACATGTGCCATGCAGGGCACATGTGTTAAATTTCCCAGTCTCAACGCTGCCAACAGATTGCTTCCATTGTCACACACCACTTTTCCGATCTGCAGTTGGTGTGGGGTCAGCCACCGATCGGCCTGTGACTGCAGAGATGACAGGAGTACAGATCCGGTATGGTTTTTGCTTTCCAGGCACGTCATCCCCAAGACAGCGTGACAACGGCGTACCTGGCACGTCGAATAGCCTAGGGGGAGCTGGGGGTGCACAGGTGTGGAGGAGGAGAAGGAGGACCCAGCAGCAGAGTAAGAAGAAGAAGAGGAAGAAGACGAGGTAGAGAGCGATGGAGGAGTAGAGGTGGTGGCAGAACCGCGTGCAATCCGTGGCGGTGACACCAACTCCACTGTTGTTGTTGTTGTTGAGCTACCCATTCCCTGCTTCCCATTCCCAGCCATTACCAAGTTCACCCAGTGGGCAGTGTAGGTGACATACCTGCCCTGACCATGCTTGGAGGACCATGCGTCAGTAGTCATATGGACCTTTGGCCCAACACTAAGTGACAGAGATGCGGTAACTTGGCTCTGCACATGTTGGTACAGGTGTGGTATTCCCTTTTTAGAAAAAAAATTGCGGCTGGGTACCTTCCACTGCGGTGTCCCAATTGCTACAAATTTGCGGAAGGCCTCAGAGTCCACCAGCTGGTATGGTAAAAGCTGGCGGGCTAAGAGTGCAGACAAGCCAGCTGTCAGACGCCGGGCAAGGGGGTGACAGTCAGACATTGGCTTCTTACGCTCAAACATGGCCTTCACAGAAACTTGGCTGGTGGCAGATGACTGGGAATGGGAACAGGTGGTCAAGGTGGAAGGCGGAGTGGAGGGTGGTTCAGATGGGTCAAGGAGAGCAGAGGTAGAGCAGTAAGATGCTGGACCAGAAGGAGTGTGGCTTTTAGTTTGCCTGTTGCCTTTGAGGTGTTGCTCCCAAAGTGCTTTGTGCTTGCCGCTCATGTGCCTTCGCATAGAAGTTGTACCTATGTGGCTGTTGGGCTTACCAAGGCTCAGTTTCTGACTGCACTCATTGCAAATTACAATGCTTTTGTCAGAGGCACACACATTAAAAAAATCCCACACTGCTGACTTTTTGGAAGTGTGCGATCTGGCGGTAACAGTAGAAGTTGGCGGCATTGGCGGCAATGGCGGGTGCGTTGGCCGGCTGAACACAGGTGCCGATACATGTTGTTGCCCTACTGATCCCTGCGGGCTGGCCTCCCTGCTTCTTCTAAGTCTTATTCTCCTACTGCCTCTCTGACTCTCCGTCTCTCCATCTGAACTACCCTCCTCTTGCTCTCTTCTACTAGGCACCCACAAAACATCAATCTCCTCATCATCATTCTCCTCAGATGCATCAATTTCTTCTGACACATCACAGAAGGAAGCAGCAGCGGGGACCTCCTCCTCCTCCTCATCACTCATCATTATGTCCATCTCTGTCGTGTTCTCTGCCAGAATTAAATCTGGTGTAACGTCCTCATCTCCTTCATCTTCTTCTGCCAATAATGGTTGCGCATTACTCAGTTCAAGAAACTCATGGGAAAATAACTCCTCTGACTCCAGTGAAGAAGGGGCACCGGTGGTGGAGGAAGTGTTACGTGGGGTGGCCATAGCAGTGGAGGATGAGGAGGATGTTGTGGTAAAGTTAGAAACGGTAGAGGATGGGGTGTGCTGTGTAAGCCAGTCAACTACCTCTTCAGCATTTTGGGAGTTCAGGGTCATTGGCTTTTTAAAACTGGGCAATTTGCTAGGGCCACAGGATTGCATAGCAGCACGGCCCCTAGCACGGCCTCTGCGTGGCGGCCTGCCTTTGCCTGGCATTATTTTTAAAAAAACAACAACAACAAAAACTCAGTTGGTTTTTCTGGAAACGATAATACACACAGCTAGATGGCAGTTTGAAGAAAACAGTGTGCAAATAATGCCTACAAGATCAACGTATACACTACTACAGCGGTGGATACGGATTACGTAAAATATATGAATGCTGCTTGAAAAAAAGTAACTCAAGTGGTTTTTCTAGAGACGATAATATTATCAATATTTAGACAAAATGTGAACAAGCTCACACAGCTAGATGGCGGTTTGAAGAAAACACTGTGCAAATAATGCCTACAAGGTCAACGTATACACAGCGGTGGATACGGATTACGTAAAATATAAGAATGCTGCTTGAAAAAAAGTCACTCCGGTGTTTTTTCTGGAGACGGTAATATTATGGATATTTAGACAGAATGAGAACACGGTCACACAGCTAGATAGCAGTTGGTTGAATAACACACTGGGCAAAAAATGCCTACAGGGCAAATAATGCCTACAAGGTCAACGTATACACAGCGGTGGATACGGATTACGTAAAATATAAGAATGCTGCTTGAAAAAAAGTCACTCCGGTGTTTTTTCTGGAGACGGTAATATTATGGATATTTAGACAGAATGAGAACACGGTCACACAGCTAGATAGCAGTTGGTTGAATAACACACTGGGCAAAAAATGCCTACAGGGCAAATAATGCCTACAAGGTCAACGTATACACAGCGGTGGATACGGATTACGTAAAATATAAGAATGCTGCTTGAAAAAAAGTCACTCCGGTGTTTTTTCTGGAGACGGTAATATTATGGATATTTAGACAGAATGTGAACACGGTCACACAGCTAGATAGCAGTTGGTTGAATAACACACTGGGCAAAAAATGCCTACAGGGCAAATAATGCCTAAAAGGTCAACT
The DNA here is from genome assembly GCA_038501925.1 of Xenopus petersii. Lineage (NCBI taxonomy): Eukaryota > Metazoa > Chordata > Amphibia > Anura > Pipidae > Xenopus > Xenopus petersii. The sequence continues at coordinate 2,492,058 of CM076675.1, forward strand.
TATACACTACTACAGCGATGGATACGGATTACGTAAAATTTATTATGGCTGCTTGAAAAAAGTCACTCCGGTGTTTTTTCTGGAGACAGTAATATTATGGATATTTAGACAGAATGTGAACACGGGCACACAGCTAGATAGCAGTTGGTTGAATAACACACTGGGCAAAAAATGCCTACAGGGCAAATAATGCCTAAAAGGTCAACTTATACACTACTACAGCGATGGATACGGATTACGTAAAATTTATTATGGCTGCTTGAAAAAAGTCACTCCGGTGTTTTTTCTGGAGACGGTAATATTATGGATATTTAGACAGAATGTGAACACGGGCACACAGCTAGATAGCAGTTGGTTGAATAACACACTGGGCAAAAAATGCCTACAGGGCAAATAATGCCTAAAAGGTCAACTTATACACTACTACAGCGATGGATACGGATTACGTAAAATTTATTATGGCTGCTTGAAAAAAGTCACTCCGGTGTTTTTTCTGGAGACGGTAATATTATGGATATTTAGACAGAATGTGAACACGGTCACACAGCTAGATAGCAGTTGGTTGAATAACACACTGGGCAAAAAATGCCTACAGGGCAAATAATGCCTAAAAGGTCAACTTATACACTACTACAGCGGTAGTAAAATAAAAAAAAGTTAAATAAAAAAAAATTAAAGTTGGTGCTGCTGAACTACTAGGAGCAGCAGATTAGCACACCAGTCCCACTCCCCAACACTGCTAGACTAATAGCACTGGGCTCTTATAGTAGTAGTAGTAGTAGTAGTAGTAAAACAACAAAAAAATAAATAAAAGCAGTCCTTACAAGGACTATTGCTATTGCAGCAGTCAGCAGATGAGATCAGAAGCAGGACAGCTGCCCACTGCAGCTACATACAGAGCACTGCAGTAGAAGGTAGATTACTAGCCAGCAAAGCTACCTAAGCTTAAATGTCCCTCAAACCCCTGCAGACTTCTGTCCCTCCAATAACAGAGCAGTATCAAAACGTTTACTAGCCAGCAAACTTTCAACTGTCCCTGAAATCACTAACAGGCAGCAGCTCTCTCCCTACACTATCTCTTCAGCACACACAGGCAGAGTGAAAAAAAGCTGCAGGGCTTCGGTTTTTATAGGGAAGGGGAGTGGTCCAGGGGAGAGCTTCCTGATTGGCTGCCATGTACCTGCTGGTCTGGGGTGAGAGGGCAAAAAAAAGCGCCAACAATGGCGAACCCAAAATGGCGAACGTCGCGCGACGTTCGCGAACTTCCGGCGAGCGCGAACACCCGATGTTCGCGCGAACAAGTTCGCCGGCGAACAGTTCGCGACATCTCTAAAAACAAGATCTTTCAATCTAGTTGAAATCTTTACAGCTTTTCTGCTCTTTTAGAAGAGTGATTTCTAGCCCATTTGCTTTGTGAGAGACATTAAATAATACAAAAGCACCTGGTAGAAAATCTTGCAAACAGCTTTAACTTTATTAAATATTTAATCTGTTGTGCGACGCTGATAAGCCGCCCTATGCATTACAGACCATATGCTCGGTAAGATGTGCATTGTTTATTTTCCTCCTTTATCTTAAAAACCCAGCAGGGTCTAAAGACCAATTTTATATGGGAAAGGCCAAGCAATGACATTCAGAATTTTATATTTAGAAATGGTAACAAAACAATAGTTTGGTGCTGTAGCTGTAGCTTTTTATTTTCTCCCACAATGCAAAAACATACAACCAGTTGAACTGTTCCCTTGTAGTGATGGGTGAATTTATTCGCCAGGCGCAAATTTGCGGTGAATTTGCGCGATTCGCCGCCAGCAAATAAATTCGCGAAACACCTATGAAAATTTGCGGCAAAAATTCGGCGGCGTCAAAATTTTTTTCCGGAAAACAGACGCTTGCGTCAAATAGACGCCGGCGTCAAAAACGGGCGCCGGCGTAAAAAAAACGGGCGCCGGCGTCAAAAACGGGTGCCGGCGTAAAAAAAACGGGCGCCGGCGTCAAAAACAAGACGCCGGCGCCGTTTCGTGAATTTTTTCGCCGTTTCGGAGAAACGAAAAGGCGCAAATTCGCCCATCACTATTCCCTTGTGGAACTAACCCTAGTGTATACATGTTATAGCAGTGGCGTGTGTGTGACGTTAGTATGTACTTATAGAATGTAAGCTGCAAGCTCCTTTAAAACAAGGCTGATGTAAATGATGACCACTTTCCAAAAAGCATGTTGTATAAGTAAAGGTGTATTATAATACATGTGGTATTGCTTGCATCCATTTTACAACATATTGGTTAGTTAAAGGGACACTAAACCTAACCAGTGTTGCACTGGCCCACCGGGATAACGGTGGGCCCAGGTGTCAGTGGACCCTCTTGCTTCTAATCATTTTCATGATCATTTCCTATTTCTTTATTGGAAAAAATGCTTACTAATGGAAGAGTATAGTAAGTAGTGTGGCGAGGTAACTACTAGGATACCTGGTAAAGTCCAAAACGGAGCTTATTTATGCCCCAGGTTCCGAACAGAGTGGTTCCAAGACTGCTAGTCCAGCCCGGGTGTTTTGAGTTGTCCTGAGGCAACTCAGATGGATAATTAAAAAGGCAGCTCAAGTCAGAGTGTTGAGCTTCGTTCTGGGAAAAGACACAGAAAAGCTGCCTGTGGGAGCTCACTGAGAGACTTGGAACCAACACAAGGTTTGGGAATTTGTTTGTGTTTGATTAGTTAGTATCTGTTGTAGGGAGACAGGCAATAGGCCTACTCCTGGTTATTTAGGAAAACTGACCTGTGTTAATTAGAAGCTCATTAAGTGGCAAGGATTTTATTTTGAACTGTTTATTGTGTTTATTTCCTGCAAGTGAAAATAAACGGCCAAAAAGCGATTACCCTCTCATGTGTTATGATTGTGCCGTGGGCTGTTTAACCCTAGCTTCCTAAATCCTTACAGTAGATATAAAAGACTAGGAGAATAAAGAGTTTAACTTTATTAAATATTTAATCTGTTGTGCGACGCTGATAAGCCGCCCTATGCATTACAGACCATATGCTCGGTAAGATGTGCATTGTTTATTTTCCTCCTTTATCTTAAAAACCCAGCAGGGTCTAAAGACCAATTTTATATGGGAAAGGCCAAGCAATGACATTCAGAATTTTATATTTAGAAATGGTAACAAAACAATAGTTTGGTGCTGTAGCTGTAGCTTTTTATTTTCTCCCACAATGCAAAAACATACAACCAGTTTAACTGTTCCCTTGTAGTAATGGGCGAATTTATTCGCCAGGCGCAAATTCGCGGCGAATTTGCGCGATTCGCCGCCAGCGAATAAATTCGCGAAACACCTATGAAAATTTGAGTCAAAAATTCAGTGGCGTCAAAATTTTTTTTCCAAAAAAACAGACGCTGGCGTCAAAAACGGGCGCCGGCGTCAAAAACGGGCGCCGGCGTAAAAAAAACGGGCGCCGGCGTCAAAAACAAGACGCCGGCGCCGTTTCGTGAATTTTTCACCGTTTCGGAGAAACGAAAAGGCGCAAATTCGCCCATCACTATTTCCTTGTGGAACTAACCCTAGTGTGTACATGTTATAGCAGTGGCGTGTGTGTGACGTTAGTATGTACTTATAGAATGTAAGCTGCAAGCTCCTTAAAAACATGGCCTGATGTAAATGATGACCACTTTCCAAAAAAAGCATGTTGTATAAGTAAAGGTGTATTATAATACATGTGGTATTGCTTGCATCCATTTAACAACATATTGGTTAGTTAAAGAGACACTAAACCTAACCAGTGTTGCACTGGCCCACCGGGATAACGGTGGGCCCAGGTGTCAGTGGACCCTCTTGCTTCTAATCATTTTCATGATCATTTCCTATTTCTTTATTGGAAAAAATGCTTACTAATGGAAGAGTATAGTAAGTAGTGTGGCGAGGTAACTACTAGGATACCTGGTAAAGTCCAAAACGGAGCTTATTTATGCCCCAGGTTCCGAACAGAGTGGTTCCAAGACTGCTAGTCCAGCCCGGGTGTTTTGAGTTGTCCTGAGGCAACTCAGATGGATAATTAAAAAGGCAGCTCAAGTCAGAGTGTTGAGCTTCGTTCTGGGAAAAGACACAGAAAAGCTGCCTGTGGGAGCTCACTGAGAGACTTGGAACCAACACAAGGTTTGGGAATTTGTTTGTGTTTGATTAGTTAGTATCTGTTGTAGGGAGACAGGCAATAGGCCTACTCCTGGTTATTTAGGAAAACTGACCTGTGTTAATTAGAAGCTCATTAAGTGGCAAGGATTTTATTTTGAACTGTTTATTGTGTTTATTTCCTGCAAGTGAAAATAAACGGCCAAAAAGCGATTACCCTCTCATGTGTTATGATTGTGCCGTGGGCTGTTTAACCCTAGCTTCCTAAATCCTTACAGTAGATATAAAAGACTAGGAGAATAAAGAGTTTGAGGGAAGAGAGGAGTATATAGTATATAGTATAGTATAATAATAGTTTGGATGGTGGACCCACAGTCTAAGGTTTTCTGGTGGGCCACTGTCATCCAAGTCCAACATTGAGCCTAATCGTAAAGGTGTCCCACTGTGCTCCCTAGTTCTCTATAGGAGTTGAGAAAAAACACAATTAAACATGGAAACCAATTCACCTCACCAAAAACCAAATTACAGATGTAAGAGAATTGACCAGTGAGAATGCTGATCCCAAGCTCTATGCCAAGCATTTTAGAGATTATTGTGTCATTTTTTTCTATTTTTTATTTCATCATATTACACTGGAATCACATGATAATACAGTATAAAGTGCTCTACCTCTGTGTATTATCCCTTCAGATCAGGTGCTTATCAGTGAGTTACCCAACCTGCCACGGGTCAGGAAAATCATATGTAGAGTCCACAAGACTGCAGCACACTGGAATCAAAAATGGGGAGGAAGGTAAGACTTCCTGTGAAACTGCTTAATGTTTCCAACAATTCCACATATTCATTAACAGAGGAGCTGGGATTTTTTTTTATAGGTTTATTTTGCATTCTTATGTTGACCCAGGTCCTTGAGAACTGGAGAACATTTTTATGCAATATTGCTTTAAGAATACATCCTGATTTTACTGGACTACATCTTCCACCATGCCTTAACCTTGATAATATACTAAAGAACGCTGGCATTCAGTGGCGTAACTTGATATGACTTGATATTATTGGGCTCCACAGCTAATTATTTTTCAGGATATATAGGATATTTTGCATGAACTTGGAGGTTCTAGAAATATAATACAACCAACACACCACAGGACTTCAGTGTTGAGGTGTACACTAATTAAGAGGGTTATTTAACTTGTTATAATACATTTGCATTTGTGTCTATATGTATACTGTATGTTGACAAGTTTATTTAAAAAGGGGCGGTATCTGTCAATTTTTGAATCTGAAAATCCACCATCTCAGAAATGCCGAGGCTCTGTATAAGTCAATGACAGAGGTCCCTATCCTATGTCATTAGATGTTTCTATGGTCTGCACTGTGATTAGCCAAAAAACCCAACCTTTTCAGGCAAGAATCCAAAGAAGAAGGCTAAAAAAATCATTGATTCGGGAAAAAACAGAAAAAATTGTATGATTCTGGTTTTGCTCTGTTTTATCAGTTTTTACCCAAACCAATTAAATTTAGCTTTTTTAATAATAAAGAAGGTAAAATCATGGATTCTAGTTTTTTATTTAAAAAATCAGAATTTTTTTTTTTTAAATTGATTTTGATATAATGGAGCAAATACTAATCAAAACACAGTAATAACTAATAAAAGAAACACACGCAAGTCAATGCTGCAGTTTGTCTACTAACTCTGGTGGTTATGCTGTAAAAACTGAACAAACAGGGCAAGCAAGATATATTTCTGTTCATCTGGTACGCAGCCATTCTAACTGGCCTAATGGTGCTTATCAACAATGTTTAAAGGGATACCATCATTCATTTTGAAAAACTGGGAAGCTGTCAGGCTTCACCTGTCTAGACCCAAGATGTGAGGAGACGTGGCCAATCTGAAGAGTAACAAAACTGTTCACGTGGAATAGTGGTTCAGCTGGGGTTAAGCAGAAAGAGAAGTCAAATGGGCAGGCCGGGGTCAATGCAGGCAGAGTTCAATCATAATCATTAAGCAGGCTGAGGTCAAATGCAGGTGGAGATCAAGTGTAGTCAGGGTATCAAGGAGAAGTCAAAACCGGAATCAAATAGTCAGGATACAAGTTCACAGGAGCAAAGTTTATTACCAAGCACAGAACCATTCCCTGAGTGTTCTTTTAAGGAGGGCATTTTGGCACCAAACGTATTGACACCTGCGTCCTGTGTCATGACGCCGCACACATTCACATTAGCAAACGTTTAGACACCAGCGTCCATTTGAGGGCGCGGTGTATGATAACACACATGTGTCTACATTGACGCCCATGTTGACACGCACGTCCATACACGCCAAATCCTTACAGAAGCGCCAAAGTTAAGGAATGGTTTTGATAAAAAAAGCATGCAGGCAAACATTTTTAAAGGAAAACTAAACTGCCAAAATGAATAATTATGCAATAGATAGTTTATAAGTATCAGAATCTTATTTTGCCCTTTAATATCTTTACCCTTGAGCTACCACTGTATGATATTCTGTGTGGGGCCTCAGAGATCACCTGACCAGAAATACTGCAGCTCTAACTGTAACAGGAAGAGATCACCTGACCAGAAATACTACAGCTCTAACTGTAACAGGAAGAGATCACCTGACCAGAAATACTGCAGCTCTAGCTGTAACAGGAAGAGATCACCTGACCAGAAATACTGCAGCTCTAACTGTAACAGGTAGAGATCACCTGACCAGAAATACTGCAGCTCTAGCTGTAACAGGAAGAGATCACCTGACCAGAAATACTGCAGCTCTAGCTGTAACAGGAAGAGATCACCTGACCAGAAATACTGCAGCTCTAACTGTAACAGGAAGAGATCACCTGACCAGAAATACTGCAGCTCTAGCTGTAACAGGAAGAGATCACCTGACCAGAAATACTGCAGCTCTAACTGTAACAGGAAGAGATCACCTGACCAGAAATACTGCAGCTCTAACTGTAACAGGAAGAGATCACCTGACCAGAAATACTGCAGCTCTAGCTGTAACAGGAAGAGATCACCTGACCAGAAATACTGCAGCTCTAGCTGTAACAGGAAGAGATCACCTGACCAGAAATACTGCAGCTCTAACTGTAACAGGAAGAGATCACCTGACCAGAAATACTGCAGCTCTAACTGTAAAAGGAAGATAGGTGGAAGCAAAGGACAGAACTCTGTTAATTGGCTCATGTGACCTAACATGTATGGTTTGTTTGTGTGCACCGTGACTTAAAGAATCCCAGGGGGTGGCTTTTTTTTCCTAAAATGTCAATTTTCTATTTAGGAAGAATGTATGTTATTTTGAAATTGGTTTATTTAGATGAAGCAGGGTTTTACATTTGAGCTGTTTTATACAAAATATTTTATAGGTGTAGTTTTCCTTTACTAATTTTACCTCAGCCGCAAATTAGAGGGGTTGACAGAGTTAATTTCTTTATTTTTTACAACAGCAATCCAACTAATACAGGACATGGGACTCATTACTTTATTAATCATGAGTAGTCAACACATACAAAGGAAGATAAGGCTCTGTCGTTTATTACACATTCATATAGTTGATAGAACAATATGCTACTATATATTTGCCTTCTGCCTGTCTATTACACTTTTGCCTTGTCCCTCTGTCTCCCACATACTGTACCTCTTCTTGTTCTGCTGCCATTCACACTCACATTCACACTCACATTCACACTCACATTCACACTCACACTCATGCCCTCACATTGCCTATACTTGTTCTTCACAAGAAAATGCTGTAGATCTGGAAAGCGTAATGAGTAAGTGATCGGAAAGCTAACAGCGGCAGATTAGCAGTGGATTCAGCATGTGGTATTGAAATATATTTATACAAATATGTGTGTATCACTTTAAGTTATAAATGGTGCATTCTGATGCCAAAGAGTAGCCAGCAATGTTAAAGGGGAAGTAAAGTGTAAAATAGAATAAGGCTAGAAATGCTGTAATTTGTATACTCAACATAAACATGAACTGACTGCACCACAAGTCTAATCAAACAAATGATTTATGCTTTCAAAGTTGGCCACAGGGAGTCACCATCTTGTAACTTTGTTATACATCTTTGCAAGACCAAGACTGTGCACATGCTCAGTGTGATCTGGGCTGCTTAGGGATCGTCATAAATGACCAAAACAGCACAAGTCAAACAATATCTGCCAGAAGCCGATACAGCAAGACTGATTAATAATCAGAATATACAGACTGCTTCCTGGTCATAACAATGAGTAGGTATGACCAAAGCAAGAGGAACCTGAGATAAGACAAAATAATACTACTAATAATACTACTACTACTACTACTACTACTTATAATAATAATAATAATAATAATAATAATACTGCTAGTTTTACTATACCTACTACTACTACTACTACTACTACTAATATTAATCTTCATCTAATTAGTCTAGAGGAACCACAAGTAATGTAATGTAACAAAGAGATCTGCAAACAAATTTTTCTAGTAATTACATTGTCCTTAAAAATGTTTTAATAAGAAGGCAGTCACTAAAAGTGTGACCACTTAAGCATCAGCAAAACCCCTTTTATCCTTCTGATGAAAAGCATCAGCATAATTGAACTATTGAGTGACACAAGGCTCAAACTCAATCCCATAAACTTATTAGTAGATAAGCCTTTAGAGCATTTTCCTATAAGCAGGTGACAGTATGATGCATTTACGGCTTCAGAAAGGAACATAACACTATTTATATAAATTCAGTATTAGAAGGTGTGAATCATCTAAGACAAATTGTGTTTGCCCTTGACATTTTAAAACTCTTATTTATATAGCAATATTAATACATTTTATTTTTGAAAGTATGTGTATCTGTGACTGCTTGTCTTGCTGGCTCCCTGTGATTTGTACAATAAGAATATTTTAAAGAAGTATCACTATCTGAACTCTCATTTGGAAGGAAACAGAATAAGATCTGAGAGATGCAGGCAACTGGGTTCAGTACATAAGTACATGGAGCGAATGGAAAAACTTGTGTACATGTCACTAGAGAGAAATGACAGAAGCAGAAACCTACAGTAGCAGCATGAGTTTCTCAAGGAGATAAAACAAACACTAGTTATTGTACGGCTCTTCTAAAACGAAGTATTTGTGGGAAAACACATTTAGGAAATAGAATGGACGTTTTATGGACTGAATAGAAGACAAAGGGTTCATTCAAGCACATTTACAGTGTGGTCAAGCTAAAATGGATGCAATTGCTAGGCATTTATTAAAGTTACCTGGGTTCAAACTTGCACCTTTTGCTTCTATAAAACTTGTGCTCTCTATTGATTCAAGTGGAAATGCTCCTATCGACACCTACTGTAGATCTACTGTCACCTTAAACATGACATTAATTCCAGGTGTTGCATCAGTTTCTGAAGAATCATGCTCAAATATGGCTGGAAATTACACAGTCCCAACTTTCATTCCAATCTGGTACATTTGCTTATATTCTTATTCAATACAGATATTCCCAAATCCCATAGAGTCAGATGCAAATGAGAAAAACGTATCTCACTGTTTATTACCCTGTTCCTGACATTCTTCAGTCTATTCCAGGTATTTGTCTTTTTGGACCTAGTTCCGCCAGCTCAATTTTGCCTTGCACTCACGATTTTACTTAACATTGCATCTTGTGAGGTTGTGGCCTACAACTCAAACTGAGATCCAAAGGAAAAGGGTGGATTGTGAACCTGTTCATGTGGTACAGGAAAAGACTGACAGTAGCAATCAGTAAATGGATACATTGTTGGACTGGCCCATCAGGATACCAGGAAAACTCCCGGCGGGCCAGGTGTCAGTGTGCATGTTGCTTCTAACCATTTGGCCTATTTCTTTATGGGAACAAAGAGGCCTATTAATGGAAGAAAAGAGTATAGTATGTAGTGAAAAAAAAGACTAGGAGAATAAAGAGATTTATTGAGGATATACTTGTTTGGAAAGTGGGCCCTCAGCCTCCGATTTTCTGGTGGGCCCCTGGCAACCCTGGAGATGCCACCAGGTCCAGGCTGACTGTAGCTTCAGGCTGCCCTAGTATCAAATGGTGCAGTTGTTCACCGTTCATCTGGATGACACATTGGCAACCATATGGAAATGCGGGAGATTGGACACAAGTACCTTAATGAATTGTATCTATATGCTATCTCTAATCCATCCATTTTAGAGTATCCACACTTGCATGTTGGTTAGTTGTTGTGACTTATGTCATTTAATCCCTGCCACACAGAAAAATGCTTCTGACTCTCAAACTGGTTACAGCCTGCAGGAGACATCTTGCCTACTTACACTCTGTGCACTGAGTACAGGCAGATTAGGAGATCTTAAACCCTAATCAAATGTTGAAATGCCAGTCTCTGTGACTGAGACCGAAACAGTTGTGGGGGAAAAAGCTCAACTTTTCCGAGATTTATTATGCAACAAAAGTATGAAAAAAAATTCAGCCTATTGAAATCATGTAGAAGTCGGTGACAGATGTCACTTTTACAACTCGAAGATCTTGCATTGATTCATGGTTTTAGATAAGGATGGGCAAATTTTTTCGCCTTGTTTAGCCGTGGAAATGACGCCCATAACTTGTATGACGGCATGCGTCAAAAAAAAAAGACGCTCGTCAAAAAAATTTCGCCGCGCGGCAAAATATATTTTTTGACGCCTATAGACTTTAATGGCTGTCGGCGACAATTTTTGGTGAAAAGAAACGGGTCAAATTAGCCCATCCCTAGTTTTAGAGGATTTGGGGTGTTTTTTTGTGTGACAAGTTGAAAAATTTGCAGTTTACACAACTTTTCCTCTACATGCTTTATAAGTTTGGATTTTTTTTAACAGAAAAAGTTCAGAAACAAATCTCTGAAATTGGAAAACTGGTGGCTTTATAAAAGGAGTTTAAAAGGAAAATTATTTTTATTAAAATTCTTATTTAATAAAAATATTTAAGCAAATCCCTTCTAATCCCTTTTTAATAATAACTTGCAATGGCTTTGTTCTTTTTAAATACAGATTAAACAATAGTACTTGTGTATCAGTAATTTAGAATTTGTATAATCCATTTCATTTTTTTCATACTGTAGCATATGCTGAAAACACAATAAACCTTTTAGAATTGAAGTTTTTCCTCATCTAAACAAATTCGTTGGTAGATGTTTAGCCACCGACTAGCTAAATAAAAAAAATAGATAAAGTTCTACAATTAATTAATACTTTCCATTCCAAGTATTTGCATTATTTGTAGATTTGGCCCATGCTAACTCTCCTATGCAACTTTGTATAACTCTTACTTCCATTTTCTCTTAATTGTTATTTGTATTATTAATTTACAGCATTTCTAGTCAATTAGTATACACCATGCTGTTCAAGGAAATGTGAAATACATTAGCTGAAGCATCAAGTGTTTAATTTGTGTATTATTTGCAGGGAAGTATTAGTTGACAGCACACAGTTTATAATTAGAGAGCGCTCTGCTATAGTGTATTTATTGGGATATGCTGGCATGATATCACACAGGCAATATAATCTTTATGGAAAGACACATTTTCCTGCAACCAAACAAAAAAAAAAACAATTCAGTCGATAATAATGTTGTTAACATTATAAGGTTCATTTACCAATGTAAGTACACTGTGCAAAGTGAAATTTCCAACACAATTTGCCATGTTCTTTGCCAACAATTGATTTTTGGGCACCCCGCAATTTCATTTGATGTGTCAAAAAGAATCAATTGTGGTTATGCATTTTTAAAAGGCAGACACAAGTTGTTGGGCAAAAATTGTGATTATGGTGCTTGCCACTCAAATGATGTTTCTGAACCTATTCAGGTAGCCCAACCCTGGCCATGTTCATAGTGATGGTAGCTTCAGGGTTCTCTTGCGTCAATAAGTAAGTGTGTTTCAACTGAAAAGGCAACACAGATACGATAAATAAACATTAAGAGAGGGGTGCTCAGTACAACAGTACAAGTAGCCTGTTAGATGCATCACCTTTAATGAAGAGCATCAATAGCATCAATACATGCAACAATGTTGTGTCTGTGAAGGTAATTGAGCCTATGATCTGTTATTTATAGTCCCGGCACATTTACACAAGACATTACAGAGATTGTTCATCATTCTCATCAGCCCCTGCCCCAGTGGAATTGTACATCAGCAATGTGATCACAGTGATCTGTCCCAAAATGTTATCTGTTGATGCCATGTTGTTGTTTTAGTAGGATAATTACTATCTCATTCTATAAACAGGAGATTAGGTTTTAGCATTGGCATGGCTCCTTAAATATATTCTATTCTTTGGTTTCCTTTTTTGTTTTTTTAACGAAGGTACTGGGGTTGCATTAGACAACGTAACAGCTGTTTCAGGGAGTGTACAGGGTCAATGTCATCTGAAAGGTGACAAATCAATCACTAATTCCTTATTTTCTGCTAGTTGGATCATAGTATTAAACCCTTCTCTAATTAAGACTTTAAGTTGAGTTGGTTAAGTCAGTCGTACTGTACTTCAGCCTGTTTAGAGTGACAGTTCTGTATATATGCCATAAGAAAATTGCTTTTTAATGAAAGGTCAACTTTGATCTTTTTAGTATTAGTTATTGCTTGATAAATGCCAGCAATATGTTAGGGCTGTAACTAAATTAACTTTACAGGCATATCATTGTCACTTCTTACCACACTTTTTCATAGAGAAACCCACATAGTGATAGCGGTTTTTATCTTTTTTTAAAGTATTTCAGTTATTGGCTTTAAATCATGTTTTAAATATGAGCATTGTAAGAGTTGCTTTCATCATATTTGTGCGGTAAACTTGCTAATTGGGGTTTATTAATGTTATCCACCTACATTACATATTTAGGGGGTTATTTACTAAGATCCGAATACCCGAAATCCGAAAAGTTTGTGATTTGTTTTATAAAATCGGACTTTTAAAAAAATCTAAAATTTTTCAGAATTCATTAAACCCCGAGGGCTAAAAAGCCAGACTATAAAAACACGGCATCTCAAACCTGTTGAGGTTGCATAAAAGTCAATGGGAATAGTCCCATTGATTTTTGGTTGTGTTGGGGGTTTTGGACAATTTCACTATGTTTTCGGAGCTTTCGGGTGAAAACTACTAAAAATTCTGAGATTTCAGGGAAAATTCACGAAAAAATCGTGAAAATCTGAACTTTTCCCACAAAGCAAATTTTCAGGAAAATGTAATAATAAATAAGCGTTAAAAACTCGAGCGGGTTAGATCGGAGTTTGTAGCAGCCAATATTGAGATAAATGCGGACCTTGATAAATATGCTATTCAAGGATATAAACTGTTGACTTATAAAAAATAAATCAAAACACATTTTCTTTGACTTGGGTAACAAATGACAACTGGTAAAAGATGGTAACTGATGACAACGGCGCAAACCCTAATGCCATTGACAAAACGTATGTTGCCAAGTTTTGTTTTGTTTTTTTAGAAAACACTCACTATGACTATTTTTGGATTTGTGGGCTTTTGAATTCCCAATAATGTTTCATTGCTATAGTATGGGTAAAATAGTAGGATAATACTTTATGAATGTATATCCCAGACAAATAATACTTTAAATCTAACACACAATAAGATATATCATTGTGTAGAAGTAATGCATCAAATTAATACCCTAAGGGGCAGATTTATCAAGGGTCGAATTTCGAAGTACAAAAAACTTCGAAATTCGACCATCGAATTAAAAAACGTCAAATTCGAAGTTTTTTCAACAAATTTGGCAATCCTGCGGTTGAAAAAAATTTCTTCGACCGAACGATTAAATAAAAAAAAAAATTAGAAAAGTGCTCTTGAAGGTCCCCATAGGCTAATATTGCACTTTAATTTGGCGAAGTATGAAGTCAAAGTTTTTTCTAAAGAGACAGTACTTCGATTATCGAATGGTCGAATTTTTACTTCGAATCGATCAAATCGAAGTCGAATGGTCCAATGTAGCCTATTCGATGGTCAAAGTACCCAAAAATTTACTTCGAAATTCGAACTTTTTGAAATCTGAACCATCACTCAGGCTTAGTAAATCTGTCCCTAAATATTTAATCTATTAACCATGAATATATATATATATATATATATATATATATATATATATATATATATATATATGTATTTTAGTTTAGTCCACTGCCTGGTGGTGTGTAACTGAGGGAAATAAATTGGCAAGAATCTAATATACATTCCAGCAAGAGTGCCTATAAAAGCACATGTGCATGTCAAGTCACACTAATGATTGACACATTCATATAGAAGGAGATTTAACTCATGTAATGCACATTAAATTAGATCCCTCAGACTCATGTAGTGATTCAGACAAGAAGATTCTGACAGTTACAAGAGTAAGGACACGATGCTTCTAACAGACTTCAGAATTCTAAACTGATCTGTTAAGGTCCCTACATACAGAAAAGAACAGACACTGAGGCTAAAACTCATTTTAGAAACCAATTTAAACTCTTTATGTTGAGATAATCTACATGTGTGTGTCTTAAGAGACAAATTAACAAAGAATAAGCCTTGACTGAACATGCTGTCTCTAATACTAAACTGGTTTTGTTGGACTGCAGGAATTCTTAGGCAATTAATTCCGTAAATGGCTACAAAGTCTGGTTAAGGGACGGAGGACCTGTGTACAATCATCACTACTAGTGAACTTCAAATCTCTGCTCTCTTGCTTAAAGCTATGTTGAATTACATACTATAATCCCACTTGGTGTTCTAACAGGCAATTCTGGTCTGCAATATAAAAGCAGATTTATATGGTAAGATGTTATAACTCCAATGGCTTCCATATTTCTAGATGTACTGTACTGATACAAAACCAATGATGGAACATTTTTGTTAAAGGGATACTGTCATGGGAAAAATTTTTTTTCAATATGAATCAGTTAATAGTGCTGCTCCAGCAGAATTCTGCACTGAAATCCATTTCTCAAAAGAGCAAACTGATTTTTTTTAGATTCAATTTTGAAATCTGACATGGAGCTAGACATATTGTCAATTTCCCAGCTGCCCCAAGTCATGTGACTTGTGCCTGCACTTTAGGAGAAAAATGCTTTCTGGCAGGCTGCTGTTTTTCCTCCGATGACAGGATCCCTTTAAGTCAACCTGGTGTGGCTAGTCAGATTCTTTGAAGGAATTACTAACCATTAAAACTGATCAACTGTTTACAACCATATATATAGATATATATAAAACCATATAATTTAACGGAGTATAAAGGTATATATTGCATATCCTTTTACCTATCTAGGTATCTTACAATAGCAATAAAGCACAATTCATCCTTACTTAACAACATACACATCTAAACTAAACACAATAATCCCCAATATTTATTAACATACAGCATAAACCTTAAGAGGTTAAACTCATAGGGGCCCATTTACTAATAATTGAATTGTGATTTTCTTTTTTTACACAAATCTCGAAACATTTGTGGTTTTCAAAAATGTACAGATGCAGCCACTTTGGTTTGTCTGTTTGACACAGAATAACTAAACACAGATATCCCATTTATCTCATTTAACACAGAAAACTGCGTCACAACATCCCATCTAATTAAAGCATTCACCATTGTGAACAATGGAGCTTTGGTATGCTAATGAAAAGGTTAAATGCATTAAATGAGTTAAGATGACTTAAGATAACACAGTTTCTTCAATTACCCCTGAGTCATGACGCATTTAACTCACAAATCCAAGTGGCTTTATCTGTAAGTGGAAAAACCACAAAAATCTTTTATTCCAAACTTTGCCAAGTAAAAGTTGTTGAGGTGCTTTAGAAGTCAAGGGGAGCTGTGCTGAGCTTATTGGACTGCTTTAAATAAACTCTGACTTTTAGAGGATTTCTGATTTTTTTTTTTACTAGGAATTGTCGGCAAAACTCCAATTTTTACAGGTTTCCGAGGTATTCATATTTCTTACCACATAGTCAAGTGCTTTTTTCCATTTGTGGTTTAAAAAAACCTCTAAAACCATTAATATTTGACCTGTAATAAATAATCCTCATCGTCCTTTTCAGATACAAATCATATGTCAACAGGGAGTGAATAAAGGAAAACCAAAACCAGAATTGTTATTGTTGGGATCTTTCATGACCATGAACACAAACAGGAATTAACCCGCTATCGATAGAATATATATATATATATATATATATATATATATATATATATATATATATATATATATATATATATATACCTGCAATGCTCTTTAATTCCTATACAATTCATATACTTACAGTCTCGATTGCAGTAGCAATGATGCCTTCAAAATCTCTTAAGCACATTTCTTTCCAAAAGCAATATTTAATAATCTATCTGGCTTACAATAGCTTCAGTATGTACAACATGCTACTAAATGAAATACTCAATAGCCCATCTCTCACCTTGTTGATGCCTGATCTTGATCATCCCAATAACTTCAGTCCCATACCTCCTTCTTCTTTTAACTTCCAAGCTTTTTTGGGCAGGCCCTCTTTACCTTTTGTATCAGTTATTGGTTGATTTTATGTAAATCTGTATATACAGTATATATACCCAATTGTACAGCGATATGGACTGTGTAATAAGCAGGACAGTTTGACTAAGTTTTTCTTACAGATTTCCATGTCCAATGCAGTCATTTGAACATATGGTAAACAGAGTGCATGAATAGAGATGGGCAAATTTGGTCCGTTTCGATTCTTCAAAAAATTTGTGAATTTCCCGTGAAATTGGCCAAACGGAGAAAAATTTGCAAAACACCACCGGCGTCTTGTTTTTGAAGCCGTCGTCTGTTTTTGGACGCTGGCGTTCGTTTTTGAACGCCCGCCGGCTCACTGGCTAATTTTCACACCTGGCAAATAAATTCGCCCATCACTATGCATGAACTCTTTTGGGTGAATGTAATGAAAGTTTAAAAACAATTTGAACAAATAAGAGTAAAAAAATCCCATTTTGCAATATTCTTTAAAATATTCTTTGTTAAAATGTTATTGCATTGTAAATTTTAATTGTATTTGAAGGTGTCATAATATTTTGGAGCAAAGAAGTTTTATCACATTCACTGTGCACTGGCGCAAACTATAAAATTCACAAACCTTCTTCCACTGTCGGAAGAGGTCGCTAAACAGTTTCCGGGTTCACAAAAGCCTTGATTAAAGATTAAATTTGCACAAAGGAAAATTTGTTAGTGCAAAGGCATAACTTTTTGCATTGCGAATATTATTTACATTGCTGACTTTTATTACATTCCCCCATTTGTTCCTTATCACACTGTTAACTAACTCAGGAAATTTCTTTGAGCCCCTCAAGAGAAAATGGAAAAATATGGTAGAGGATCCCAGAAATGTAAAATATGCTAGCACTACTTAACACTTAGGGGCGTATTTATCAAGGTTCGAATTGGAAAAATTCCAAATTTGAATTCAAAAAGACCAACCAAAATTAAGTCAAAGGGTTTTTTTTGGTCGAATAGGTCGGTATTCAACCAAATTTGAATTGTACAAAGAAATATCATTTTCGAATGATTTTTCAAAGTCCACCAATTGGCTCCAAATAGGTTCTAGGAGGTCCCCCATAGGCTAAAACTGCAATTCGGCAGGTTTTAGATGGCAAATGGTCGAAGTCAAATTTTTAAAGAGACAGTACATGATACATTTTGATTTTTTTTTTCAAATTCGAACCGAATTTGGACAATTCTCTAGTTGAAGTACACAAAAATAGCTCGAAATTCGAATTTCTTTCATTCGAAAATTCACCTCGACCTGATAAATCTGTCCCTTAGCAGAACAATTTAGCAACTGGAAAAAAAAAACCTTTACTAACCTATGTAGAGCAAAAGGGCTACTTCTGCTATTGCACCCTGAGGCATTGCACATCAAATGGAGCACACTTACTCATGTTCCTGGTACAAGGTAATTGAACACTATTAATCTCTATAGGAGAAAGGAGTGAAATCCATAAAAATACTGTTGATTTATATTATAATATTTTTGCACAACACCAGTGAATATATACAGTGCTGTACAATTGAGGGAGTATAGACTTCTTATCTGTAGAGATTGCAATCTAATTCTAAGTGCCTGAGGTGCAGAAAAATGAAGTTACTTACGAAAAGCAACAACTTAAAAGAGCTGTTACAGAAAATCAGATAAAAGAGTGTAATTAAATTCTTTCTAAAATGCATCTATAGTCTCATGTAGAAATGTTAATATCATGTTCAGAATTTAAAATGTCTATATAATACTCTTTGAATTGTTTTGGATTTGCAGTTGTTTAAATAGTTTTTGTTATATTTTGTGTATAACAAGTACCAAATGTTGCTCCATGCTCCAAGGAATAGTTATTTTTACAGCTTTCATATAACATTTCTATCTGTTAATTCAGAACCTGTGTATTTTCTCCTTTTTTGGATGGCCACACGGCAGCTTCTTTATAAAAGCCAAAGTAATGTTTCTGAAGCAAACACACAATTTTTACTGGTGTGGGAGACAATACATTGTGGGGGTTATTAACTAAGCTCCGAATACCCGAAATTCCCCAAAATCGGACTTTTAAAAATATCACAAATTTTTTGGAGTTTATTAAACCCCGAGGGCTAAAAAGCCTGAATATAAAAACATGACATCTCAAAGCTGTCGAGGTTGCATAAAGGTCAATGGGTACAATCCCATTGATTTTTGGTTGTGCCGGGGGTTTTAGGCAATTTCACAATGTTTCACAATGCTTTCAGGTGAAAACTCTGAAAAATTCTGAGATTTCGGAAAAAATTCACGGAAAAATTGTGAATATCTTTGCTTTTCCTGCAAAGCAAATTTTCATGAAAATTTAATAATAACTAAGCGTTAAAAACCAGAGCGGGTTAGATCGGAGTTTGTAGCAGCCAATATTGAGATAAATTCGGACCTTGATAAATATCCTTCTTAATTTTCATTTAATTTGTTGGTGTTACTGTCCCTTTAAATAAAAAGTACCATACTTAACACAGGGTTAATTTTATTGCTCTCATTTCTTCTCCTCCAATGCTTTTCTTTATGTTTTATATAAAATCAATGAAAATGTTCAAAATGAGGAAAAAAGGAAAAATACTAGCTAAGGAAAGTATCATTTAATTCATAACATAAAAATGATTGAATTTCTTTAGAACATTGTTTATTTGAAAATAATATGAAAAAATGTTTACGTTGCATCCTAGTCATTAGGTGGCAAGCCAAACAATTCCGGCTGAAATTCCTCCATGGATTTAAGCACTAATGTTGCTTTCTTTGTTAGATCTGGATTGAGATTTTCATCTGGAATCATAACCACTTGCCTGCCAGCTGCCAGAGCCACTTCTACCCCATTAGGCGCATCTTCGAAACACAAGGCACTAGAAAAACAAAATATTGTTTTAATTAAGCCCATATAATTAACCAATGTATTGAGAAACACAATTGTGTAGCTTGTTTTTCCTTTTAATACTCTATGGAGATGCAATGGTCTTTGATAACAATGTAATGTAGGCTTTGTATATAAGCAATCTTTTTTGTTCTCCTTTTCTCTCTCTGAAAAGCCTTGTGGCCATTTTACTTCAATCAAGTCAAGAAGTACTCATTAACCTAAATGTTTGCGTACTGTGTAATATAGGTTTCAATGGAATCATTTCTAATGTTGAGTCATTACACATCTTGATTAGTGAAGCTTAACATGAGCCTTCTGGCACACATCAATACTTATGAATAAGATTGTTGAGGTTAATGCAAAGTATGAATTTCCATTTCGAACAAAAATTGTCTGAATGAAATGTATCATTTACTGCACACAATCGATCATTTTAAAGGTTCAGGTAGCCGAAGATGAGTGAAACTTTCTATTAAGAGTCACTTATTCAGAAAGAGATATATAAGACACATAAGTAATGTTCTTAATGTTAAATTTTCTCATTTGTGTGTGTTTTTTTCTGATGCTTAAAAGTGCAAGTTTCTGCTAAATGTTTGTGACTAGGAGATGTTATTGGGTGAGGACTTTTGTTATTCTGTATTTACATGTAACTTAGCCCTTCATTCTCCAATATAATGACTCAGTTGACAAACACAGCACTTACAATCATAGCTGCTCATAACCAATCTTTTAAAACACATATAATAGTCCTTATACACTTTGTGCAGCAATTTCTACCCAATCTCTTCTTGGGTAATAATAATCCATGGTTAAAAGAAAGTAACAGCATGTCAGCATAAAAAATATCAGATCATCCGCTTTACGCGTTTCATGGCTTCTCACCACTTCATCAGAAGTGTAAACCTCTATTTTGTAGATGATGCTGAGGAAAAAACATATCATTCCACAGTCTCTCTTATAGAAGAAATCATTTGAAGGGAGAGGCAGCGCTGTCAAGCACTGCGTATCTTGACAGCGCTATATAAATAAATGATGATGATGATGATGATGAAATGATGATGATTTGAAAGCAAATATGTATTTCATGGTGGTACAATGCTGAATTTATAATTTTGTACCAGCATCTGTGTTCATGTTGTAGCTGTTTAGCCCACACAACCATTTTTTAACTATTTGTTCATTCAGTTCTTTGCATGCCGTGCTATTGCTTAATGTTTTATTGCAATATTATTATTTGGATTGCTTAAAGACTTGCTATACAGGTTTTTCAAAATATAGACTTGCCAGAATGTTAGTCACATAACCTCTCGTTAGATATGTTTTTGGTGTTTATTACATTTTCTCTCCTTTTCTTGTTCGTTTCCTCTGGCCCTAATATCCCAGTTAATGTTATAGAATTCTACTTCCAGTCTCTTTTATTGGAGTGTGGAAAAGCTTATCTACATGTCACACACAAGCTCAAGGAAACACGTAGTGAAGACAGAACACCTAAGGCATTGACTTTATCTATATTCTACATCCTCCTTTAACACTCATACATACAATGATTTGCCCAAGTGCAAAAAAAAGGTGAAACCAGCAAGAATTTCTGCAAAGTTAATCACACAGATACTGACCTACAAATTGAATGAGACCATTTCTCAATACTCTTTGTCTGTGCAGGTTCTGTACAGTCTTTTAGAAAGCTATATTATAATAAGCTATATGATAATAATCAATAAAAGTGTCCATGTGTCTGGGATTCATTAGGGATCATGAAACTGGATAGGGCAAGTCATCCTCACAATAATTCAATCTACTGGCCTGTGTTGGTTTAGTGCAATTTGTCAAGACTAGTTTTATAAATGAACATTGGTCAGATGGATATTTGCAGGTACTAACCAGTAAAATAAAAATAAGAAGAACATTTTGGGGTACACATAATACATTAAAAACAAATATTATGTATTTGTTCTGATTCTAACAATAGAACATCGCAATAATTGAAACGTGTTGCATGAGATTAAAGGTAATGGGCCAGATTCAAATCAGTGAGAAAAAGGTTTGTAATCAGATTCTTTTCAGATGCAATTAAATTCAGAACAACTTATATCATTGTTTATCACATGAAACCTTCTTTGAATCTATGGAAAAAAAACTGGAACTGATTTAGGAGAAAAGTTTTTTCCCCTAGAATTGAATCTCATCCATGACTTTTCACGTGATGAATGCCATAGAGAAAGTTGACATCAGATCTTCAATTGGCAAACATTTTAGCCTATGGAGCAAATGGGGTTGTTTGGATTTAGGGGTGGAGGTGATTGAGAAGGTACATACTCCTTCAAGAGGTGGAGATATATTATGTTCTTCGAATATTCGTGAGGCATTTTGGATACAAGTATTTTTTGTTTATATTTTTGACTCTTGTTTTGTTTTTGAGTAAAGTAATAAAGAATTTTCTTCACTACATATATATTTTTTCCAATTGTATAATGACAGATCAAGTAATTTTACTAATTGAAATGCAACTTTATGTCAATGATTATCACCAGGGGTCGCTGTGGTGGTTACCTATTTATACTGACATTCCAACTGCTGTTCCTTTATGCTTATGATTTAGGGTGCCTGCACCCAAAACGCGTCAAGTAATCCATGCTGTATGTCTTTTAACATGGACAAATAAAAATATATGATTTTAAAAAGCAGTTCTGTGTGCGGAACTTCATTTTCTTCTTTCTTTTCACGTGATAAACCAAGAGATACATTTTCACTATATTAAATCTGGCCCAGAATGTTATACTATGGGGCAAATTTACTTGTGGTCGAATATCGAGGGTTAATTAATCCTCGATATTCGACTGCTGAAATGAAATCTGAATATCGAAGTCAAAGGATTTACCGCAATTCGTTCGATAGAACGATTTAATCCTTTGAATCGTTCGATTCGAAGGTTTTTAATCCATGGATCGAAAAGATTTTTCTTCGACCTAAAAAAGCTACCAAAGCCTATGGGGACCTTCCCCATAAGCTAACATTGAGTTCGGTAAGTTTTAGGTGGCGAACTAGGGGGTCAAAGTTTTTTTTTAAAGAGACAGTACTTCGACTAACGAATGGTCAAATAATCGAACTATTTTTAGTTTGAATCGTTTGATTCAAAGTCGTAGTCGAAGGTCGAAGTAGCCCATTCGATGGTCGAAGTAGCCAAGAAAAACATTTGAAATTCAAAGTTTTTTTTCTTCTATTCCTTCACTCGAGCTAAGTAAATGGGCCCCTTAATGTCCTACCTTGTTACAATAAAATGCATAAAATAGGAATCTTATAGTCAGATTAGCCCATCCCTAAATACACAGTTAAGGTGACAAACTCGACTTTATTCAAGTGCAGTGATTTAGCCTAAATCCCGTAAAGATTTGTAGCCTGTGCATACAAGGAAAAGTGAAAGCATTTTATTGGAATATTCAGCAAGAGAGATGCATGCTGCTAATTTTTATTTGATTGATTAATTAATGAAGGGACGGAGAAATTAATTAATTTTTATGACAGGTGTACAGTATTTCTCTGCGGAATAATAATGAAGGAGAAAAGGACCGGATTCAGTATTTTTTTAATGAATGGACATTTTACAGGTTTGGGAACGTTTATCCTAGAATTTACTGGAAGGTCATATCCAAAGGTCACATTTGAATATTTTTCCTCTGATGTTACATTGTAATTGATGTTAACAAATCTTGATTAATTCCATGCTGGTGTCAAAACAAAACACTGTTTTTCTTTGTTCTTAAAGGACAAGAACCCCCAGGTTATAATTTTACGCTGTTGTTAGTAGCAACACCCTCCTTTAAAACTGCTATTTTTGGCGTGTGACCTAATGCTTACATCTATTTTAATTCATCTCCTGAAATTTGCCCATAGTCATCTTGTGGCTGCCATATTGTTTCCTTAAATGCCACTGTTCTTGTTACAAGCTTGTTTCTGCTCATGTGTGCCATTCCCCGGCTGCTGATCTTGATCTATAACAAGCTCTTGTGCGCTGATGACTGGAGGGCTGTCCATGTGATACATGTGCAATCGTTTAAGCTGAAGGGGGTACTAGAATGCCCCTAATTCAACCACCATTTTTTTGTGCATGCAGGTAGTCTTGTTCTAACTCTTTGGAATGTAGATTGAGTGGATGTAACATGCACAAGCTGTAGAAGGCAGGTCATTTCATATTGAGCTGGAGGGGAATGTGGGGGCAAAGGAGAAGATTTGGAAGAGCCTACGCTCTTTTTTTTTTTTTATCTATTCTTTTTCGGTGAACAGTATTGATTTTCAGGATTTTAATATTCTTTAAAGCACGGTGCTCAGACTATTGAAACATTACTGGAAGAATAATGGGGTCTATGGAAGATGGCTTTCCCATAATTCTATGGTTTCTGGATAATGGGTTTCCAGATTAGGGATCTCATTAATATAGTAGCTATATGCCACTATCCCTTTTTTTACAAACATGCCACTGCATTTCACTGTTCTTTCTGATATTGTATTGCAAATGTATATATATATATATATATATAACTACCCTACCACCCATTCACGTATGATTTTCTTCTTAGTCTTTTAACATTGTTGTAGCTTTCGTTATCCATCAGGTTTTGTAAAACCCCCAGAGTAAAGCCAGGATGCCATGTGTGATGTTATACTGTGAATGGGCTTTGAAGCAGAACGCGACCATACAGTGAAACGTGTTCTAATCTTTAGAAAGAAAGTAAATAAACAAGACCAAATAACAACATGGAATGTTATTTCTTAGTAAACTTTACTGCTTCTGTGAAATTGATTTATGTCTCCTCCAATATGACTCTTCACATTGTAAACAATATTCAAGCACTTAAACGTATGTCTCCCTCTGGGTTGCTGTGGACTCATGTAGCTTCAACCATTATTATAGGGAAGATGGTCAATAATGCGTCAATACATGAGATACCTGTGGTGTTCTCTGTTTGAGTTCACACAAGTAACACAGCTCCAGCTGTAAAACAACAGCTTTTATGTGGGGTAAAATACTAGGGAAAAAAAACCAACTCTTGGAAGGAATGAATTAAATATGGCTTCCATAGAAGTCATGCAGACTGAATGTATAGTATCAACAAAGGACAGTCAAATTATTAACAAAATAAATCTGGGTATAATGTAACCAATGAGGGTTTCAGCTGCGATGTATACATTATGGGGCCCATTTACTTAGCTCGAGTGAAGGAAGAGAAAAAAAAACTTCAATTTTTTTTTGGCTACTTCGACCATCGAATGGGCTACTTCGACCATCGAATGGGCTACTTCGACCTTCGACTACGACTTTGAATCGAACGATTCAAACTAAAAATCATTCGACTATTCGACCATTCGTTAGTCGACGTACTGTCTCTTTAAACAAAAACTTTGACCCCCTAGTTTGCCACCTAAAACCTAACAAAGTCAATGTTAGCGTATGGGGAAGGTCCCCATAGGCTTTCTAAGTATTTTTTGGTCGAAGAAAAATCGTTCGATCGATGGATTAAAATCGATTTTTCCTTTTGAACGAATTGCGGTAAATCCTTCGAATTCGATATTCGAAGTCGAAGGATTTCAATTCGGCAGTCGAATATCGAGGGTTGATTAACCCTCAATATTCGACCATAAGTTAATTTTGCCTGATGATTGTTTTAGTAGAAACTACAGAAATGATTTAAAGGGATGCTTCATCTTCAAGTTAACTTTTAGTATATTGTAGAATGGCCAATAAGAAATGTTTTAATTGGTCTTCATTATTTATTTTTCATATTTTCATATAATGATTTGTAGTGATGGGCGAATTTATTCGGCAGGCGCGAATTCTCGGCAAATTTGCACGATTCGCAGCCGGCGAATAAATTCACGAAACGGGCACGAAAATTCGCCGAAAAAACTGACGCCGGCATCAAAAACAAGACTCTTCTGTTTCTTTCCAGATTTCAAATGGGGGTCACTGACCCCATCTAAAGACAAATGCTCTGTAAGGCTACAAATTTACAGTTATTGATACATTTTATTACTCATCTTTCTATTCAGTCCCTCTCCTATTCATATTCCAGAGTTTTATTAAAATCAATACATGGTTTCTAGGCGAATTTGTACCCTAGAAACAGAATTGCTGGCACTGCAAACCGGAGAGCTGCTAAATAGAAAATGAAATAACTCAAAAACCAAAATAATAAAAAATAAAAACCAATTGCAAATTATATCCCTCTGTACATCAAACTAAAAGTTAACTCAAAGGTGAACAACCATTTTAAGGGAATTTTTAATTCAGAGGCTCCATACTTCTTCAAGTAAACATTTGTCCAAAGTTGACTTTAAAGTTGCTTTTTTATTGACCTTCACAAGTATTTTTTAACTATTGACAAATATTTATAATGCACCAACATATTCTGCAGTGTTGTACAGTAGAAGAGTGTATGCAAACATATTGTTTTATTGTAAAACAGAGGTAAAAGGGACCCTCTTTGACAGCATCCCACCCCACTTCATTATGCTGTATGATGGCATAGAGTCAGGTTTTATAATGTTACTGTGCATGGTCCTGCCTCTCCCCATAATCACTATTTGCACTATAAGTAAATAACCAAAATTGCAAATATGTTTATTTTTGGAAGTGATGTTGACTAAAAGCAAGTTGTATAATTTATTTGGGTTGACAAAACTCCACAAAGCTCAACCTATCCAAATGAAGCCCAGTGCAGATATACAGTTGTGTTCAGAATAATAGCAGTAATAGTGTAAAAAAACAAATGAAGCTCAAAATCACTATAAAAGCTTTTATTTGCATACATGCAAATACATTTGTAACACTGCACATTCTATTCCTAATCAAAACATGAAAAATTTATCAAACTTGTCGCCTGTTACATTCCACAATTCTGCTGCATTTTTAGCTTTGCCTAGAAACAGAATTTTTTCTGTCACCCCACAAGTTTTCTATTGGATTCAGGTCTGGGAATTGGACTGACCACTCCATAAGGTCAACCTTGTTGGTCTTGAACCAAGATGTTGCTCGTTTACTGGTGTGTTTGGGGTCGTTGTCTTGTTGAAACGTCAATGTCAAGGGCATTTCCTTTTCGGCATAAGGCAACATGACTTCTTCAAGTATTTTAACATAATGAAAGGGATCCATGATCCCTGTTTGCAGTAAAGAAGCCCAACATCATAGTATTTGAAACATACCCAGACTACCATGTCTTCACAGTGTCATGTGGCTTGAATGCAGTGTTTTGGGGTCATCTGACAAACTGTCTGCTGGCCCTAGACCCCAAAAAAATGTTTCATCAGTTCACAATAGGGTGTGCCATTTCTATTTCAGCCAGTCAATATGTGTTCAAATTGTAACCTCTTCAGCACGTCTTTCTTTTAACAATGGGACTTTGTGGGGCTTCTTGCCAATAACTTGGCTTCACATAGGTGTCTTCTAATTGTAACAATACTCAGAGGTAACTTTAGACCTTCTTTGATCTTCCTGAAGCTGATCATTCTTTGTCATTTTGGCTATTCTTCTATATATTCGAATAGTAGTTTTCCATTTTTGTTCCATGTCTTACAGGTTTTTGTTGCAATTTTAAAGCATTTGAGACCGTTTAGCTGAGCAGCCTATCATTTCCATAGAGTTTAAGAACTGGATCTCTGCCTTTCTTATGCATTTTTAATGGTTTAACGAGGTTTGTCCTGCATACTGGATGTGCCAAACAGTATACCCATCCAGTAAGTAGGACAAACCTAAAGGCCATTAAAAAACCCAGTAGAGAACACATCCTGGACATAAAGTCTAGATTCAAACATAGCTATAGTGAGTATAACAGGGGTGATGCTAAGAAATTATTGATCACAGGCATTGATAAGTTGAAAAAAAAAATGGAGAGGTGGAGATCTAGTTGCTAAACTTTTGCAACTTGAGACCAAAAGGATCTTCTACTTACACTAGAATACCATACAGTCTCAACAGTGAATATCATGTAACAACTTCTTTCTTTAATGATAAATTTATAGCAAAAATGATGTTACTTGCCCCCTTCACTAATTGTGGGTCCTAGTCTATCCCCAGTTTGCTTTGTATTTATAATTAGTGATGGGCGAATTTATTCGCCAGGCGCGAATTCACGGCGAATTTGCGTGATTCACCGCCAGCGAATAAATTCATGAAACGCACATGAAATTCGCCGGTGTCAAAAAAAAAATTACACGGACGTTGGAAAAAACGGACGTCGGCATCAAAAAAAGGCGCCGGCGTCAAAAGCACCATTTCGCAAATTTTCCGGCAAAGCGAAACGGCTCAAATTCGCCCATCACTATTTATAATCTTATTGCATACTTTCCTCTTATGCAACCCTGGTGATAAAAATCAAGGCCCTACAATATGTGATTAAAATAAATTGTCGATACAAAATTTATGGGAAACTGTTTTGAGAGCTAATTTAATAACGCCTCATTGCTAAATCCTATAAAGGCGAGGAACTACTTTATTTTACTTCATCTCCCTATCTTGTCTTTTTTATTTTTGACTATATATGTAACTAACCCGTGCTTGAATATTATTTGCCTTATAACATTATAAGACTTTACCTTCACCTGATTGACGATTGTGGCACAATTTCATTTGTTGTTTTACACCAAGTAATGACGCAACTTCTTCTGACTGCCCATCATCCCTATAAAAAGCCTGTACAGTGGTCTGACCATTAGCCTATAAGTAAGTGGATACTGTATCCTAATAAATACTTTTTAAATTGTATAATTATTCCTACTACTGTTTTGACTTTCTGTTGGTCTCCAATACTTTAGCGATTTTTCCAACCCTTAGACTGGGGTTCATGTAGTTAGACCACATGTTATTACTCTCTAGATTTTTGTATCTAAACTTATCTCTGGAGCAGACTTTTACACACACCATTTATTTCTATTGGTTAAAACATCTATAAACCTAAGGTTCTTGCTAAAAGAAAGCTTTAGTAAAACCAATTAGGAATATGTTTCTGCTTTGTCGTATGCATGTGATTCAGTGTTACACCAGTGTTTATCAAGTCAATAAAAAATAGGTCAAAACTGCCATGAGGGGATTAAAAAATAGATCAATTAAGATACAGTATACTCCCAGGAATACTGCGCTGCTTAAAGGAATTCCAGAACTGTTTTGAATTTTATGCATCTTATGGCAAGTCCCATACTTGATTTGAAATTACAAAGGTATTCACTGTATACTCCACTTGATTCAGTTCTGGGTGATTAGCATGTTTTTACAAAAAAACAATAAACAATAACAGAGATTTTCTGTTAAATTCTTGATATTCTTTCCCTATCTGAGAA
This sequence comes from Xenopus petersii, assembly GCA_038501925.1. NCBI lineage: Eukaryota > Metazoa > Chordata > Amphibia > Anura > Pipidae > Xenopus > Xenopus petersii. The sequence goes on from CM076675.1 coordinate 2,520,891, forward strand.
AATAAAAAGGGTCCCAAAAATATGATAGCAGGTGTTGGAGGAAATTTGAAAATTGTGTTGGGGAATTACAACTTGTATACAGGTCTGGGATCCGTTATCAGGAAACCCATTATCCATAAAGCTCCGAATTACAGAAATACCTTCTCCTTTATAACAAAATAATCCAATATTTAAAAATGATTTCCTTTTTATCTGTAATAATAAAACAGTACCTTGTACTTGATGCAAATTAAAATATTATTAATCCACATTGAAAGCAAAGACAGATTATTAAGTTTATTTAAAGCTTACATGATTTTCTAGTAGACCTAAGGTAAGAAGATCCAAATAATGGAAAGATCTGTTATCCCAAAAAACCCAGGTCCTGAGCATTCTGGCTAAGAGGTGTCATACCTGTACAACAGTTTATTCACACAGGCCTCTGATTGGCCATCTAACCCCAAATTCTGCACATCCACGTCCATGTTATTTATGCTCACTTTTAATTGTATCACTCACACTTGAAAAAGGGTTCTACACCCAAAACATGTTGTGTGAATAAAAGCACTTTGAAGTAAATTGCTGCTTGGACTTGGTCCTTCCTTAAGAATGTTGTAATTATCCATGTGACATGCTCTTGTGCAACTGCCTGTGTGCTCTACTTTTAAATCATTTTCAGTAGGCTTGCTTGTTGTAGGTTCTCCCACTGTGCTTGAGGACTTGCTTAAATCCTAAGCTTGCCCTTCAGCATCAGACTGGGGCATTGGGGGCCCATCAGGACTGTGACACCAGTGGCCCTCCTCCAGATATCTACCCCCCCATTTGGAAAGCATCATGTTGCGTACTGCTTAGCTCCTTCTTTCTCCTTAACTTTAAAGGGGTGGCTAATTGGGGGATTAGGCCTGGGCCAGTGGGGTCCAAGAGGTCCAATCAGCACTATATTTATTCTGTAGAATGCTTTACCATACTTGAGTAAACAGCTCTAGAAGCTCCCTCTGTTTAGGATAGCAGCTGCCATATTAGCTTGCTGTGACATCACTTCGTGCCTGAGCCTCTCACTGCTCACTTATAGCTCTGGGTTCAGATTACTGCAGGAAGGCGAGGAAGGAGGGGGAAAGGGAGGGGGAGAGGCAGAGAGGAGCAAACTGAGCATGCTCAAGCCCTAGCCCTGGAGATTTAAGCTGAAAACAGGAAGTTGGATACAGAAGTCCATGAGTACACAATAGAAGGAATGAAATGTGGGGGTTTTTGTTATTAACAGAGGACTCAGAGCAGCATTACTTTGAAGGTTTTACTGGTGTATTTATATAGACCTTTCTGATAAAGCTTATTCTATTTTAGCCTTTCCTTCCCTTTAACTCAACATAACAGCATATATGTTTGATAAATCTATAGCAGGAACTGTAAAATTCTAAAATCCCATGTCATATTTGACTAAGTGAGACTTGGTCCACATGACAACTTAACCCTTTAACTGACATGTCCATGGTCCCTTGGATATGACATCTGGATGCCAGGCTAGATCAATGATTTTCTATCTAATAGACCTGGACAATCTGTTGTCTCCTTCCTTCTCCTTAACTTTAAAGGGGTGGCTAATTGGGGGATTAGGCCTGGGCCGGTGGGGTCATTGGGCAGAATATATAGTGCAGTAGCAACAGCCAAAGGATCAGACTATTCATGCCAATATTCAAACAAAAAGACACATTTTAAAACAAGAAATCTGTTCAAAATCTGACAATTGTTCATTGTTTTGTGTTAGTCTCCTACTGGCAGAGCTTTAGTTATGCCACAACAAACATACATATCCGTTTCCACCAAAACAGACCATAGTACAAATTCCTTTTTTGTATGTAGACAAATGGTATTTGTTTGTAAAACACTATTAACTTCTTAATGAGAAGAAAAATAGCAATTTCATTGAATTGCAAGGCAAAACAAAAGTCTCATTTATCTCTATCCTATTGACAGTATCTCATTTATTTATAACATATTGACAGTATCTCATTTATCTATATCCTATTGACGGTATCTCATTTATCTTTATCCTACTGACAGAGTCCATCGTTGTCCATCAGTAGTCATGTCAAAGGCTAGCTCCTTCATCCTTTACAAGCTAATAAAGCAAAGCTGGCAGTAATGAATGGTTTCCACTGAGGCATACAACACACTTTGCCATTTTCATCCACTGCTTCAGGCAAATTGCTCACTGTCTGATTTATCGACTTTATCGACTGTTATTACTTTTGTTAGCCATGTTTGGCTTACATTAATGTTTAATCTATCCAGGAAGCTGAACATGTTTACACTGACTGAAAGGAGTGTTGTTGATGAACTTCTCCTCTCTTGCTGTAAACTATCAGGAACATGGATGGCATAGGTTCCTAACCATAAGCACAGTTTTATTAAGCAAGCAGAAGTAATACTCTTGCAGTACAATATTAGCAGAGAGGTATATGATTTGCAGTGCAATCAAAGAGCAGAAGATGCTGGTACCATTATAAATATAGACCTGACCGATTTCCAATTCACCTGTCTGAGATACTGTGCACTTTTCTAGTCCGGATCTCCTCTAGTGAAAATGTCAGGAAGACCACAAGTCCCTTTTCAAACTGGGATCCCTTCACTTACTGGCAAATTATCACCTGGGAGAACTACTTCCAGTCTATCAAATCTACAGTATGTTGGAGCTCAGAGCTGTTATTTATACCTGGCCTGTCCTAAAGTGTCACTGTCTAAATACCTTGTTCACATGGTCCCTGTTCCTTGACTTTCATTGAAGGGATGGTTCCTCTCCTTTACTGGGGCCTTGAGTTCAAGGCTCCCCAGCAACATCCAACCTGGTCAACATGTGATGGCTAAAGAGGAAGAGCCATGTGCTCCCATTTACTACATTAAACAGGAACAGGAAAGTGTTACCATCTCCCTAGGTCAATGGATAATGTTAACCTACCCAGGGGCACAGGTACTGGGACTCCCTTTTCCATTAGGCACTTTCCAGGGGCCAGCAGCAAAAGTTGCTTTACAGGGTAAGGGCATACACGCCAAATCATATACATGAAAAAACTTTAGCAAATTATTTCATTTATTATTAAGGACATTTATCAAAGGCTAGAACGTTCCAAAGTATACTCTATATATTTAATCAAGTAAATTGGGCATATAGTTTTATTTGACAATTATGCAAAGAACAACGTTTTTGCCTTTGATTAGTCATGAGTGAATTTTCCGGCAGGCATGTACCCGCTGCAAAATTCCGCATTTCGCCAGGTATAACCTGGTGAAGTTAAACTCTGCAAAAAGGGTAACAAAGCGGAAATTGGGCACTTTAGTGAATTTGCAGAGTAACATCTGAGCGAAAATGCGCCTGCCAAATACCTCGTTATCGATGAACTTTTGCCACAAGCGAATTGTCCTCTACGCCTGTTAGCGAATTAGCAATGTCCCTGTGGATGGGATTTCTGGCTAATTTTTACAACCGACCTCGACTTTGCCCTTTGTACTGTTAAGAGAGAGAGAGTAAGAATTTTAATTCTGGAATATGTATGCCCAGGTCTTAGGAGCTGGATAGTAAGGGTTCGTTGTTATAGCCTGTCCTGTTATACGGCCTATAATTCAGCACAGGATGCAGCGCAGGATACAACATAAGAAACTGACTTGCATCTAATAAATCAAATATTATCACCACTGTTGCAGATGTGTGCCCAAAGTTACTTGCACCTAATGTACCAAAGCTGACATTCATTTCTGTCTGGACTATAAAACTTCACAGAGGTATCTCCAAGGATTCTGGGAATTACCATGACCATTTTTGCATTATGATACATTGCACTTGCTTTTGAGCATTTATGTCACAAGGCAAAATAAAGGGCAATATTATGATGTAAAGCTTGTTTTTTGGATCATACAAAAAAAAAAAAAAAAGCACAGGTCCCTTAAAAAAATCATCATTTACCAATTCCATTTGAAGTTGTATTTTAAATTCCCTGTTACAAAACAACCAAGGGAAATGGCATCTAATTATACAGGATTTGATGCAATATTTTATCTACAGAGAACTGTTACAAGTCAAAATGCTGTGAATTCTATTTCAGCTTGTAAGGTAAAAATCTGCAGAAACATTAAAAAGGAGGTTAGTGTATATAGTTTTGAACTGAGACACCAGACAACTGTGTGACTCAAACTATAAAAGACATTTTCTATTGATCTGGGGCATTGAGGGGTTTTAAATATCACTAAAACTGAATAAATAGTGGCTGCTCGACAGCAGCAAGCTTGGGGGAAAATCCATAAGAAAATGGCCCAGAAGTCTGTCGTTTTTATGCTTTGCTCTGAATGCACATATTCGTGTTCAATGCCCCTGCTGTGACATCTTTCAAAGGGTAAAATTGTTTTTACGGTTGCCTTACTACAAACTTAACACTGGCGTTCACGCAGTGCTCCCAAGAGCAGCTACAGCTGATTTTCTCAGAGTATTTAGCTGATATTCAAACGTATAGAAACGAACAGCTGATTTTGCTGTGTGCTTGTTGTTTTTCTTTTCTTTTAATACCAAAATGTCTAACATATAATTTCATATGACGCTCAATCATATTTAATTCTGATTAATTCAACAACAGAACAAGACAACCCATGCACTGAAGCACTGGCGAATCATTGTAGTGATTAATTCTGTAACTAAGGCAACACAATATGAATAGCACTGATACATGTAGTAGGTATTTTTACTTATTAAAGATGACCTCAAAGCCACAAATACAATGATGCATACAAAATATTCTGTGCATGGCCCAATTTATAATGTGATCGTGTCTCTGACTCTGGTTCCTCTGTGGAAGCACATGGTTAAGAGGTAACGTGTTCCCATTAATAAACTATTTAATAAACTATATAATCCTAATGTCTCAATTGTACCCTAACCTTTTAGTTTGTAAACTCTAATCTCTAGGTCCTTCTAACCCTATTGTATCTGTAATCCTTGTTTGTTATCCACCATTTATTCCCTGTTTGCAATAACTGCAGTAAAGCACTGCGTATCTTGACAGCGCTATATAAATAAACGATGATGATGATTTAAAGCAATTATTATTCTGATAATATATTATAGACCTTTCTGCTCAGTGGACATTAGTGAAAGGGTCTTGAGTTGGGCAGTGTTGGTCTGATCTGATTATTTGGCCCTCTGGTTGGAAGGGGCCAAATTTGCAGTGTAAATGTGCCCACCTTAAGCCTATGAAGAACCAAGAGACAGAACAATTACTGTACCCAGTTAGTATAAGGGCTGAAATCCATGGAACGATGTGGAACGATTCATCACATGGCAACGAAACATATGCGCTGTCGGATGTGCCGAATATAATGGGATTAATTGAGAAATCTCAGGTAAAAATTACACACAATATGACTGATGGATAAAGCAAAACCAAATGTGAACAGATAATTCAACAAATGAAGAAAAAAAGGTTTATTGGTGAAGACATAACAGTTTTAAAATATCATTTATTACATGTTAAGGTCACCTCTTGTCTGCAGACCCATGACTCACCACTCCTACATCATGCATTGTACATCACTGGGCACTTTTTCACCGGGGCCTTCGAATTAATTATAAAATGATGTGAAATACATCAGTGAACCAGAAGGTAGTGGGTCTGTAGACAAGATGTATCCTCCCTCTGTCAAGGCCACAAGTTGATCAGGCCCAGGAAGTAGGAACTGAGGACCAGACAAAAGATTAACATCAGTGGTATAGTATTAGAAGAATTGCAACTGATTAGTAGTTCAACGCTAAGCAAAGGTCAGAAAGCAATCAGGATAGTCAGAAGCAGGCCAAACAAATAATGTAGTGCACCCATTAACTTATTAAAATAAGACCTAAATTGGAAATTAACCCAGGTCTGGAAGGTCAAATTGTTTTTGGATTTTGAGAAAAAAAGCACCATTTTGTGGCTCAATAAAATCCTGGCAGCACAATGCGCCACTGACACAAACACACCACTGATGCAAAGACCTTACAACCTCACCCTGTGGTATGTGATATTTATGTGTAATATTTTTATTACAAGTTGAGGAAATACATTGGTCACCTGGAGATGAAAATGTTTTGTAGCCTAGTTTGCTACATAAATTAAAGGAGAGAAGGAAAGATATTGAAGCAGTTTATTGCCAATAGATTAGCCACAATAGTGCAAACTATAACACTATATTTATTCTGCAGAATGCTTAACCATACTTGAGTAAACAGCTCTAGAAACTCCCTCTGTTTGTTTAGGATAGCAGCTGCCATATTAGCTTACTGTGACATCACTTCCTGCCTGAGTCTCTCACTGCTCACTCATAGCTCTGGGTTCAGATTAATGCAGGAAGGCGAGGAGGGAGGGGGAAAAGGGAGGGGAGAGGGAGGGAGGAGCAAACTGAGCATGCTCAAGCCCTAGCCCTGGAGGTTTAAGCTGAAAACAGGAAGTCTGATACAGAAGCCCATGAGTACACAATAGAAGGAAAGAAATGTGCTGTTTCTTTTGACAGAGGACTCAGAGCAGCATTACTTTGAGGTTTTACTGGTGTATTTATATAGACCTTTCTGATAAAGCTTATTTCATTTTAGCCTTTCCTTCTCCTTTAACTCAAAATAACAGCACAGATGTTTGATAAATCTATAGCAGGAACTGTAAAATGCTGAAATCCCATGTAATATTTGACTAAGTGAGACTTAGTCCACATGACAACTTAACCCTTTAACTGATATGTCAATGGTCCCTTGGATATGACAACTGGATGCCATCCAGATAAACCAAAACTAACAATATTATCAATTTTCAGCTGTATTTTGCATGTCCAAGAAAGATTCTGTTTTATGTTTTACATTATCATATTGTCATTCGTTTTTATCAAATTAAGCTGCAAAAGTTTCTAGAATTGCCTGAAACGTTGGCATGTTGATAGAGAGAGAAGGATGCACCAGGCCAACACTGTTCTACTGGTTTTACAGACTTTAGTGAAGAGACTTCCTTGATGCTTAAAAGATTGTTTTTGGTTTGGCATTCAAGTCCTATTGATTGTCTAATTTGTGTTTTTATGGAAGCAATTGCTTTATAAAGTTGCTTTGTAAGTGCATTAAAAGAGCTTCATGTACAAGGCTAGATCAATGATTTTCTATCTAGTAGACCTGGACAATCTGTTGTTCCCAACACTTTAATTAGGAGATAATTTAACAGAATTAATTGACATGTAGCATATACCTGAACATGTGAGATCTACTCCAAAACCATTCTCCGTTGTTTGGTATAAGAGTCAGTGGCTAGTATGTTCTTTCTCCAGCATAACTAGTTTTTATTAACTAAATTGTTTGTATTCCATATTTTTTACCATTGACTGTGGAGATTTTTCATACTATAACAGTCCCTAAGTGTGTATTTGTATAAATACAAATGTAGACCATCAGCGGAGATCTTCTTGTTGATGTTAAGTTCTACAGCTCGCACAGGGAAGCGATGTTCTGTGTTTATAGGTCAACATAGAAATCTCCATGTACACATATTAGTTACCATAACTGCCTTTTAATCAGTACAACAGGTGATGTATAAATGTATCCGTGTGCTTAGGGGGCACATTTATTAACAAAATAAAAATTTGGGGAAAAAAACGTAATCCTGATGAAATTCAATTGCGATTTGTCCCACAATATAATTTTTGTATTTATTAAAAATCTCAAATGGCTTAAGTTTAATTATTAGGGGGCCCATTCACTTAGCTCGAGTGAAGGAATAGAGGAAAATAGAGGAAAAAAAACTTCAAATTTCGAATGTTTTTTTTGGCTACTTTGACCATCAGATGGGCTACTACGACTTTGAATCGAACAATTTGAACTAAAAATCATTAAACTATTCGACCATTCATTTTAAAAAAACTTCGACCCCCTTGTTCGCCACCTAAAACCTACCGAGGCCACTGTTAGCCTATGGGGAAGGTCCCCATAGGCTTTCCAAGGTTTTTCTGATTGAAGGATAATCCTTCGATCGGTGGATTAGAATCCTTCGAATGGTTCGATTCAAAGGATTTAATCGTTTGTTGGAACGATTATTCCTTCGATCGTTCGATTGAACGAATTGCGCTAAATCAATTTCAATTCGGCAGTCGAATATCGAGGGTTAATTAACCCTCGATATTCGACCCTAGGTAAATTTGCCCCTAAGTATTGTCACAGAATAAATAGCAATTGTGGGAGAGGGGGGTGGATTAAAAAACCAAGTCACATAGATGATTTATTATGGCCTATATATAGACATACATCGCAAGTGCACAATTTGACATAAACTTAACTGCATTCTGATAATGCTGTAATATGTAAAAGACTTCAGGCGATCCCAGGTGAATACATTCTGTATGCAAAAGCTTCTTTTTATGAAGGTGCATTGCCAGAGTTCGAACAGAATTTATACAATTATTTTACACCAGCCTGGATATCACAAAGTTCATTGATAGCAACGCGATCTGCATGTGGAAAAAGCTGTCGAAGCTTCATATACATTTTAATAACTGTCAGTTTCTATATATGTTTCTTCCAGGTATACATCATTTTTATGCAAATATTTGCATGGACACACACACAAACACACACATATATATATATATGCAAATATTTCAGCACACATAGATTTGTAGCAATATTGTTTGTTTTGTCACTGGTGAGTTTTTCGCAAAACAGTCTATAATTTCATCTCAAAAATGAGAAAAAAATGCATAGAAAAAAGATACCCCACGAAAATAACCCATTTAAATAAAATCACAATATTGTGTGATAATGCAAAAAAAAAAAAAACGCCCTTTAACTTAAAAAAAAAAAATATTTATTGAAAGTTGGATTTTTGGGTTTTAGATTTTTGTAACCACAACTAAACTTTATCTCTAAAACAATGTCATTGAATTTATTAAAAGTTCAGATTAATAAAAAATAAGAACGAAAAAAAGTGCTTAACGGTCCAAAAAATCTGAATACCATGAAATGCTTTTTCGACCAATTTGTACTGAAAAAAAAAATCCAAAATCTTTTACCTGCCGAAGTTTGGTATGAAAGGCGTTTGTGGTTTTTTTTTCACTTGATAAATGTATTGAAGCTTTTTAGAAAAACAGGAAAATCACAAATTTTCCATGATTCGTGGAAAAAAATTGCAAAGTGATTGTTAGTAAATGGGCCCCTTGACTTTAATGTATTTTGTGCTGGAAAAAACACAGAAAAAAATAAAAATAAATAAATAAAACGCCCATTGACTTCAATGTATTTTGTTAAGAATAATTTTCATACAGATTGATTACATGGCTTTATAATGACAGGAGATACTGTAATAATAATAATTATATATATATATATATATATATATATATATATATATATATATATATACTGTATATTTCATATATATTCCATTCTGAATGACCTTTTGCCATTCTTACCAGCTATACTGCAGAGCTCATAATTATTAGTATATATATATACATATACGTATATATATATATATATATATTTATATATATAAATACTCCAGTCAAGCGTGCTCTTCATGCCTGGGTGCTGTCAAATATATTATAGAAAGTAGTTCCCCAAGATTGAATGTCTTGAGAAAGGCCCAGAACGGGACCGAAACGTTGACAATAAATTTTCTTTTCTAAACTGCATTATGAAGTCCTGGAGTGCGTCAATCTTGGGGAACTACTATATACAGGTATAGGATCCCTTATCCGGAAATCTGATATCCAGAAAGCTCCGAATTACGGAATGGCTGTCTCCCATAGACTCCATTTTATCCAAATAATCCAAATTTTTTTTCCTTTTCCTTTGTAATAATAAAACAGTCGTTTGTACTTGATCCCAACTAAGATATAATTAATCCTTATTGGAAGCAAAACCAGCCTATTGGCTTTATTTCATGTTTACATGAATTTCTAGTAGACTTAAGGCATGAAAACCCAAATTATCCAAAGATCCATTATCCGGAAAAGCCTGGGTCCCGAGTATTCTGGATAACAGGTCCCATACCTGTGTGTGTGTATATATATATATATATATATATATATATATATATATATATATATATATATATATATATATATATAAAGTCAATTTGGTGAGCGCACTCTTACCAGATTTCTTTCAAAGTGGTCAAGGTTTCTGGTACATAATAGTAAATGGACCCACACTCCAATGTTTTTGTGAAAAAAAGTGAAAAAAAGATTTGAGTGCGGGTCCATTTACTATTATATATGTGTGTTTGTGAAAAAAAGTGAAAAAAATTGGAGTGCGGATCCATGTACGTGCGTGCGTGTGTGTGTGTGTGTGTGTGTGTGTGTGTGACACACCCAGGATCATACTTATCTATATTTGGCCACGGACCTGTGAGAAGCGCCTTAAATACATACGGAGTGAGTCATTCCATGTTTCCTCTTCTACCTTTTAAGGAGGAATGTGGCTCCCCCAATTATAAAGCATAAAAGCTCTTTTGTCAGGCACCTGCTATGATTCCCCAGAGAATAGCACAGTAATAGCTTTGCTTCTATCTGAACTCCCATTTCATGTGACACAGCTCTTTAAATATTTTCCTCTATTCACTGACTAAAACAACTGCAGCTGCTTTGTGTGCCGCACGGATCTGTATCAGAATGGATTCTTTTCTGTAGGTTATTATGCCGAACATCGAGACATATTGATATTTTTATACTTCTCCGCATTTTCTTCTATTTCAGCTACAAAAATAAAATATTATTTTAGAAAAACAGTTGTTATGGGAGCTTCCTTTAATGCAATTCGGCTAAAGCTGTGAAAAACACAGGATTTGGGGCAGATTTACTAAAGTTCAAATGGTCAATTTAAATTTTCAAATTTGTTTTACTCAGAATAGACAATTTTGAATTTAAAACCGCCAACTCAAATTTGAATATGAGATTTATCACATCTCGATACTGGAAACAGTTCTAATTCGATACTTTGCCACCTAAAAGTCAATGGCAGAGGTCCATTGAAACATTTGAAGGGGGCAGATTTCTCAAGAGTCGAATTTCGAAGTGTTAAATACTTCGAAATTCGACCATTGAATTAAAATACTTTGAATTTGAATATCGGTCAAAGTATTTTTCACCGAATTTGGCCATCGAACGATCAAAGTAAAATCTAACAATTTTGGCGTACGATCAAACCATTTTATTTCGAAGTGTAAAGACTTAGAAAATGGTTGTAGAAGGTCCCCATAGGCTAACATAACACTTCGGCAGGTTTAATTTGGCAAAGTATTGAAGTCAAAGTTTTTTTAAAGAGACAGTACTTTGACTATCGAAAGGTCGAATATTCGAACTATTTTTACTTTGAATCAAAGTAAATTCGAAGTCGTAGTATCCTATTCAATGGTTGAAGTATCCAAAAAATTACTTCAAATTGTTTTACTTCGAAAATTCCCTCAAATTCATTTCGACCCTTAGTAAATCTGCCCCAAGATGTCAGTAGCCTTTTGACATTCAAGTTTTTTTTCTGAAAAAAACTCAATTAGAATTTGATTCAAATTTTCTAGTCGTTCCTATTCAAACAAATGTTAGACGTTGGAGTTTTTTCATAAATAAACTCCCATTCGAGTTGTGAGTACATTCAAATTTATTAGAGTTAAAAAAAATTAACATAACTTTGAAATTCGACCTTTGATACATAATCCCCTTAATGGTTTGCTAGAGATTACTGCAGCACTTCAACTTTATTTAAATATCAAACAGTGCAGTTTGCTGCTTTACTTTTCCTTCTATTTTTGATAATGATTTTATTATTGGGAAGCACAGTATCCTTTAATCTTAACACCTTCTCATAAAGTTATAAGGTAAGTCCAAAGTGATTTATAGTTCAAAAGATGATAGGGAGTGTTCATTCATGATCTCCAGGTTAATTGCCATCTGCTAACATGTTTGCACTTACATGTATTCCCCTTTAGACTGATTTACTGGTTTTGCCTTCTATGATGTGCAAAGTGCAGAGAGCTCTGTACTTCATGTGGTGAAAGATCCCTGCGATGGCTGCCAATATTCTTCAACAAGTTGATATGGATTTATTATCACAAATAGGCAGATCCAAGTTCGACAAAAGTAATATCTTCACATACATATTTACACAGCAAATCTGAGTTTTAGCCAGTGAGGGTCTAGTTCTACCACAAGTCTACCTACTTGCTTAGGTCCACTGGTGCAGGTCTGGACTGGTAGTCAAACAGGCCTTGGCACTCCAAGTACAGAGAAGCCCAAACAGCCACCAGCAGCCCACTAAATAGTGACTGTCTATAGGATTTTATAGCAGCCCCTCTGTCATTTGCCAAATCCACAGATGCACTGGTGAAATGATCACCAAGGGAATAAACCCCTGAATTCCTCACTAAACACTAAACATTTGACTGCTCAATCTCTAGTCCAGGGATCCCCAACCTTTTGAACCCGTGAGCAACATTCAGAAGTAAAAAGAGTTGGGGAGCAAGACTAGCATAAAAAAAATTTCTTGGGGTGCCAAATAAGTGCTGTGATTGGGTATTTGGTGGCCCCTATGTGGATTGCAACCTACATTGAGGCTCTGTTTGCCGTACATCTGGTTTTTATGAAACCAAAACTTGCCTCCAAGCCTGGAATTCAAAAATAATCACCTGCTTTGAGGCCACTGGGAGCAACATCCAAGGGGTTGAAGAGCAACATGTTACTCACGAGCTACTGGTTGGGGATCACTGCTCTAGTCCTTTCTATCATTTCACTAGTATTATGGGATTCCTTTACCGTCTCTTACACACATTCTCTACTGATGCCTTGTCTCAGCCTTAGGACACATATCTTCATTTAGAGGAATCCAAGAGTAATAAAATGTGAACATGAGTAAAACATCAGACATCTTCTGTACCAATGAGACTCCATCCTATCTATAGGAACACTTACCAAGTCTCTTCTCACTAAGGATATCAATTCTTTATGGAGATATAGTAAATGCCATAGGAGTTAGTCATTATTTCTTTATAATTCACTTGGGATACTGTGGCTGAACTGTCTTTTTTGGTTTCTCCATTGCAAGAGGTGAGATCTCATCTACACTGATAAACAATCTCCACTGTTTGCTGCCTGGCCAACTAATTGATTATTCTATGTTTAGTTGTCTTCTCCCATACATTACCCTGGCATTAGCTAAACTCAATAATGCTTACTAGCAATTAATAATTGCTAGTGAGCAATAGACAAAAGGTAAAAGAAGAAAAAAAGAAACAGCACCCTTTATTCCATTGTGAGTGTTATTATCTAAGGTTTCTGGGGAATAATCCTGTTTATTATCAGTAACAAAGTAAATTAACAGTTTTAATTTAAATCAGAATGAAGCCAAAAGTTTTCTCTTGGGATTTCTAAGCAACTACTTACCATTTAACTATACTTCAGAATATGCAAGTTTAAGAACACAATCATTTAAATACAGCATTACAATGTTTACAGTAACTAAGGAGGGATTCACACATTGTGATTTCAGTCCTTATGTTGTTTTGCTTTGTACAGAGAAGTGTTTATAAAATTAGATAATTTATACAAGGATTTGGGCTTTCCAATGCACTACAGGGGAGGCATAAATAACACAATTTTGCTGTTATTTATAGATATTACATATGATAATGCTCAGATAACACTTAGTGGCCGATTCACAAAGGGTCGAATATCGAGGGTTAATTAACCCTCAATATTCGACTGGGAATTAAAATCCTTCGACTTTGAATATCGAAGTCGAAGGATTTTAGCGTAAATAGTGCGATCGAACAATCGAAGGATTATTCCTTCGATCGAACGATAAAATCCTTCGAATCGAACGATTCGAAGGATTTTAATCCAACGATCGAAGGATTATCCTTCGCCCAAAAAAACTTTGGAAAGCCTATGGGGACCTTCCCCATAGGCTAACATTGACTTCGATAGCTTTTAGATGACGAACTAGGGGGTCAAAGTTTTTTCTTAAAGAGACAGTACTTCGACTATCGAATGGTCGATTAGTCGAACGATTTTTAGTTCTGATAGTTCAATTCAAAGTAGTAGTCAAAGGTCGAAGTAGCCCATTCAATGGTCGAAGTAGCCCAAAAAACACTTCAAAATTCAAAGTTTTTTCACTTCGAAATTCAAAGTTTTTTTACTTCGAATTAGGGATGGGCGAATTTGACCCGTTTTGCTTCGGCAAAAATTCATCGCCGGCGAAATGTCACAGACACCCATTAAAGACTTGTCGCGCGCCGAAATTGTTTTGACACACGTCTTTTTATTTTGATGCACGCTGCCATACAAGTCTATGGGCATCATTTTTTCGGCGAAACGAGGCAAAAAAATTCGCCCATCCCTACTTCGAATCCTTTACTCGAAGTTAGTGAATCGGCTCCTTAATCGCCTCTAGGTAGAATGCCTTTATATTCTCAACCAATGTCCTTCATGTTGGCAAGTGTCACCTAACCAACTTAACACTCTTGAGCGTTATCACGAAATAGTTTCTCTTTTTCTGAGATGAACCAAATTATATTGATTTTCTAACCAATGCTAAACAATTGGCTAGATGAAGAAGAGATAAGAATAACAAACAAGAAAAATACAAGCAAAATATCCAGAATAAAACAATCCTGACAAATTCTAAACCCAGAGCTTGAGATGAGTCACATAATGAGGATGGCTAGACAGCCTTAACAATACCATAGGTTACAAGTTCATAGTTCCACTGTTTCTGGCAGTCAAAGGTATTTGCCAGTTAAAAGTCAGTGTGTTTTTGGTGTTCTAAATGCAGCACTTTATTCAGACAATCATCATCACGACATTTCTTTTTTAAGAGACTCCCCACGTGAATGAGGAGGCTCAGGTGCTCTGCCCCAAGTCTTCAGCATAAGGGAGCGAACATCACCATATTGTTTGAAGAGTAGGCTGCAAAGGGCTGGGAGTATCATCAGAATGTAGTCTTTCCTGATGTCTTTATGACTAAAACATTTGAATTGTAGATGGAATACTACTTCATTGATCTGAGTATAAAGATAGCAGTGTGTTTCTCTGTTTTTTGCATATGTTCAGAGAGTGTAATGAGAAGGGTTTTTCTGGGTTGTGTAGATAGATTGAAACCGACCACACAAACATTTAGATAAAACAGATAACCAGACACTTTCAAGCAGAAGTCATCTGACCAACCTCCAGGAAGAGCATTATATATGATTATCAAAACAAAATTCATACTCTGACTTGCATACTATATACTTTATATGGCAAAATCAAACATTATGTGGTTTCACAGCTTCAAACAGCAAAAACCTTTATTCTTAATAAATGAATCAATAATATTACCTAGAGCGGAAAGATGCATAATGATACCCCTCTTTGATCAAATATATTTATATATGCATAAACAATACAATATATATATATATATATATACAAACAAGAATCCTCTGCACTCAACCCATTATCAATATATTTAAGACTAAGATATTTTGTGCTACTGCTACTGAAAAATATATATAAATATAAATATATATATATATATATATATATATATATATAGATAGATAGATAGATAGATAGATAGATAGATAGATAGATAGATAGATAGATAGATAGATAGATAGATAGATAGATAGATAGATAGATAGATAGATAGATAGATAGATAGATATAGATAGATAGATATATATAGATATATAGATATAGATATATATATATTTAAATGATACTGTGTACGTAGAAACAGTAAGGCATTCCTATTCACAGGTCTTAATTAGTGAAAATAAATAGGGATGCACCGAATCCACTATTTTGGATTCAGCCCAACTCCCGAATCCTTCACAAAAGATTCAGCCGAATACCGAACCGAATACAAATCCTAATTTGCATATGCAAATTAGAGATGGGAAGGGGAAAACATTTTTTACATCCTTGTTTTGCGACAAAAAGTTTGCATATGCACATTAGGTTTGGATTCGGTTCAGCCGGGCAGAAGGATTCGGCTGAATTTGAATCCTGCTGAAAAAGGCAGAATCCTGGCCAAGTCCCGAACCGAATCCTGGATTTGGTGCATCCATAAAAAAAACGAAAAATGTGTAAATTAAGAGCCAAGATCCAGTCTTTACCACAGTGTACACTGCTGCTATGAAATGTAAAAAGTCTTCAAAGAAACATAATGTAAAGTCATTTTATTTGAGCCCAGCTGCACTGAATGTCACTCAACTCTTCTGAAAATTGCTTTATGATTCATTGTCAGTAAGGAATTGATCCAATTAACCTCAGTATTCAGTAGGAGTTAATTTGATAGGTGCCAAGGGCAGAAAACAGGTGCCAAGAGACAAGTTACACTTCTACAGTAAAGATGAAGACATGTTGTCCACATATTGTCATGTTGATCAAGGTAGCAACTAAATACGAATTAGGCAGATTGTATGTGAGATAAATATGGCAGTATCTGAAAGTAAACATTGTGCAGCTTGAAGAAGAATCCACACTCACAGGGCTTATCTTCAGTGATAACATTAATTAAAAGCCCAAAAGTTTACACTGATTCCTAATCCTTTTTCAAGGTGACCCAGCTCAAACAGTGCCACTTTACTAAGTTATCACAGAGAAGAAGATTTGTGATATGGATTGTTTTTCTAGTAGCACTTTTGGATTAATCAGGACTGCATCTTGGCTAATTGGTCCTTTAATGTGTGATCATCTGTAGTGATGGGCGAATTTATTCGCCAGGTGCGAATTCGTGGCGAATTTGCGCGATTCGCCGTCGGCGAATAAATTCGCGAAACAGCCGCGAAAATTCGGCGTCAAAAACGGGCGCCAGCGTCAAAAACGAGACGCCGGCGCCGTTTCGCGAATTTTGCTCGAAATTCACGTAATTTTCGGCGAAGCGAAACTGCACAAATTCGCCCATCACTAATCATCTGCATCTACATGGTTTTGTAACAGTCTAACACGGCAAATAGAAGTTTAGCGCTATAAACACATGATGTACAAAGCATTAAGCAGCAGATATTACAGTTAAATCACACCGCTACCCATCACACATAACTGAAATACAGGTGCAGGTAATTTATTAGTATTAAACTCTTATTACGTGGCGCATGCTGGTAGGTAGCGGTTCTTAAACTTAATCTATCAGTCCACGCAACCACTGATACAAGCATACTGTAATAGCAACTATTTCTTCAAAATAAGGGAATTTTGCCTTTTGGCTCTTGAAGGCTGTGTGTTTCCCATAAATTATGATTGAAGTCAAGTCCATATTGTGGTGCTTCTTTTTCAGGACATGGCACAAGGATGTTTTGTCGCCCCTGCCTTTAAAGGTGGCCATACATGGATAGATCCGCTCGTTTGGCGATGTCGCCAAACGAGCGAATCTCCCTCCAATATGCCCACCTTGAGGTGGGCAATATCGGGCAGATCCGATCGTGGGCCCTAGGGCCCAACGATCGGATCCTAACATTCGCAAATGGGCGGTCGGATCGCGGGACCACATCAACGAACAGATGCGGCCGCGATCCGACGGGATTTTTAAACCCATCCGATCGAAATCTGGCCGACTTTCGGCCAGATCTCGATCAGGGAAGCTGTCGGGGGCCCCCATACACGGGCCAATAAGCTGCCGACACAGTCTGTCGGCAGCTTTTATCGTCCCATGTATGGCCACCTTAAGAGTTTAAAGGAGACACAATGACTGTTTCCTTCCCACCAGAATTTATGTAAATTGCAACTTTGAGGCAACATCAAGCTACTTCAGAAAGCAGTGTATTTTCCCACTGGTGATTTAATGCTGGTGGAAGGGAAACCAGAGACGTTGTGTCGCCCATGTGCCAAGGTATCTTGACAAAGCCATACACCTTAAAACAAACTTCAAATCACAAAGAATGAGCTTGTCCTGTTATTTTTTGAAAGTTTAAAAACATTTCAGTTTTTCCTACAGAGAATCTATGCAGTAATGTTTTGTCACAAAAGAAAACTCACACCCAAACAAGAATCACATTGTTCAATTCATTTTCTTTCTTTTCAATTGTTTTTATTGACATTTTTTTTTAATCAATTCATTTTCAAAACTCTTGATTATTTTAATAAACTGGGAAATAAAGTACTCAGAGACCATTTCCATTGATTTCTATAGAAATTTGGCAGCTTTTAGTTCCTGCATTTTTTTCTTGCAACTGTTTACTTTTTTTTGATGAATCATAACTATGTATGGTTTTGTAGAATATTCTTGGGTATATTCAATTTTGCTTTTTTTTACCACCTTTTTCATGAATTAAGAAAAGTCATAACACCTTTTATCCAGGGAAGACTTGCTAAGCTTCCGTATTTCACATTAAGAATGAATAAATGTAAAAAAGCACACGTTTCGATTATATTGTACAATAGTTTCAAAAAAAGCCCCTTTTGCCAGACACTTTAATGATTATATACTGATTGGATTAATGGTTTGTCATGGAGGCATTTATAGTGTACCTGCAAACAAGACTATGAGTAAAATATAGTCTGATCTAACACTTAGGAAAATCATAACTTGTTTTGTTTTACTTTCTTACATATTCCCATAGAGCATATCTTTGAAAATTACACATCAATATTTCAGGTTGCTACAATGCTACATTTGGTTTTTAGGGAATCACAAATCTAACAGCAAATTCTAACCTGCCACTGGCTATACTTTTTGGTTCTAAATAAATGTCTTTTCCTATGAGCTTCAAAGAAAAAAAGTGGATCAGCTACTTTCTGCATTTGCATACACATTTTGCTGAGGAGATACTCATCCATCACTATAATTCATGGGGTCAGGATGTCTGTATGTAAGTATAATACACAAAAGCCATGAATATCTTGTAAATTATATCCTTATAAATGGTGAGTTCTGATGTCATCAGTTATAAACGGTGAGTTCTGATGTCATTTATGTCACATGACTCCCTAAAACTTGTGTATTATAATAAATAAAGTACCCCCAGTTGCAAAATATGAGGATATTAGAAGTTACCTCAGAGTTCCATGACCTTCGGCCTCGTGTTTTTATATGGTCATGAAACTCCTCGGTAACTTATAATATCCTTATATTTTACAAAAGGGGGTACTTTATTCACTATAATAACTCTGAAAGGCATGAAAAACATCAAATTATATCTTTATAAATGGTGTTTAGTGGCTGTCATCAAATATAATCAGAGATTAGAAATTCCATCTCTCCCATAATACACTGTAGCCTATGCATTATAAGAAATTGCACATACAATACTTTAAAATACTAGCGTACTAGCTACAATTGTCCTATTATAAATCGGGTATAATTTCCTCCCTTCAATCAGCAGGGAAAAAGTCCTGAAGAGCACAGAAATGGGTAAGTAGGGAGGAAGCAGAAAAGGAAAAGTGTAGTGAGATGCCCAACGAGGCATACTGGGTGAAGGTGCCAAGTTTTGGCACCTTTTAGTGCAATTCTGTTGCTGTCTGACTAC
Organism: Xenopus petersii; assembly: GCA_038501925.1. Taxonomy (NCBI): domain Eukaryota; kingdom Metazoa; phylum Chordata; class Amphibia; order Anura; family Pipidae; genus Xenopus; species Xenopus petersii. Next base: position 2,540,351 of record CM076675.1, read on the forward strand.
CAATACCTTCCTGAAACCTTAAAAGCTGGTTGAAAACAAGTCTGTGTCTGGTTTTAGGGTAGTCTTAGCTCAGATTATTATCTACAGATTAGTAGAATCTAGTTTTTTTAGAGAACATACTGTAGCTGAAAGTCTATGGAAGTGAAAGTATCACTTACTTCTGTAAAAGATGAAGCAACCCAGCCCTGTATTAGATTGTATCTGCTGGGTGTGTCGGTGTGTCGGTGGTTTCAATATATGACTAATAAGACAACGAAACAGATATTAAGAAATTCCTAAAAAAATACAATTAAGACCTGCAACTGAAGGTAGGTTAGTTTCTTCCTTTGGCTACCAGTTCCGGAATAGCTTCTTTTGACCTGTTGTTACTTAATTCTCTGTTCAGGAATAATCATTTGATCAAGTAGATTCTTCAGCATGAAAAAAACTACATCAGTATCTTCTAGCCTAAAGTTCAAACAGTTTTTCCTCCTTCCCTAACTTTTGGCTATACCTACATCTTGTTAAAGTCTGGAAATCCAGAACTCCAGGTAAGATTTTCTGCTCCTTTTGCCTTGTGTTCCTGGGATGTGTTTAGCCAAGAGCTGAAATGCTATTAACACCTACAGTACCTTGGGGAGGTTTTACTTCCAGGGCTCTCACTGATTTGGATATAACGGACCACTAATACTGTTTCTGGTAATTGTTGTTTTACCTTGCCAAAAATAATACAATTCACTCATAATGATCGATGCCTGTACAGGAACTTGTACTTGGAATTCTAGACAAAACAGTTGAATTATGGGTAAAATATGGCAATTTGTATATGTTGTTGTGCCTATTGCAAGTCACTTGTACTCACACATTAACCCCTTAATCTCAGACTCCTGATTTTTATAGTAATGTACAGATTTTTGTATGCATTAAGGTAAAATGTTACCAGTCATTATAGTAACAACTGATCCCACAACTATCTACGACATCAAAAAGTGACAAATATACTATCAATCACTACCACAAAAATTCCAGGTGTTAGTCCATCGAAGAAAGGTTTTGTTTCTACGCCCTTATAGTTAAATACTATGATTACGTTGACATATGAAGCAGATATGCTTTGAGGTTTTACACAGTTTCAAGCAAGCAAAACTTCCAGAGGGCAGACACTTGAATAAAAGAGAAAATTGTACCTTTTGTAAGTCTAACAATGTCCTTCAGTAAAACAGTAAGTACAGTTTTTCTTTCTTTTATTACTGAGATGTGTAACAGAATAAAGAGATCAAAAATCAAAGATATTCCACAAATTATAAAGGAAAGTCAATTTGAGGTATTGGTGGTTTAAACAGAATAAGCAAGTAGAGAACTAGACGCAGAGGGAAAGAATTATAAATTTGTTCAAACCAGGATTCAATCAAGTGAAAGAATGTGCTACTGTGAATGACAGTTAGACAGAGACACTGGGACTCTATGAAGTAACGAGAAGGTCACATTTACATGGGAGGTTATTGTGATCATTCCGGGTGGCTGGAGAATTCTTTTCATAGGCAGTTGTGTGTGAAGACAACACTAAGAACTTTGTGAGGCATCTTGAGTCACAAGGCCCAAGAAGTTCCCAGGCATTTCTTAGACATTATTTGATTATATGAATTATAGAGATTTTTTTGGTTCATCAGCAGATGAATAAAATTGTTACAATGCATCATTGTTCATCCAAGTCACAATCATTCCCTCATTCCTTCAGCACAAAAAAGAAAAGAAAAAATGATTACCAATCATAATATGTACATTTTACTACTAACTACAGATTTTATCTGCACCTAAACAAAAGGGCCTTGTAAAAAAACAATTGTGGTATCATTAAAGTGCAATTTATTACATTTATCACTAATGATGATGAGACAAAAGTAATCTTTAATACCCTTACAAAATAAAATATGACAAATAATAATAATAGTAAATTGAGATATTTAAGGGACAGTATACCCCATTCTTACATTAGTCCAATCCATAGGCTGAACATATTATTTGCCTATTTATAATGAAAAATCTATATTTTTGTTATTTTTTGAGATAAGCGTGGCGAACAGCACAACGAAATCAACTCCGTGTTGGGTCCTTGTGAGGTAGGTAATTGGATTATACACCCACACTTTATAGTGATATAAGTGTTTGATAAAGGGTACGTGAGGCCTGAAACATGTTGTGTGTTTTGTAGTCTGGAATAAATCACTTTGTAGCAGGACATCTGCTTTAGGATTGCTCTCCTCATTATCTGCAATTTATGGTCACTAGTGATGGGTGAATTTGGGACGTTTCACTTTGCTGAGAAATTTGCGAATTTCCAGTGAAATTCGTGAAACAGTGAAAAATTTGCAAAACGGCACCGGCGTCTCATTTTTGATGCCATATTTTGGATGCCAGTGCACATTCGAATTCCCGCTGGCGAATTTTCACGTCGGTTTTGCAAATTTATTCACCAGCGGCGAATCGCTGGAATTTGCCGGAAATAAACACCTGGCAAATAAATTCGCCCATCACTAATGGTCACATCCATATGGTGTGTAAGTATGTGAGTGTGTGTGTCTAATTACAGATACATTTCTTTTTTTGCATTATAATATAAAACATGCAAATGGTAAACAATGTAACTGTTACTTTTAAAATAAAGAAGTATATAGCTTGGGCAGTGTCTTTATTTATTAAAATATGCAAGAAATGTTTTGGCAAACTGCAAAATCCAACATACAAACAAATATAAACATCTCTGCCCCTATTTAGACTGGATGTTTTTTATATGCAACTCCTCCAGCTATGTGAACTGAGGATACTTTCATTATATCAAAGAAGGTATCTTCAATACCATGGATAAAGTCTTTCTACACTCACAAAAACTCTACATTACTCACTAATTGGAATACTTCATCCCTTCAAACAGCAATATGCTACAATTGTCATGATGCTTTGTGAGATTTTCAAAGGATAAGAGCTACAAGAGCCATGTTGTTTTGTTGTTGTTGTTGTTACCATGTGCTCCCATTGCCTAGGGTTTAAAGGAGAAGGAAAGGTTAAAACTAAGTAAGCCTTATCAGAAAGGTCCATCTAAATATATCAGTAAACCCCCAAAGTGGTGCTGCTGTGAGTCCTCTGTCAAAAGAAACACTGCATTTCTTTCCTTCTATTGTGTACACATGGGCTTCTGTATCAGACTTCCTGCCTTCAGCTTAAACCTCATTGCCCTGGGCAAGAGCATGCTCAGTTTGCTCCTCTTCCTGCCCCCTCCCTTCTCAACTGTAATCTGAGCCCAGAGCAGGGAGAGACTCAGGCAGGAAGTGATGTCACACCACATTAATACTGCAGCTCCTACCCTAAACAAACAGAGAGTTTCTAGAGCTTTTTACTTAGGTATGGTAAAACATTCTACAGAATAAATATAGTGTATAGCTTGCACTATTGCAGCTTTTCTGTTGGCAATAAAATGCCTCCGTAGCTTTCCTTCTCCTTTAAAATGTATGACAAAATGAGTACAAAGCCCAACATCCAATGTGGAGTATTTGTGTACAAGGCATCCAACTATTTCCATGCTATAACATTTCATAAAAAATATTGCAGTTTATAACTGAAGTCATCACTGCCATGGCCAGAAAAATTCCACATGACTTTGAATTCTTGACTCCTATAGGGTTGCAGACTTGACAAAAAATAAAGCTGATAATATTACAAAATTGACTTTTTCATGTGTAAGTGCCTTTCAGTGAGGCAAAGAAGTATTTCTTATCAGGTTATCATTTTCAGGAAGTTATAACAAAATGAATGGTTTTATATCATTTCCTTGCCTTCCTTTTTTCATTATGAAAAAGTCAGGATTGATGGGACAAAGCTGCCACAGTTCTGAATCCAAAAATACTCTAGATAAAACCTGTCAAAATCAATGTTGGCTTTTGTGTGACAATACGTAAAAGTCAGTCATTGTGCTACAAGTCAAAAAAGTTGTGTTTTTTTATGACTTTTCTGCGATTTTTTCCCATTCATGCTTTTTTTCAGTTCAGATCTTTTGATAAATTACTGACATTCCTAGAAATTAGTTTATTAATGGTTTCCAGCCAATTGTTTCAGGGAGATTCATTGGTAAATTAAGGGGAGTTTGGTCAAATTTTTGTTAATTATAGTGACAAAAAGTCAAGTTTTAGTAAATACCCCCTCTATATGTGCAACCGTTCACTACTTCACTATTAAAATTTAAAGCATATGTGTTTTACCAGGTTTTAATTTTTTTTAATAAGTCTTCATATTGGAGTGGTGGTCATGGAAGTTACCTATTACATGATATGGATGGGATTCTATCTTAACACAGTGATATATTAATATACTGCAATTTCAAAAGCAGATAAAACAATACAAAAAATTTATGAAATGCGTGACATCTTGGAGATTTTGATTCCAGTCATCAGATTTATATTTTCCTAAAAAAATAGTATATTATCACTCGACTTTTTGTCACTATAATTAAAAAAAATGTGACCAAACGCCCCTTAATTTACCAATGAATCTAATTTATTGATTTAATTGGTCAGGATTGTTAATCCCTGCATGTGATTTGCATTGTGAAGTGCTTTGTTGGCACACCCACTAAAAATGTTATTTGTTTAAGTGCTTAAAGGAGTCAAATGCATTCAATTTGGCACATCAATAATCCTTAATGTGTCAGTTTGTTAAAACTTACCTAAAAGCATTTTTCAATTCCAGATACATTGAACATGCAGAGATGTTTTTCAGAAGAACTATTAAAAGTTCAAAAAAGCCTAAAAGCATGACCATGATTAAATCTTAATGATTAGAATTTAAAAAGAAGAAGAAGAAGGATAAAATACCTTCATTAGGAAGTTTAACATTCAGCGCTGAGTGCATGATTTACAATGAATCCACATTTTGAATTAACTCAGGCTATTCACAATAAATTAAGTGATCTATGAAAGAATCATTAACATGTATTCTTGTTGGGTACATACATAAGGAGTAAATTGACAACAACATTGGAAGGTCCAGGTGAGCACAAGGTATATCTGGTCATGAAGGGATTTTACATGTAAATAATACAGCACTGGAGGTTCTTATTAGAGATGGCGCGAACTGTTCGCTGGCGAACTTGTTCGCGCGAACATCGGGTGTTCGCGCTCGCCGGAAGTTCGCGAACGTCGCGCGACGTTCGCCATTTTGGGTTCGCCATTGTTGGCGCTTTTTTTTGCCCTCTCACCCCAGACCAGCAGGTACATGGCAGCCAATCAGGAAGCTCTCCCCTGGACCACTCCCCTTCCCTATAAAAACCGAAGCCCTGCAGCTTTTTTTCACTCTGCCTGTGTGTGCTGAAGAGATAGTGTAGGGAGAGAGCTGCTGCCTGTTAGTGATTTCAGGGACAGTTGAAAGTTTGCTGGCTAGTAATCGTTTTGATACTGCTCTGTTATTGGAGGGACAGAAGTCTGCAGGGGTTTGAGGGACATTTAAGCTTAGGTAGCTTTGCTGGCTAGTAATCTACCTTCTACTGCAGTGCTCTGTATGTAGCTGCAGTGGGCAGCTGTCCTGCTTCTGATCTCATCTGCTGACTGCTGCAATAACAGTAGTCCTTGTAAGGACTGCTTTTATTTATTTTTTTGTTCCAATACAGAGCAGTATCAAGCAGATTACTAGCCAGCAAACTTACTATCATCTGTCCCTGAAATCACTAACAGCTCTCCCCCTACACTATCTCTTCCAAGCACACACAGGCAGATTTTTCAGATACATTTTTGCCCTTGATCCCCCTCTGGCATGCCACTGTCCAGGTCGTTGCACCCTTTAAACAACTTTAAAATCATTTTTCTGGCCAGAAATGTCTTTTTTAGATGTTAAAGTTCGCCTTCCCATTGAAGTCTATGGGGTTCGCGAACCGTTCGCGAACCGCTCGCATTTTTGCGCAAGTTCGCGAATATGTTCGCGAACTTTTTTTCCGACATTCGCTACATCCCTAGTTCTTATGTAAAGATAACATCTGATGTCTTAGCTGTGCTTTCTCTGTATTGCATCTATCTTTGCTTGAGCCATGTTGCTGAAGAAAGCCCACTAAAGGCTGCAGGGCCGGAACTAGGGGTAGGCAGAAGAGGCAAAGTTGGAGGGTCACCAGGCACAGTACCTCTTCTACTGCCTTCCCCTAGTTTGGAACCTTGTGTTCCCCACCTGGGCCAGCAATTACTCTATGCGCTCGGCTGACTTGGCCCTGCACTGGCTGCAACTTGATTTCACTGTTTTTATTTTAATTAATCATAAAATATAGCAAATTTTCCACCCATTACATCTCCCATACTTCATCCTCCAAGTATAGAAGGGAAGAGATCTATATCTGGCTCCTACAAAAGATTTGAGTTGATTTGAATTGTACATAGAAGAGCATATTATCGATACTACACTACCAGGATGAATTGTTAGGCATTAATACAAAATATAGTTGTAGCTTTTATGCAAATATTTCCTTGCAAATCAGAAGTTTACTTACATATGTGCTTCTCAAGTTGCACATCTTGCATTTATGTATTTTATAAGCAGGTAACTGTCAGTCAGTTTGAAGTAAAACCTCTCATTAACTTAATATTGAAGCTGTTACTTTGATCAATTTGGCCTACATTCTGGGCTTCTGTAGACCTGAAAATCAACAGTCCTTAGGATGCAACTTCTGCATTACTTAGAAACATACTTTTTCAATAAAAAAATGTTCTCATGTGAAAACTGATGGATGAGATTCAGTTTGAGGATTTAGAATAATTTACAAAATCAGTTCCAGTTTTTCCCATTGACTTCAATGGTGTTTTCACATAATAAACAGATTTTCTGTATTAAATTGCATTTCAAATTGAATCTCGTCCATGAGTTTTCATACGATAAACATGACATTGCCAATTAACTAACAATCATAGAGAACAATTCGCTAGCGAACTAGACCGGCGTTTTTTGCGCTATCAAACAGTCATTACGTTTTTATTATAGTTGATTGGACATTTGTAATAAAAATTTCCCACTTCAAACATTCGCACCAGCATCACTAATAAAGATATCCATAAGACTTTTATGTACCATTCAAATTGACCTAAACATAAAGATAGAAAGTTTTGCTAGGCAGAAATGAACATTAGCGAAAATTCGCTATGAAATGCTCGCACTGCTGAAGTAACGCTAGGGAAAATTCGTCAGTGTGCTGCTGCTGAGACACAACGTCGCATTTTAGTGAAATAGCGGTAACGAATTTGCGCCTGGTGAAGTGGCGCGAAGTGTGGATGAAGTGGTCGCTGGTGAATTTTCCCCATGATTTCTGTTGTCACAATCTCTTTAAAAGGGTTGTGAATCCAAAGAATATTTTCCGAGAGCAGGACAATATAATTCTAAGCAATATTTCAATTAATCTATTATTAATTTTCTATGGTTTACAATGATATTTGCCAATGTAATTGCTAATTTAAGAAATAGGTCACTGTCTGTGTCCACCCTTTAATATGTGAACGATTTCAAGTGGAAAGAAAAATTAATTAAAAAACTGAAAAATGTTTTTAATGAAGATTTGAAAAGACAAATACCGTATGTTCCGTATACTTTGAAACCAGCATAACTTATATGTGCAAAGTTAAAGTGCTGTTAGCCAGTGGCCATGGATTCCATGTTTATTTCTAAGATGTGCCTTTAGGAATATATTCTGATACGTGTAATACCTACAGCAGGGGAAGATTTTCTTTTCATGTTCTTCAGAACTCCTACTGCAGAGCTTTGCCTTCATGTTTGACAGCATACATGTGCAGAACTGTCTTGTTTTATTTTTGCCTTTTTACCTACATTCTGGCATTTTAAATCCAAGCTTGACATTTTTATGTAAGGATACCAGTGGTATCTTTTTTAATGTTTTGCATGGCAGGTCATAAATATGTATTATGAAAAGCTATGTGAATAAAATAAAAATGAGGGCTTTATGTAGACCACAGACAAAACATAGCTGAACACAGCAAAACAAAGAGCAAACACGTGAACTAAAAACAAGCCTTCTTTTTTAATGAGGACATTCTACCAGATAACCATATTATAGAATGGTTATCTGGTAAAGAAAAATGTACTAAACTTGATTTGGAACTATTTTTAAACTCAAAGAAACATATTGTTTCCTCTCGTCATAAAAATTATAAAAATTGGTCTGATCAATATATAGATATTAAAAGAAATCTGATTTATGGGGATACTTTTATTGCATGGACAATTTTATGTAAACCGAATAATTTAAATTACAACATATCACACTTTCTCTCTCCATTTTTCTCAAAAGGTTTTCCTAAAGCGCAAAGAATTCAGTATTCGTATAAGTGGAGAAAATTTGGAATATCTCAAATTAGAGACATTATAGACCAGGATTCAGGAGAACTTTTCCCTTGGAGAATAATTAAGGAAAAGAGATCAGGTCATTGTTGTTAAAGCACCTCATTATTGTTTGCTAGACCTGCCCACTCAGATATAAAAACACTCAATTTGACAAAATCTCAAAAATCCATGTTAAGGGGTACAATTACAATTGTAATAAAGTATAAATAGTGCAATTTACTTTAATGTTTAATATTTATATTCATTTTATATGCATACTGAAACTATTTATACTTTATTACAATTGTAATCATACCCTTTAACATTGAAAAAAACTTCGAATTCCGAATGTTTTTTTTTTGGCTACTTCGACCATCGAATGGGCTACTTCGACCTTTGACTACGACTTCGGCTTCGAATCGAACAATTCGAACTAAAAATTGTTCGACTATTCGACCATTCTATAGTCGAAGTACTGTCTCTTTAAAAAAAAACTTTGGCCCGCTAGTTCGCCATCTAAAAGCTACCGAAGTCAATGTTAGCCTATGGGGAAGGTCCCCAAAGGCTTAGCTATCTTTTTTTGGTTGAACAAAAATCGTTTCATCGATGAATTAAAATCCTTCGATCAGCGCTAAATCCTTCGACTTCGATATTCGAAATCGAAGGATTTAACTTCGCTATTCGAATATCGAGGGTTAATCAACCCTCGATATTCGACCTTAAGTAAAGTTGGGTAAGCACGAAATGCGTTAGGCTCCATGGGGGGTAATGTATTTTAGATGTTTCAATAAACTTACATTTTTAATATAGCATGACTATAGAGGATTTTTTGGACATTATAAAAAATTTTGTAGTTACTTTTTTTCACACATACAAATGTAATTGTATAATATAGTTTGAATAAATTAAATATCTTTAGAAAACATGAAAGGGCCTTACGCAATTGATAAAAAGTAAATTCCTGCATGTGAAAAAATGTGTAGTAGTAATTTTTTATAAAACCACTTATGATAATGCAAAGAGAAGTGCAATATTACATTGTGGGAAAAAAATGGAAACCAAAAATCTGTTTCATTGTGAGGTAATCTGTTTTTATTAATTTGTTTGATTTGTTTAAGACTACATCGTAATGATGTTCAGACAGATGGTGCTGTAATATAATTCTCCTAATCTAAAGGTTAAAATGACAATTTTACCAAAATAAAGACAAAATACGCTACTTAACAGTCATTATAGCGCTGATGACAAGGATATAATGGTTTTCATTACCTGCTTGGTATAATTCCACAGGCAGTGCACAGTTAAACAATGTTGTGTCTTACAGAGCTTTAAGCATCGATTTTTTTTCTACCATATTTTTCTTTATGTTTATACCTTAATTACAAATACTTTTTTAGTTTTAAATGAATATTTATGCAATAAATTAACACTGTCATACATGTTAAGGAACATTCTAAATTAAAATATATTACATTGAAAAAGTTGCAGTACCATGAATTTGTGGAACTTAAAATAGGATAAAGCTTAAGATACAGTACATGGTGAAGGAGGCAATTAGGAAAAAGGCTAAGTGAAAATTGTGCATTAATATCCCTTTCATATAAAGGCCCAAATTCAAAATTATGAAAAAAAAAATGTAGTTTATGGTTTATCACACAAAGGTTATAGGAAAATCTGGAATTGCCTAATTTGGCAGCGTATTGACCTGTGACTGGGGTCCACCAAAAAAATAAATCTTAGGTGTATGGCCAGTTTGAAAACAAACTGAAATGCTTGAAGTCAATGCCATTTGGTTAGATGTCAAGAAAATCACAGACAATAGTGGAGATGGTATGGTACTGAATACAAATGTGCCATTATTAATAGGGGCTGGGCAGTAAAGCATATCTAAAACAAACTAAGTAATATTATTATCTGTAAGGCATTATCATAGATTTCTTAAAGGTTTGCATTATAGAACCAGAATAACAAAATAATACTGGATAATAATCCTGGAGCTAACATCACCTCTGGACCAAGTAGCTCCAGGGTTCCATGTCTCAACTGCGCCAAAAGAAACAGGAGAAATATAACTCAACTTTGCCCACTGTGCCTTGCTATATGAATGTACCCTTATGTACGGTATTTATTTCTATATATATTTATGTATTTATATTTATATTCTGAACTCTAATTTGTGAGATGCATGCAAACAATGACAAGCAATAGTTACTTTAAAGCAAATGAAAATATTATTCCTTAATGTATCTCTTTCATTTAAAATGAATGGGCTTATTTATCAAAAATCTAATTTGTGAGTTTTGTGAGTATGTTTCTACTTGAAATACACTCACAATAGAAAACCTCAAATTTTATAGGCTTAAAACTAAAACACCTCAAAAAATGTTGAGTTTATTGGTGTAAAAAACTCAAATATGTGAGTTTACAAACTCAAAAGTCTTAAATTTAAATAAATGGCTTACATTTTCCCTAGGATAACTCCCATTGGCTTCTAAATGACCTCCCCAGCTTTTAGATGCATTTTTTTTTTTAAATACTAGACATTCGCATTTTTGAAAATATAATTCGATTTTCTAAGATTTTGTGCAAAAGAATTATAATCCTGGCAAAAATTCAAATTTGAACCTTGATAAATAATGTCCTTTTGAATTTGTCAAATTGAATATTAAGATGACTATTAAGATAACAAAGCTTTATTATTCCCCACTGCTTTGCTTTTCCATAGCAAAATATATCACTGATACAAGGGGACACAACCAAGGTACCACACACAACAGGGGGTACCTGTACTAATAAACTTACTTTGAGTGCTTTCTTTAATTTCTTAATAGTGGGTATTGATTCATTTTGAAGGTTTAGAAAAGAATTTAATAACACGAGTGACTTTTTTTCCTATAACAACTATGGAGATATAGTATTTTCTTTTAAACAACAGGCTAGTAAATGTTGCAGGTTAACAGTTATAGATTACTAGCATTGGAAAAATCATATTTGAATACATTCTAATAGGTCACAGTCCCTTTAAAAAAATATATGCTCTATAGTGCAATATGTATGAATGCATTTTACAACATCACTGGCAGTAACTTTAACATTACTCCCTTAACAAGAAAATGGCATAAATGAAGCAGGTTGTACCTGTAACAAATGTATTGAAGCACTGGGCAGCAAACATTTTGTAGAATGCTCAAAAAAAGACTGAAATTTTTTTTAAAGAGAACATTTTAAAGCAGGTGAGAGAGTTTTACAAAGTGAGAAAGGGACTTCTTGTGCTGGAGGCTTGTTTTGAAAAAGCCCTAAAGGTGAGCATTGCAAGAGTTGATGATAGAATACTTCAATGGAATATCATGATGAGAGGTAATGTTAAGTGGGATTATTTTGAAACAAGAATGAGACATAGCTTTGAATATAAGAAGTAATCCAAAATGCTGTGGCTTTCTGGATAACAGATCTTTCTGTAATTTACATCATCATCCAGAGGAGTCCAGAAGAACGCAAAAAAAATCCCCATCTCCAATTTGCCTCAGAGGGGGGAAAAATCCTTCATAACTTCAAAATGGCAATGGGACCAGTCCCGGGATCAACTTGTACTATGAGCTATCTCCCATATCCCTGTATTCCCTCACTTGCTAAACACCATCCAACCCCTTCTTATACCTATCTAATGTATCAGCCTGTACCCCTGATTCACTTCCCAGCTCTCCCTGTAACACCCCTTTCCCTCCTCTAATCTCATTGGCTCCCTCCTGTCTGCTGGGAGGAGCTACTGGTGAATAAAGCATCCGACCCTTCCTTGTACCTATCTAATGTATCAGCCTGTACCCCTGATTCACTTCCCAGCTCTCCCTGTAACACCCCTTTCCCTCCTCTAATCTCATTGGCTCCCTCCTGTCTGCTGGGAGGAGCTACTGGTGAATAAAGCATCCGACCCTTCCTTGTACCTATCTAATGTATCAGCCTGTACCACTGATTCACTTCCCAGCTCTCCCTGTAACACCCCTTTCCCTCCTCTAATCTCATTGGCTCCCTCCTGTCTGCTGGGAGGAGCTACTGGTGAATAAAGCATCCGACCCTTCCTTGTACCTATCTAATGTATCAGCCTGTACCACTGATTCACTTCCCAGCTCTCCCTGTAACACCTCTTTCCCTCCTCTAATCTCATTGGCTCCCTCCTGTCTGCTGGGAGGAGCTACTGGTGAATAAAGCATACAACCCTTCCTTGTACCTATCTAATGTATCAGCATGTACCCCTGATTCACTTCCCAGTTCTCCCTGTAACACCCCTTTCCCTCCTCTAATCTCATTGGCTCCCTCCTGTCTGCTGGGAGGAGCTACTGGTGAATAAAGCATCTGACCCTTCCTTGTACCTATCTAATGTATCAACCTGTACCCCTGATTCACTTCCCAGCTCTCCTTGTAACATCCCTTTCCCTCGTCTAATCTCATTGGCTCCCTCCTGTCTGCTGGGAGGAGCTACTGGTGAATAAAGCATCCGACCCTTCCTTGTACCTATCTAATGTATCAGCCTGTACCACTGATTCAGGGAGACAATTCCACATCTTCACAGCTCTCACTGTAACAAACCCCTTCCCAATATTTAGGCAGAACCTCTTTTCTTCTAATCGAAATGGGTGACCTTGTGTCAGCTTTAAAGACCTACTGGTAAATAAAGCATTAGAGAGATTATTATATGATCCCCTTATATATTTATACATAGTTATCATATCTCCCCTTAAGCGCCTCTTCTCCAGTGTGAACATCCCCAATTTGGCCAGTCTTTCCTCATAGCTAAGATTTTCCCTTTACCAGCTTAGTTGCCCTTCTCTGTACCCTCTCTAATACAATAATGTCCTGTTTGAGTGATGGAGACCAAAACTGTACGGCATATTCTAAATGGGGCCTTACCAGTGCTCTATACAGTGGGACCCCCTCCTCCCGTGACTCTCTGCCCCATTTAATACAACTCAAGACCTTATTTGCCCTTGATGCTGCTGACTGGCATTGCTTGCTACAGACAAGTTTATTATCTACAAGGACTCCAAGCTCCGTCTCCATTATGGATTTGCCTAGTGCAGTCCCATTAAGGGTATAAGTGGATATTGTTACATCCCAGGTGCAGGACTTTACATTTATCAACATTGAATCTCATTTGCCACTTAGCTGCCCAGATTGCCAGTTTGTCAAGATCCTGTTGCAAGTGCCACATCCTGGATGGAATCAAGTGATCTGGACAGCAGGGATGGGCGAATTTGACCCATTTCATTTCGACAAAAATTTGCCGCCGGCGAAATGTCGCAGACGCCCATTAAAGTCTATGGACATCTACTGGATGGTTTTGTGTCATCTGCAAACACTAATATGTTACTTACAATACCCTCCCCTAAGTCATTAATAAACAAGTAAAATAAAAGTGACCCCAATACTGAGCCCTGGGGGACCCCACTAAGAACCTTACTCCAAGTAGAGAATGTCCCATTAACAACCACCCTCTGTACCCGATCCTGTAGCCAGTTTCCTATCCATGTGCAAACGACTTCATTAAGCCCAACAGACCTTAGTTTAGAAAGCAGTCGTTTGTGGGGCACAGTATCAAACGCTTTGGCGAAATCCAAATTGATCACATCTACTGCCCCCCCCACTATCCAGAATCTTACTTACCACATCATAAAATGCAATCAAATTCGTCTGACATGACCTATCCTTCATAAAGCCATGCTGATTGTTTTTGAATGTTTTTGAATGAACATTTTGAATGTGATCCCTTAACAAACCTTCAAATAATTTGCCCACCACAGATGTCAAGCTTACTGTAATTTATGTTATTTATGGAGAAGAGTTAGAAGCTGAGGACTGAACCTCAACCCCTATTTAGCAACTTTTATTAGTGAATTTTCAATATAGTAATAAAATATAAAAATCATACCTTATGGATTTATCGGGAAGATGTCTCATAACATTGGATCGGATTATCCTTTGGGAATTTGGGATATTTCACAACCATTGTAGGATTTAATCTAAATGCCATATTGTCCCCAGTATGTATAATAAGCTGTTAAGTAACACATTTCCATTGTTTACAATCATCAACAAATATGTCAGCCAAGCATAAACAAAATATTTCAATATTATGGTGCCTTACACTAGAAAGTTGCTATTTCTCTTTAAATAGATTAATAATGAAGATAAACACTGTACCATTTTTAACTTAAGAAATAGCCCCTAATGGATATTATTACTGCACCAAGGAATTTATTGCAGCCCTTGCAACTTCAGACCTTTAAGATCTCATGCTACACCTAATTATACTGACCATTAAGTGACACAGAAAGTAGCAATTACACAAATATTAATGGAGTTAAAGTCTGATGTTATGAAGGTACAGATATACTGTTAAAGTCTGACCTTGCTAATTTTATGCAGCCAAGCATGTCTGTTAATTGATGCTCTTAATTAGCAGTAAATAAAAATCTAAAAAAAAAAAAAAGTTTTGCAAAGCTGAAAGAAGCAAAAAAATCTGAACTGCTTTCAGACAAGCTATTGTTTCTCCTACTCAATGTAACTGAAGGAGTAGCAGTGGGACATGATTTTTTACTATTGAGTGCTATGCTCATATGCACCAAAGAGCTGTTATCTGGTTACCTTCTCAATGTTTTACTGTTAGGCTGCTGGGGGGGGTGTCACTCGAACTTGCAGTACAGCAGTAAAGAGTGACCGAAGTTGTTTATCAGAGCACAAGTCACATGAGTGGAGGTACCTGGGAAACGAACATGTCTAGTCCCATGTCAGATTTCAAAGTTAAATATAAAAAAAAAATCGTTTGAAAAACAGTGTTTTGAAAAAAAGAAAATGTTTTCCTGTGGCAGAATGATGCTTAAATGTACAAACAGTTTTAAATGTGCTACATAACAGATGCAATTCATGAGATTACATTAAATAATTAAAAGCCTTATATAATAAGGATAAATGCTTCCTTTCTTGGAGTACATAAAGTTGCCCATTTAGGAGGTGCCAGGAAATCTGAGGGACAAAGAGAAAAGGTTAAAAAAACATCTTGTTTGTAATCTGTCAACAAACCTGAAGATCTTGCACTAGGCATTACATACATACAATGGCTACGCTTTTGAAGGGAAAGGAATAAAGGTCTGAATGGGATAGTAAATGCGATCAGAGCAGAACTTAGCTTATCAAACTATATCTCTAGTAAAACTACGAGTGGATAAAGAGTACATGCTTATGCTGGGCTACTATAGTCTGTGCATGTGATACATTTTGGTCCATTGGTCCCAGTTTTGGTCCTCATTGAGTAAATGGTTCATGAAGTGAACCATTTTTACTTATATTAGAGTCAGTTTCTGCTAGAAGTTGAGTTTAGGTTGGAGCCTCTAGTTTCTTACAGGCCATTGCTATTAGTCTTCCTAGCTTCCTAGCTGCTATAAAGCTATAGTAAGATTTTTTTTTAGGTAAACCTGTCTCCCAAGTCTGGGAATATGCCAACCAGGGCTGTACTTGGGGATTTTGATAAGATAAAATGTAGGGACTTTGCAGCAAATTTCCAAACTTCACAACGTCACCAAATGTGTAACATAGATCCCTTGTTATTGCAATTTCTCCAGCACAGTTTCTGGAAAATTGTATCTGGAGGTAGAAACCATCTATGTAATACTTTATAGTACTTCTCTAGGTGGTCCATGCAGCTAGTATGTGATTTCAACCATCTTCCAGCTCTTCACCATTCCTCTAATGAGAAGATGTTCGCTACTCACTAGTAGATGTTTAACTTGGCGGTATTTATAAAATTCCAATAGATTTCAATTGTGTATCATCATATAAGGCGTTTAGCATGAATATTCCTTGGTTAACACATGATTGATTGCTGTTTGGAGTTCCAGCATCCTTATTGGGGCAATGCATGATGGAAATGGCATTTTGCTCAGGGCCTGTCCATGTTGCCCATATGTGCAATCAAAATTTCACTGAGTCCAAGTTTGTATTTTTTACCATTTGTGTGAGAGAATGGCAAGCCACTCAGTGCTGTTCCAGTCAAGCCACCTTTTTCTTTGTAGGGGCAAGTGCCATGCGCAGGTTTGAGCTCGAATATTGGCCTTATAATATCGCTCAATATTGGGTACCACAAGAGTTGTTAAGTGGTGTGCAATTATAGGTTTCTTATGTTCTCAAATAAACTCAGTGATTATTTTTTGGATCACATGGCACTAGTATCAGGACCGTTCTAAATGTATATAGAATAATTGGCAAGATTTTCCACGTCTGCATGGTCATTTTTATTTCTGCTAGTAAATCTTGATAGTTTGTTTTAAATAAGTGTTCAGGGTTTTTTCACTTGGGACTGTTTCCAATCAAAATAATAGGTAGCAATGCAATTGTTGGTATGTTGGTATGTTAGGTCAGGGATATAAATATCCATAGCTGGGGTTACTTACATTGACCTTATAGTATGGATGTTTCCCAAAAATGTCCAGTAGGGACTTTAATGGTTTAGTTCCTTCCACTGGGTTAGTAATTATCACAATTACGTCATCGGCATATAGCATGATTTGGCGCACCCTCTGACCAACTTCTATTCCCTGGATTATTTGTGTGTCTCTTACCCTTTATGCCATAGCTTCCATCACCATATTAAAAATTATGGGGCATAACGGGCAGCCCTGGCACGTAACATACTGTTGGAGAGAGTGAAGGAATCAGAAAGCACTCACCCATATTTATTTGAGTCACAGGGTTGGAATATAATGCTAATAATGTCACTTAAACCTAAACCCGTTATGCCATATGCTTTCAATACATACTCCAGAAAAGTGTGATGGACCCTGTCAAAGGCTTTTTCTACGTCCAAGGACAGCACCAGATCTGGAGTTTGCTTTCTTTTTATTATCTGTATAAGGTCTATAAAGTGTCTGGTGCCATTCATGGACTGCTGACCACTCACAAAACCCATCTGATCTAGTGAGATTATATCAGTCAAAATCTCCTGAGGCTAAAATGCTAACATATAATTTGACATTTATGTTTAATAAGGAGAAATGCCTCTAGATGGCGCATTGTTTGGAATCTTTCCCATCTTTATAAATGGAGATGTGTGGCTCAAGCATCTCCGGAGCTCTTTTGAAACATGTCTTACTCGAAGAGCTGTTAGGCCGTAGTCATTTTTAATAGCAAGGGCATTTTATTATTTTTATATGTTTCAATTCTCTTCACTAGATTGTAGGCATTGTGTTCCATATTACAGAAATAATTGATTGAGAAAATTCCAGGTCTCAAACATTAGATTACGTTTAATTTTTTAAATATTTCTAAGCTCTAAACCACTTAAGATAATGAAGTCCAACCCTTGTTGTAATGTATAACCCCTTCACTGCCCCAGTGACATAGTTGCATCTACACTTTATAAGTGAATTCTGCATTTCAAATGAAGGAAGGCAACACCAATTAAATGCGCACTTCGCCGCACTTCGCCAGGCGTATTTTCGCCATCGCTCCGCAAATTCACTAAAATTCGAAGTTGCGCACAGGTGTACCTTTAGTTTGCGAAGTTGCGCTAGTGTTAATTCGCCAAGCGAAGCGAAGTTTCGCTCATACGACGCTAAATTCAAATTTCAATGGAGGAATACGTATCTGCACTACAAATGCCTAGAAAAGCTTCAAATCAGCAAATATAAATGTTATTTTGCCCTACACATGTGCCCACTGTATAGGTAAGTTGCCATGAGTCAGGAAATGTAAGGGGGAAGGAGGGGAGCCCCCAAAAAAAATTAGATCTTTTTCAGCCTATCACCCATCATGTAGAAAACACGACAGCGTTTTTTGGGAAAAAATTTGACTTTTTTGGAAACAATCCCTATCTACTCTATTGCGCTTCGCCAGGTCTGAGGTGGCGAAGGAAGTCTAGCGTAAAAGGTAGCGTTCAGTACACTGCGCAAGTTAGTGAATTTGCGTAGCTACATCGCTAGCGAAAATTCGCCTGGCGTAAGTGTGCGAAGTAACACTAGCGAATTTACGCCAGCGTTCGTTAGTGAATTTGCGAAGTAGCGAAAATGCCAAACGCTAGCAAATTGACGCTAGCGTTTGGCGCTTCGGCGATTAGTGAATTTGCGCCTAAATGAGGCTGTCACACTGTACACACAAGAGCATATTTATGTAAGGGTCAAAGTGAAAATTTTAGTAATTTCCTCAAAAATGAAAATCCCCCCACTGTCAATTTACTAAAATTTTTCCATGAGCCAAGCAAAATTTCTCCAGGAGCCAGAGCAGTAATTTTTTTGTTGCATTACCTACATTCACCTCCTCCATGCTAATATCCCACCTACAGTACATCACTTCTCTATAGAATTTTTCCCAGAGCAACTGAATGGGCAAAATATACTGACAAACAGAGAATTGCAGCCAGGAGAAAATTCACTTAAACAAGGAGAACATTCACAGAGGATGGAAAGCAACACAGTGACCCTGTGGACTAAGACTATTAAAAAAAAAAAAAACATGGCAAATAAAGATTTTTTATATGATTACCAAAAAGCTATTATTATTCTTTGTTTCTTTTTATGGTACCCCCCTGTTCAGTGAGTTCCACGTGCACCTGGGGAATGAGCTGAGATTTAGTTTCAACACGAAAATGTAATACTGTTTAAGATAATTATATTTTATGCTCTGGTTGTTTGTAAGAAGTGTTTTTACAAAGGTTACACAAAGGATTTACAATTAAGTTCATTGTAGTTAACTGTATGGATGTGGAAAATAAAGTGGGAAAGTGAAGGGGTGGCTTAATGGATATCCATTAAAATAGTAAACCTCTCATGTCTGTTATTAGATTAAAACAGTTCTGTTGGGACTGACTGTAATTATCTTAAACCTACTAGCTATTGGGATTACAAGATAGAATCAGTTTATTATCCTAACAACATAGTTTAAAATGTAACAAAGGGACTGTTGAAACAAAACCATTAGTAGTATATATCTACTAGGATATTTCCTCACCTGGTGCAAAAAAAAACAAAAACAAAACAAAAAATATATGTATATGTAGTATTTATACAATTATATGTAGTATTTTTGTATGTCAGATTTATGTAAACATTTTGCAGACATGAGTTAGAACCAGTATAGACAAAACTTTGCTTCATCATTTATATAAAAGGGGCCTCCACCCAAAAATAAATGTATAGCTCAAGAAAACTGTACTTCAACAAAACTTTCCAATAATATTTTTTTGTTCAAATTTGTAAAAAAAAAATGACATCAGAAATAATTACTTTTTAATGGGCTTTCTAATATTTCATTTTTACCCTCTTGTGTTTTACTGGATAAATATAGCACATTAAAGGGAGTCGGGTTTCACTGTCTTAAATATTAAAATTACAAAAAAAATGTTCCTTGAACATTAGTAAAGTCAACTGTTATAACTAGTGATGGGCGAATCTGTGTAGTTTTCACGTGAAATTTTTGAAACGCAGAGAAATTTGCGACACGAATTGAAGTCAATGGGCATCAAAATGATTTTGACACGAGCACCAATTTTTATATGTGCGACTATTTGGTCAAAAATACATTAAAGTCATAAATAATTTTGATGCACGACAATTGTTATATGCGTACCTATTTTTTTTTTAATGTGTCTGATTTTTTGCCGGCAAATTGTTCCCGCAGTTTCGCAAATTCATTTGCTTGCGTCGAAACACGGAAATTTGCCCCAAATTTGTGTCTGGCAGATTTATTCGCCCATCACTAGTTAGAACGACATCGGTTGCTGACATTCTTATAACGTTACTAAGAAGTGTAAAAACTGGCAAAAAAAAAAAATCCATAATTTAAATACAAAACTTCAACAGCTAAAACTTTGCAAAGTTCTATAGATATAAATGGGAGATATTTTAAACATTGAGCTGTTTTAATAAAAGTTTTTATAAAAAGTTTATAAAAAGTTGTTTAAAAAAAAAAACCTGGAAAATAGAAATGTGAATTGAAGTTTCTATCACGGAAAACAATAAACTTTACATATTTAACTTTGTCCTTAAATATGTGGCAGTAGAGTTTAAAATAACTTAAAATAAATTTATTTAAAGATAAAAAAGCAAATAAAAAAACAAATGGATGAAAGAACATTGCATACCATCATTGACAAAACTACCCTGGACTTACACCACAGGGCCCTCCTGCCTCTGCCGCAAGCCCCCTACAGGACCCTCTCCGGAGCGAAAACTCTCCTCCGGGCCCCCACACAAACCTGTGCTGTAGTCGTGGCCTTGATCAGGGGTCGGAGGGAGGACGAAGGCTGTAGATCAGGTCTGGGTCGGTGGGGCCCAGAGCCTGTTTAAGGCCATCTTAATGAAGATTGTAAATCGGTAATTCAAGATCCCTTACTAGGAATGCTCCAAAACTTTTATTTTCATTCCAGCAGCCCAAACTCAAGTAAGAACTCAAGAAATGAGCACATCTCCTTGATAGTATAGAAGGAAAATACAGAAAATATTTTTAAAAAACTAGAAACTTTAACCACGTTAAAGGTTACAGCTGCCTTGATGCTTTTATGATATATAGCTTCTCAGCTTGAATAGTTTTGAGTGCAAAATGCCCCTTCTGCCTTCATAAAGCCCTCAGTGATTTTTACGACTATGGGAAAAAAAAAACATTTTGCAGGTTACCGTTTGTTTGTTTGCTGCAGTGTTTGAAAACAGAAATGATTGCTAGAACTACAGATATTGGAATTCGCTTTCCTTAATTTGTTTATCAGAGGTAGTGATGGGTGAATTTGACCCCAATTTGTACGCCGGCATTAAAGTCAATGGGTGTCTGAATATTGTTGATGCACAACGGTTTTAGACACAAGCGACTTTTCCGATACGTGTCAACAAATATTTGATGCCGGTGAATTTCCATGGCAATTTCACGTATTTATGCGCCGGTGACGAAATGCGGAAATTCGACTGCAAATTCACGCCTGGCGAATTTATTCGCCCATAACTAATCAGAGGTCGTTATGCAATCTTCTATAAATGCTCGTGTTTGCTATTAGAGCATTGTGTGATGATAGACTGATTATAAACATATTGGAAGTGAGTAAATACCTTAATCACCTCTTTACCCAGCATTAATGATTTGTGATCCATCTGAGTGTAATGTAGAGAAACACATTACCTGTTTGTTTTTTATATTAGACGCTGATTTCCGCACTCAGAAAGAAGGGATAAGTCTGGGAGAATATTCAATTTCCTCCGCGCACATTCTCTGCCACTTGTAAGGACGCCTGCTAGCCTTTATTTTTATTATACAATCTTATCACAATGGAAATTCTTTGTTCGACCGCGACGCTCCATCACTAAGCACATAAAGTAATGCTTATCTCTATCTCAGCCCTGATTTTCATAATATGTTGAATTGCAAGCTACCTCGGGTAAAAAGTACTCTATATAAAAGTGTTCTGTTAAGATTATATCTCAAAACACATTTGTCAGTTATTCAGTGACAGCAGGGGTTATTTAATGATTCTAGGGCAGTCACAGCATAGGCCGTGGCTCAGAAGTACTAAAGAAATGTGCTGTAGGTAACACAATATATTGCAATTTGTTCTTGACAATAAGAGGGAAGTACTGCCGCCCTACAGAGACTGACTATACTCAATACGTTTAGAGAAAAGGGAACACATTTAACACATGCACAAATGCAGTTTCCTAGACACTTGTGAAATGAATTTGGCTTTTAAAACTGTACTTGTGTATAGTCTGCCGTTAGTACTAGTGTATAGTCTGCCGTTAGTACTAGTGTATAGTCTGCCGTTAGTACTAGTGTATAGTCTGCCATTAATCTACACCAACAGAACATGATAGTAATGTTGCTGAATGTTGCCCAGGGTCTTGCTGCATTAGAACTCATCAGAGATTTGTAATAGGAGATAATGTACAGTATCCGCTGCTATAAATTATAGGCTATTAGTAGACATATCAGACTGATGCAGCCGTATGGTTCCAACAGAACACTTCTACATAGGTCACAGAAATATCACTTTAAATACACATATAATTGACTGCAGTGATGCATCATGCCTTTTTGTACTCAAGTATACAAAACATTATTATATATGAGGATGGAAATGTCCATACACATATCTGGATTTTATTTGAGTCCATTCTCACACAAACTAATATTGGGGTAGTGGGCCTGGGGCAGGAGCACCTGGGACACCGATCTACTTTGGTGAGTTATCCCATTGGTGAAGTTTGGTGTTTAAATATTTCTGGTTTGCAGTAGTGGTGGTGGGGTTGGAGCTATATTATTATTATTATTATTATTATTATTATTATTAATAATAAATTAAGAATAATGTCCCAAGTGTAACCTTGCATGCCACATATTGGCACTATAAGTTACTCTGAAACGTCCTTTGTCCTTTGTTGTGATTACTACTTTACATGTTTTTGTCCTTTGCGTATTTTTCTGCATTGATTTCTCACCAGTTATCTTCAATTGTCTCTAAATTCTACCACTCTATTGTGGTTTGGGTTTTAATCACTACTGCAGTGTGTGCTTTGTCTGTATTGTAAGTTTTTTAAGGTTCAAACTAATTATAATGAATCCAGCACACTGCCAATAGCTGTGTCTCATGAAGAATGCTTCTATCCCCTTGAATATAGAATAAAGTACCGCACATCCAAAATCAATATTAGACCAGAAAAGAGGAGAGTACTCGGATGCAGATTTACTGCTGTGAATTAGGGGGCCGATTCACTAACTTCGAGTGAAGGATTCGAAGTTAAAAAACTTTGACCTTCGACCTTCGACTACGACTTCAAATCGAAGGATTTGAAGTAAAAATCGTACGACTATTCGACCATTCGATAGTCGAAGTACTGTCTCTTTAAAAAAAAACTTCGACCCCCTAGTTCGCCATCTAAAAGCTACCGAAGTCAATGTTAGCCTATGGGGAAGGTCCCCATAGGCTTGGCTAACTTTTTTTGATCAAAGGATATTCCTTCGATCGTTGGATTTAAATCCTTCGAATCGTTCGATTCGAAGGATTTAATCATTCGATGTAAGGAATTATCCTTCGATCGTTCGATCAAACTATCTGCGCTAAATCCTTCGACTTCGATATTTGAAGTCGAAGGATTTTAATTCCTAGTAGAATATCGAGGGTTAATTAACCCTCGATATTTGACCCTTAGTGAATCAGCCCCTTAATGTTTATTGCAGACTCAACATGATTCGGGCCCTCAGTGCCCTTTCTCAAGTGTTTTCTTCAAGTTTTTTAAGGTGTTACTATGTTGTTTTTTAGGTGTTACTATGGTCATTTCACTGGGGGAGGGTTTTTAAGGGGGTTATTTACTCCAAATGCAAAAATCACGAAAAATTTGTGATTTTTTTAATAAAATCGGACTTTTAAAAAAATCACAAATTTTTCAGAATTTATTAAACCCCGAGAACGGAAAAAAAATAATCTGAAAATCCGGCATCTCAGACCTGTCGAGGTTGCCTATAAGTCAATGGGTCTGAAGTTTTCAGAGTTTTCTGGCAAAATTCATAGTTTTCGGGTGAAAAATTTGAAATAATCATTGTGAAAATCTGATTTTCAGATTTTTTTCCACGCAAACAAAATTTTCGGGAAAGTGTATTAATAAATAAACCCCAAAAACCTGTGCGGAGTTTTTTTCAGAAAATATTGAGATAAATTCAGACTTTGATAAATAACCCCCTAAGTGTTCGCTTGATCCACATTTCTGTTTGTATTTGTGATTGGAATGTTGGAAATGGATAAAAAGCACAAAAAAAGCAGTTTTTTGTACTTTGCTCACTCACTTTTCACATTGTAAATGGCCTACAGCGCTACTAGATTTATTTTCTAAAATATTTTTCACGTGTACTTCATTCTGAGTGTTAGGGGCCGATTCACTAAGGGGCAGATTTACTATGGGTCGAATATCGAGGTTAATTAATCCTTCACTCGAATTTTGTGAATCGGCCCCTAACTTCGAGTGAAGGATTCGAAGTAAAAAAACTTCGAATTTCGAAGTTTTTTTTGGGCTTCTTCGACCATCGAATGGGCTACTTCGACCTTCGACTACGACTATGACTTTGACTTTTTTTGATCGAAGGATATTCCTTCGATCGTTGAATTAAAATCCTTCGAATCGTTAGATTCGAAGGATTTTATCGTTTGATCGAAGGAATTATCCTTCGATCCTTCGATCGTACTATTTGCGCTAAATCCTTCGACTTCGATATTCGAAGTCGAAGGATTTCAATTCCCAGTCGAATATCGAATACCCAGTCGAATACCCTCGATATTCGACCCTTAGTGAATCAGCCCCTTAGTGTTATTAATAATAAATGCCTAATACATGAACCAGCACTGGGAGAAATTCCCCAGTAATTTGCTAATTAGCATAGTATAGCTTTTTTCTAATCTCTCACAATAGTATAGATATAATGGCAATATCATTTGACTGCACGGCATATCCTTTGCCAGTAATTATCAACCTGCGTCATTTACAGTCTTCTAGAAAAGGATCATTTAACGCTGAATACAATAAAATTGAGGATGGAATCCATTAATTACCAATCATTCAAATACAATGCAGAAATGGAAAAGACACTTTCAGACGACTAACAGGGCCATGAACACTTCAAAAGTCTGTACTTCAGATTCTTCTTATTTCAATTCAAGTGGCATTTATTCCCCCTCCCCCGGCATATGAAATGCTTGAAGTACAGATGAGAAATGGAGAAACTAAATAAATGTTACAATATGCAATTTCTTTTATAGGTCACTTGTAGTGAGAATGAAATGGCCTTTAAATTAGAAAAAAGGGCTGATTTGGTGCAGACGGATCTGCAATGTTCTTTTTGTATATTTATCTTATGCTCAGAAATGAGAAACAATGATTTACTTAAATAACACAGTCAAATCTCCACAAAACTAATAAACAAACCCCCTTTTTTACGCAAGTCTAATTTATTTCCTGGGCGATTACAATAGACTCATGCTTGATAAAAATCCAACTTTACAACTGTGTATAATGTGATGTAAACACAACAACAAGGGGTTGGGCTTTTTATTACACCCTACTACTTTTTCTAACTTCTGTCTGCCCTCATTATAACCTGTGGGTGGCTGTTGTCATATATGACAATTAGAATTAATCTCATGTCACTGAAACATTCAATGGATAAGACTTACATTGCATATATATGATATGACCAAAAGTATGTAGACATCTCTTCTAATTATGCCTATTTAAACCACAACCACCATCACTAATGCAAGGGTCACTATATCATATGAATCCACAGGATTCTATGGCCTGTAAGTTAACACCTTGTGTATTACTCCCTTCCCTTTAGACTGTATGCCTATGCATAGGGCCTTCCTCACCTTTTGTACCTGTATTGATTGTGATGTTTGTTGCTCCATATATTCTATATATGTAATTCATGTGATGTAGTTGTATAATCACATTTACTTTACAGTGCTACGCAATATGTTGGCGCTATATAAATACATGTTAATAAATAATAATAATAATAAAATGATGGCATTTTTGAAAATGATTGTGTGCCCTATTCTGTGGATAAAGTTTGTGGTTCTATTAAAGAAGTATCGGTTTAAAGAAATGGGAGAAGAACTTGACTGGTCTGCAAAAAGCCCTGACCTCAACCCAACTGAACACCTGTGGGATGAATCAAAACGCCAACTGCGAATTAGACGAGATGCCCAACATCAATGACCAACTGCCCTAAGATAAATGGGGAGGCATTTGGAGGAGCACAGTCACCAGCACTAGAGGAGACTAATCACGGGAGAAATAATCTCCTTATTTGTCATGCTTATGTTTTTGTGGAAACATGGAAGCTAATTCCATCAATAATGCAAATTCTAGTAAAAAGCATTTCCAGAAAAAGTAGTCAATGTTATTATAGAATAGGGATCTCCCACTATATAGTAATACCTTTAGTTTGGTTTTGGAATGAGTTTTTGGAAATGGAGGTATTGACCTACTTTCGGTCATGTACAGCAGTATGCTTTTTTCCTACAGAAATTAGTAGGGTTTTAGGATTTCTTCTAAACAGAGAAAAAACTAACATGCATGTATAAGTAAAAGTCCTTCCAAGTAACTGGTTCTTCTAAACGGATTGAAACAAATTATCAATCCACTGAAAAGCCCTCTGTAGAACAACACTCTCCCTACCCCCAAGAAGCCCTCCATACAGAGGGCTACTTATTTATCAGCAGCATAATAATAAATTACAAAAACTACTGTATATACAGTATGTTCAGCACTAGCTCTATCCATTGAACTAATGTTGAAAAACGGAGTATGTAAGTGATGCCAGGGATTCTTCCTTGAATGGAGAACTTTTATATACAGCAGTTTACCTGTGAGTCCATGAAAGATTTTTCTTTATGGCAAAACTAGTGATATGTAGTAATGAAAGTCATAAAAGTACTATAGTATGTTGAAATTGTAATTATATTTGAATGAATATTCAGCAGTTTCTTGTTTTAATTGATTTTAAGCGCTCCACAGGATTCTATAGCCTGTAAGTTAATAACAAAAAGCATGTGACTATAAGGGGGTTATTTATCAAAGTCCGATTTTATCTCAACATTTTCTGCTACAAATTCCAATCAAATCCACTTAGGCTTTTTATGCTTATTTATTATTAAATTTTCCAGAGAATTTGCTTTGAGGGAAAAAAACAGATTTTCATGATTTTTAAAATTTTTCAACGAAACCCAGCGCACATTATAAAATCATTGGGACTTCTCCCATTGACTTATATGCAACCTCCACAGGTCTGAGATGGGATTTTCAGATTCTGACTTCCATCCTCTGGGTTTAATAAATTCTGAAAAATTTGTGATTTTTTTTAAAAGTCCGATTTTATAAAAAAAATAATTCAGGAGTTTAGTAAATAACCTACATAGGGGGTTATTTACTAAACTAAATGCAGAAATCCAGAAAAATGTGTGAAAATCTTTTTTTTTCAAGCAAAGCTAATTTTTGGGAAAATTTTATTAATATTAAATAAGCATCCAAAACCCGAGCTGATTTGATCAGAGTTTGTAGCAGAAAATGTTGATTAAATCGGACTTTGATAAATAACCCCCATAATGTATGGCACACAATCTTTATGACGTATTATGACTGTCCACACGTTTCACATATCATTTACAGTCCACATATCTGGTATAAATCACCCATCAAAAAAAAACAATGAGGGGCAGATTCACTTAGGGTCGAATTTCGAAGTTAAAAATACTTCGAAATTCGACCCTCGAATTGAAATCCTTCGACTTCGAATATCGAAGTCGAAGGATTTAGCGCAAATCCTGCAATCGAACGATTCGAAGGATTTTAATCAAACGATCGAAGGAAAATCCTTCGATCAAAAAAAGGTTAGCAAGCCTATGGGGACCTTCCCCATAGGCTAACATTGACTTCGGTAGGTTTTATCTGCCGAAGTAGGGGGTCGAAGTTTTTTTTAAAGGGCAAGTACTTCGACTATCGAATGGTCGAATAGTCGAACGATTTTTACTTCGAATCGTTCGAATCGAAGTCAAAGGTCGTAGTCGAAGGTCGAAGTAGCCCATTCGATGGTCGAAGTACCCAAAAAATACTTCGAAATTCGAAGTATTTTTCATTCGAACCCTTCACTCGAGCTGAGTGAATCGGCCCCTGAATGTTGGGCAAATGCAGCAAGAAATATAAATTCAATTAACTTGTTAATTTGTTTGTTTTCTTTGGTGCTTTGTGTATCTAATTCTGCAGGCTACAAGAAACCAAATTTAACCTCATTTTCTACAGCTTCATTAGAACGGTAATGACAATTCCTTGTCCAGGAAGCTGTAGCTAAAAAACAGAATTATTTTCGCCTATGTATATACAGTATCTTGCTCCTAAATTACTTTATGCTGCAGGAAACTGAACTTCAGGGCCAATATCCCTTAAACTAAAGCTAGATAAATTAGGCAATGAAGTATTTACAATATAAGTAAGATAAATGCCATTTAAAGAGAAAATGTTGGTCAAAATGATGAATGAGGATCCCATATCTTGCATTTTTACTCACTGGTGATTCTTTGTTTGGTGTTTTGATTTGGAGCAACTATGCAGCTTACGTCAAGGGAATCAGTTTTAATGAATCTTCTCATGTTCAAAGAGAATAAGAAATAAACGTCTATTGTATTAGTTCCTTCGCTATCTGTAGAATTAATCAAGTTGTGCTCAGTATTGTCCAAGGGAGATAAATTCTGCACTGGTGACACATTACTGAGAAGTTGAAAGATCCTGAGATCGAAACAAATATATAGGAGAGAACAATCAGGTATTCCAGGAAAGAAGTATAAATCAATGTGATTCTTAAACTAAAGTAATAGAAAACATCTCATTTAGAGCTTGTTTATGACTGTACACACAAACACTTCACTGGCAAATTTTTTTTTTAATTGATTTATACCTCAACAATATAACATCTAGGGGCCGATTCACTAACTTCGAGTGAAGGATTCGAAGTAAAAAACTTCGAATTTTGAAGTTTTTTTGGGCTACTTCGACCTTCGACTACGACTATCAAAGGATTCGACCATTCGATAGTCGAAGTGCTGTCTCTTTAAAAAAAACTTCGACCCCCAAGTTCGCCATCTAAAAGCTACCGAAGTCAATGTTAGCCTATGGGGAAGGTCCCCATAGGCTTGGCTAACTTTTTTTGATGGAAGGATGTTCCTTCGATCGTTGGATTTAAATCCTTCGATCGTTCGATCGTACTATCTGTGCTAAATCCTTCGACTTCGATATTCGAAGTCGAAGGATTTCAATTCCCAGTCGAATATCGAGGGTTAATTAACCCTCGATATTCGACCCTTAGTGAATCAGCCCCCTAGTTATGGTAAATTCTTATACCACATCTGCTGCTCCGCTGGGGAGCAGTCATGGTTTAATGTTTAAATGCCTGAGGCTGTGGGGGGGAGAAGTGCAGTGCAATTGCAGCCTAAGGAGCAAATTCCCTAAGTGGCAAAAATTCGCCAGTGACGGCTTCACAGCCATCGCAACACTCCGCCAGATGTAAATTCGACAGGACAATGCTAATTCCCTAGGATGCAAAGTTGCATCCAGGGCGACTAACGCTGGCAACGCTCCAATATGGTTTTTGGAGTTTCGTCCCTTCACCAAAATGAAAATTCTCTTGGCGATAGAATGCAAATGATTGCTAGTGTGTGTCTAGCGAATTTACACCTGCGCCCGTTAGGGAATTGGCAAAGTAGTTAGGGAATTGGCAAAGTACCGAAATGATGTCACGCTAGCGAATTTTCACTAGCCTTAGTCACTTCGCCCTTTAGGGAATCTGCCCCTAAGTTGCATAAAGTAAACACCTGGAATAATATATTGCATTGCAAACTCACAATTATAAAACAAATTAACACAGGCAACAAAGTAGTTGAATATTATACTGTTGGCTTCAACCTGCTTTGGTGCAAAGCACATTATAAAATAACTTCCCTTTGGTCTAAGCTCTAAGGCGCAAATTCACTAAGCGCAGAAGCGCTGAACGCTAGCGTTAATTTGCTAGCGTTTGGCATTTTTCGTTACTGCGCAAATTCACTAACGAACGCTGGCGTAGTTTCGCTAGTGTTACTTCGCACCCTTACGCCAGGCGAATTTTCGCTAGTGACGTAACTACGCAAATTCACTAACTTGCGCAGTGTACTGAACGCTACCTTTTACGCTAGACTTCCTTCGCCACCTCAGACCTGGCGAAGCGCAATAGAGTAGATAGGGATTGTTTCAAAAAAAGTCAAATTTTTTTCTAAGTCCCAAAAAACGCTGGCGTGTTTTCTACATGATGGGTGATAGGCTGAAAAAGATTGAAAATAGTTTTGGGGCTCCCCTCCTTCCCCCCTACATTTCCTGACTCATGGCAACTTACCTAGACAGTGGGCATATGTGTAGCGCAAAATAAAATTTTTATTTGCTGATTTGAAGGTTTTCTAGGCATTTGTAGTGCTGATACGTGTATTGATACGTGAATTTCGCTCTGTATGCAAATTAGTCTTCGCTAGCGTAACTTCGCTTTACATAGCGAATCTGCGCTAGCGCAACTTCACAACCTTACACTACCCCTGTGCGCAACTTCAGATTTTAGTGAATTTGCGGAGCGCTGGCGAAACTACGCCTGGCGAAGTGCGGCGAAGTGCGGCAAAGTTGCGCCTGCCGCAACTTCGCATCTTAGTGAATTTGCCCCCATGAAGGCAGGGGTGATCTAGCAATGGTTATGAACCCTAACTCCCAGCAGAGAAATTGTGGTTTTAGGGGATAACAACAATTATGGTAATTGCTTTACTCTCATTAATAGGGAACATGTGGTTGTACATTCTCTTGATGCCTGTTACAAAGTGTTTGTATGTTATTTTATTAAAAGTAATTTAATATTACACTGTCTGCTTCAACTTGTGTTGGTGAGAAGCAAATGATAAGATATCTTCCATTTTGTGGCTCTGAACGGGCAGGCGTGAACTAGCAATGTTTCTGAACTCCCAGCACACATTGGGGGCTTTGAAGCTCAACTGCATCTTGAATCAATATGATCGGCACCCCTGCTCTATAACTCTATAAGTTGTGTTTTAGGGGTAACAACAATTATGGTAATTGTTTTACTCTCATTAATTGGGAACAAATGATTAAACACTCCCTTAGTGCCTGTTACACAGAGTTTGTATGTTGTTTTTGTTTCCTAGAGGAAATGTTTCTTTGCACCAAGGAGCTGTTCTTCTGAAAAATCCACCATTGTGGAGGATGGAAATTTAAAAATACGGGGTCTATTGGACTAACAACTTTTCCCAATTCATGTTCCCAGTGAGGAGTATATAAACAAATATGGAGGGGTTATGCAATGTAGTAATCAGTGGGATTATACCCCTAAGCCGCTGCTCTGAATTACTAAGTGAGCCTCTACCATTTTTGTGGAGGATGGGAATTTAAAAATATGGGGTCTCATTGGACTATCACCATTTCCAATTCATGTTTCCAGTGAGGAGTATATAAACAAATCTACCATTAAGCAAATATTAGTAGTCTAAGAATGTTATGCAATTTTGCAAAACAGATATTTGGTGATTGTTTTGTTGTTTGTTTTATTTGTATTCATTGAATGCTTAAGTAATGAGATTTAACACAGTCTACTTGGCTCTTCTGATGAACTTCAGTTAAATGAATGATATTGGCATAAGTATATTAAATATAGATATCATAGTATTCAGAATTCATGAACAATCTTAATTATGTTGTTATGAGTAAAAACTGGGGGGGGGGAAGAATCATTTGTATATTTGTCAAGTAAAATGACTAGTCAGATATGAATATGCTTGTCTCTATGCTATTAGCCAACTGTTTCACCTTATTCGGCTAGCTATTGGAAAATCCAAGTCTACATATAAACTACCTAAATGAATCACTACATAAATGATGCTTTACAGTTTTCAAGCTAATTTGTCCATTCCGCCAAGAACATTATAAACATTTCAGAGAAGCAGCCTGAGACCAACACAGAATTCTAAATTGAAACTTTGCAAAATACTCAGATCACTGTGAAAGTGAATGTGGTCAATAACTGTGTGATCTATTTCTCATCTCTTGTATCACAGAGTCTAATGTCTAAAAAGTTAGGCCTCCTCCACTGTTAAAAAGCAGCAGTGTCATCACACATTATGGCCAAGTGATTTTTTTCCACATCATTTCAGAATTTAGAGCCATTAATAGGATTATTGACCAGAATAATCAAGCTTTTGATACAACATGAGGTTTCCCTGCACTCTAGTCCAATGAAACCTGATTTGTGCAATAAAGCACTATTCAAATTGACTTGGTTTGTTTGTAGCTTTATTATAACAGATAAGAGTTTATTAATTACATACTGAATAGGCTATCTTAAATGATTCCTAGCAGTTTGATATTTTTCCCGATTAGCATAAGTTTTCTGACAGATGTCAACAACAGTTAGGTTAGTTATGGTATAATAAATTGACACATCTACCAAATTCCAAATATATGTCAATTAATGTTTCATCATTCTGCTCTATGGGAAGAGAGTGCAAAGTGGAACTCAAAATCAGCATTGGGCATTATCTTTTGTCTGAATTCTGTTTCACCAGTGCATTTCACATGCAGAGAGGAAGGATTATGACCATTTTTAAATGTGCAAAGTACCATTTGCCAAACATAAATCAGTCCCATATATTTAGTAATAATAAGCATGATACCCTAATAGGGCATGCAATAAAAATAATGGCAATATACAATTAAATTAGAATTATACAATTTTCATACTAAAAATGATCCTTATTTATATAATTTATATAAATGTAAACATAATCCATCAACAGGAAGGTTTTGAACTGGGGTGAAAAATGAAGAGGATTAATACCTGCACTGCGAGTAGTAAGTTGTGCTAAAAATAAGCCACTCCCATAATTATAAGGCACACCTACTGTTATAATAAGCCTCACCCACCAACACTTTCTGGTTTCAGCCACCTTAAAACAAGTAATTTTGCTATTTTTATTTGGTATTTATTTCTAAGGAACATTTTGATGCCCGGTTTGCATAGATTTACCTAAGTATGTGGCCTGTAAAGTCCCCCAAAATAAAAACTGTGCATATGTCTTTTATTGGTTGCCAATTTAGCTTCTGCAAATACAGCACCCTGCCTCTGTATTGTGTGTTGTAACACAGCATAACCCCAGCAGATTACTACCCACATTTCTCACCACTTCTCAATCTGCTACCTTCATTGTCTCTTTTTGTTTTCTTCTTCTCTCCAGTTCACTATAATCTTGTAACAGTTTGCCTGGAGTTGAACCAGGAACCTGGTGTTCCTGTGCTGTCTTTATTGCCACAGCTAAAGCCCTGGGTCACTCCTATGGCTATGCTTTGTAACTACAAGTAAGCATGGCTTGTTTCAACTGTTCATAAAAAATTACAAAACACACAATGGCAAGTGCAGCGGGGTGGACCCCTGCATGTTTAATTTACGTCAATGATGTAGTGTTTTGGGGGCGGACCCATTCGTCAGACATAGGGGTCCGTCCCCGAAAAGCTACATTATTGATGTCAATTTAACACACAGGGGTTCACCCCGCTGCACTTGCCATTGTGTGTTTTGTAATTTTTTGCATTTATGTTTTGTGGAGAGGTGCCGACCTCTTTTCCAAACACCGGGCTGAAGAGTTGGAGAGGCTGTAGAAAAAGGAATTGTTTTTGCTTGGTTTCAACTGTTGCTAATCTAGTAATTAGTCTGGCTATAAAACCCCTTTCACTGCACTGACTCATTGCCCAACGTAGGTCTATTTCCTAATAGTTCCTGGGTGTGATTCTTGTTTGACTTTCTGTTCCTGATCTTTGCCTGTTTTTGAACCGACCCTTGTCCGTTTGACCAGCCTTCTGGATCTGTCCTTTTGACGCGCTGGATTTTTTGACAGCTAATTTTCGCCACAATAAGGCAAATTAATTTGCTTGCTGCGAAACGTGGAAATTCACTGCAAATTTGTGTCTGGCGAATTTATTTACCCATCACTAAGTTCTTTAGTATCAATTTTTTATTGTAAGAGACACAATGCCTTCAAAGAAGTCCCAACCATCACAATCATTCTTAGGAGGTTCAGTAAGGTCTTGTCAGAAAACAACAACCAAAACCTCATATTTCTGTTGATATCATATGGACCTGAAAATGATCTAGAATCATCAGACAGATGTCGAGAAAATTTCATCACACTTGTTGTCTTCTCCTGTCTGTGCTGTCAGGCAGGTGGATAATGCAATATTTAGTACAAGACTATAGAGATTCAATTTAGTTTAGATAAAAACAAGAAACAATAGTTGTTCAAAAGCAATGGCAATTGAGCAAAGTATTTGTATCTTGATAACCTTTGCAAAAAGCTGTATTCAGCTAAACATGGTCTAGGTGTAAATTATTTTGACACTTCATTGCTTCAGGCTGACTTTGTTATGATATATCAATTGCAGTAAATTGTGCTGTTCCCCATCAGAATAAGTAATAACAGTTTGAATACCAAAAACAGTAAATGCATGAGTATTTTTCTTATCAGTGACAAGCTTGGCAGTTGTGAATAAGTGACATTTACCAACTGTTAGAAAGAAAGTGAAATCAAAATACTGTAGCCAGTCAGCCAACTCCCACAATAATGAAGGTGAATTCAGCTTCCTACTTAATTCATATTGCACTACATTTCAACATTGTCAAGCAAACATATATGTTTTTGTGAATAGAGGTAAAAGCATTGTTATATTTCAATTTTTTTTCTCTGTCTACATTGCTTTCATTTATCTTGCTCATATTGTTGGTTCACCTCAGACGTCACTGAATCGATGAATGCTGAGTCATACGAGGGTAGGTTCTTTTGTAAAGGTTAGTTGTTTGAGATCTTTTCATCGTATTTTCCTATGCATTACTTTCCCACCATTCAACTAATATTCTTGTTGTGAGAGCTTCTTTAAGTGTAAATCTGCTAAATTATTGGAACCTGATTAGTGATGGGCGAATTTATTCGCCAGGCACAAATTTGCGGCGAATTTGCGCGATTCGCCGCCAGCAAATAAATTTGGGAAACGCCCGCGAAAATTCGCAGCAAAAATTCGCCGGTGTCAAAACATTTTTTTTCGGAAAAACGGACGCCGGCGTCAAAAACGGCCACCGGATCAAAAAATGGGCGCCGCCGTCAAAAACGGGAGCCGGCATCAAAAATGCGACGCCGGCGCAAATTCGCCCATCACTAAACCTGATACCTCAGTATGGCTGCAAAAATTATAGGCATCAGATTGAAAATTAGAATCCTAGGGTACACAGTAACGTATGCTTCATAAGAAGAATACATATGCCTCTAGGCAATATTAGGATCCCTGGTGGCAAATTGAGACAAATTCACACTATTTAAGGTGAAGTTTTTGTCATATCAAAAACTGAACCAAAATATTTCAGGGGAAATTCGGTTACCGGAGACTTATTTAGGCGAATGACATACAAAGTTTATATGACACAAGCTCGGTGGACTCTCAAATTAGAAAAGTGCACAACAACAACAACAAAATACAACTAAATCACAGGGTTTTTATAGACTTTTACATACAATGTCATGCAAAGCAGTACAGTTAAAGGGAGATATTGATAAGGAGTAGTTACCAGTGGGAGAGCATAGAGATATCGCTTCACAGCCCAGAAAAACAAAGAACTACCAGGTGGCTCTGCCCTCAAGGCCAGGGAAGCAATGACCAAGTCTATCTTGAGAACAGATTTCATCTAAGTGCTGGGGAATTTGCATTCACAGAATTTTGTTCTATATCAATACTGATGTTTACTGAATATATATAAAGATACTTCCTGATAATTAGGAATAAAATGCATTCATTTGTATATAAGTAATGGATACGATCTAAGGATATAGATTTTTTTATTAGTCACTCAGCATGAAAGAAAATAATCTGCATGTTAAATCAAAAATTAGGTCAGTAGTAATTTAGGTATTTGTGGTTCCTTTCATACCCAGATTCTGTGTATTGTTCTCATCTAAACAATCATTGTTTAAAAAAATCTAACAGATGGGTCTTAATTATATGAATTGTTGATAACCAAAGGGACAAATCACAAATTGAGGAAACTCTTTTATAACTTGGGTGAAGGCTTATTAAAACCCTGATGAATTTACCATATTTTAGCAACTGATGTTTATACTGTAAATGTAAATGAATATTTGGCAATTTTTTTCAGAGCCCATTCATTTAAGGTAAGGCACACTAAGGGGCACATTTACTAAGGGTCGAAGTAAAATCCTTCGACTTTGAATATCGAAGTTGAAGGATTTACAGCAAATAGTTCGATCGAACGATCAAAGGAAAAACCATTTGATCGAATGATTAAATCCTTCGAATCGAACAATTCGAAGGATTTTAATCCATCGATCGAACGATTTTCCTTCGATCAAAAAAAGCTTAGAAAGCTTAACGGGAAGGTCCCCATAACCTAATATTGGTGCTCGGTAGGTTTAAAGTGCCGAAGTAGGTAGTCAAAATTTTTTTTAAAGAGACAGTACTTCGACTATCGAATGGTCAAATAGTCGAAAGATTTTTAGTTGGAATCGTTCAATTCAAAGTCGAACTCGTAGTCGAAGGTCAAAGTAGCCTATCCGATGGTTGAAGTAGCCAAAAAAAAGTTTTTTTCATTCGAATCCTTCACTCGAGCTTAGTAAATGTGCCCCCAAGCATTCTGACTATTGCATGTATCATATATATATATATATATATATATATATATATATATATATATATATATATATACGTTGCGGGCATAGATCAGACTGGGGACTGGATAGCAGGAGGACTGGATAGTAGGAAAGGGAAAGATAAGGGTCAGGCTTGGTAGAGGAGATTCAGACAGGAAAAGGAAAGAAAGGGCAAGGTCAGGATTAGAGGGAGAAGCAAAACAAGATTCAGAATAGAGCGAAAGACTAGGCAGGGCAAAGTCAAGGAAAGGTTAATGCAAGACAACATAAAGGTCAAAGCAGGACAGGAACTGGAGTAGGAACAGGCAAGGCAAGGTTAAGAGCAAGGCAAGGTAACAAGGTAAGGTTCAGGGTAAGGCAGGACAAGGCAGAGAAGGGTTCAGCCAAGACAGAAAAGGAAGCTGGAAGCTGGCTAGAGCATTTGCTATTGTAGGTAATATTCAGGCAAGGAGTGTATATATATATATATATATATATATATATATATATATTTTTTTTTTTTTTTTTGGTATTGTTGCATTCAGGAGACATGGAACTTTCCAAATCTCGTGCATAACAAAAATGTATGTTTATGATATATATGTTTATATTATATTATATTATATATTATAACATGATTTTTTTTCACTTAGAATCCTATATTTTGTTACAGAAGTGAAAAGACACCAAAATTCTAGCATATTTTGAAAACTTCGGTTGTCCTGAAAAAAATATGCATGGCATTGTTTTCCTTTAAAGACTCCAACCCCCCGGAAGTGAAAGAGTGCAAGAGTAGCTTCTTGCTAATGTATTTTTTTTAATGCATTTGTGTTTATGGACAACCTAGGTGACCTTCTTAAGTATTCACTTGGTGCAAAAAAAAAAAAATCTACAAATTAAAATTGCTGTTTTTAGCAATGCATTTGCTAAAGTTGTCCTCATAAAACATGTCAGTATTGCATCAGGCTTTGCGTGCTACAGTTTCCAGCTGCTATTCCTATTGAAATAGAAATATTTTGCTACAGGTAAATCATCAGTTGATACTGAAATGTTGTGTTCCTATCAATATAACTGAATTTCATTATTTTTACTTGTATATTTGAAGGGAACAAATTCTTAAATAAAAATAAAATTAACATTCTAAGTAAAATTTTAAGTTACTCATGTGACCTTGAACAGCTGCAAAACATATTATAAGAAGACACATGCTACACTTAGGGGCAGATTTATCAAGGGTCGAATTTCGAATTGTAAAAAAATTCGAAATTCGACTAGGGAATAAAATGGAATAAAATCGAATAGCCAATTCGATCGAATTAACGTTCTATCGAATATTCAAATTGGCGAATATTCGATAGTCGAATAGGCGCTCGATCGAACGTTCGATCGATCGATCGAACGTTCGATCGAAGGATTTTATTTTCGATCGAACGTTCGATCGAAGGATTTTCATTCGATCACAAACTTGGAAAAAGGCTTTTATAGCAATTCGGTAGGTTTTATCTACCAAACTAGGGGGGTCGAATATTTTTTTTAGAGACATTTCTTCGACTATCGAATGGTCGAATAGTCGAACAATTCGACTATTCGATTTTGTT
Source organism: Xenopus petersii (assembly GCA_038501925.1). NCBI lineage: Eukaryota > Metazoa > Chordata > Amphibia > Anura > Pipidae > Xenopus > Xenopus petersii. Next base: position 2,578,559 of record CM076675.1, read on the forward strand.
CGAATCGTTCGATCGTTCGAATTCGACTGTCGAATAAGCCAATTCGATACTCGAAGTAGCCCAAAAATCATTCGAAATTCGAATTTTTTTTAATTCGAATTATTCACTCGAATTCACTCGAATTTAGTACATCTGCCCCTTAATTTTACCCCCAAAAATCAGCCATGAGTGTAAGAACATGTCTACTTCTCTTCTCTGTTATCATCCTTATATTTCCGTCTTTTATGTTTTCTTTTTTAACTACAAAGTTTGGGTTTCTTAACACTATGAGTTATCATCAACTACCAGTAGGTACCATACATGTCCTGCTTTTACTTGCCTGGGAGAGAAATATTCAAAAATCAAATAATAAGTATTCAACTATGTTTTAGAGACAATGCAACACATCTACTCCAGAAGTTCCCACACGATTTCTTGTGTGATACCAATAAGGGTATATTTGGACTATTCTCAAAACTAACAATTTTCCCATTATATTAATAAAAATCTACCCCACCAGGAATAACTCCCAACCACACTCTTGCTTAATTTACTAACAATTCAGATTGAAAATGTCTAGACAGAATCATGTGATAATTCAAACTGTGCAACTTTTTTTGAACTGTCATCAGAAAAACTCAAATTATTTGGATTATCAAATGGAAAACCCAGATTATGGAATGAAAACTAGCGTCAAACAGCCTAAAACTCTCGGCAATTATGAAGGCAAAAACCCATTCCAATTGCAAAAGGGATCATCTGCCATTGACTTGTACGTGATGTTGACAGGTTTTATCTGGAGTATTTTCAGATTTGGATTATTAGTAGCTTCGGAGTATAATAAAGCTTGAAAATTGTGATTTTTCTCCCTCTCAAAATTTGAGTTTTTCCTTTTTTAAAACTCAACCATAAACATTAGCGGTTCAACAAATAGACCCCTTAATTTTAGAAAAAGGGCATATGTAAAGTGGTACTATTCTCAATAATAAGATGGGTATCTTTCTAGGCACTGCATAAAAATGTAATAGTATATTATAAGAGTTCTGAATTGTCAATATATAACAGAATAGAATAGTATCTAAAGGGATGTTTCACCTTTAAATGTACTTTAAGTATGATGTAGTGTGTGATCTTCTGAGATAATTTGCAATTGGTTTTAATTTTTTATTATTTGTGGTTTTTGAGTTATTTAGCTTTTTATTCAGCAGCTTGACAGTTTGCAATTTCCGCAATCTGGTAGCTAGGGTCCAAATTACCCTAGCAACCATGCATTAATTTGAATAAGGGACTGGAATATCAATAGGAGAGGCCTGAATAGAAAGAAGAGTAATAAAAAGTAGCAATAACAATACATTTGTAATCTTACAGAGCATTTACTTTTAGATGGGGTCAGTGACCCCTATTTGAAAGCTGGAAAGAGTCAGAAGAAGAAGGCAAATAATTCAAAAACTATCAAAAATAAATAATGAAGGCCAATTAAAAAGTTTCTTAGAATTAACCATTCTATAACATACTAACAGTTAGGGGCAAATTTATCAAGGGTCAAATATCGAGGGTTAATTAACCCTCGATATTCGACTGGGAATGAAAATCCTTTGACTTCGAATATCGAAGTCGAAGGATTTTGCGCAAATACTTCGATCGAACGATTGAAGGAATAATCGTTTGATTGAACGATTCAAAGGATTTTAATCCAACTATCAATGGATTATCCTTCGACCAAAAAACTTAGCCAAGCCTATGGGGACCTTCCCCATAGGCTAACATTGGGTTCGGTAGCTTTTAGGTGGCGAACTAGGGGGTCGAAGTTTTTTCTTAAAGAGACAGTACTTTGACTATCGAATGGTCAAATATTCGAACGATTTTTAGTTTGAATCCTTCAATTCGAAGTTGAAGTTGAAGGTCGAAGTAGCCCATTCGATGTTCGAAGTAGCCAAAAAAACACTTCGAAATTCAAAGTATTTTTTCTTCTATTCCTTCACTCGAAGTTAATGAATTGGCCCCTTAATGTAAAGGTGAACCATCCCATTAACAGAGACTGATCGACTGATGGACATGCAGTCAGGTTCCCATGTTATAGCAGGATAGCCTGACAGTAGTAACCATAGTCCATATTTAGACAGAGATGCATCTTATTTAATATTGTTCTGTGTACATGGTAAGAATTACTAACACCTTGTGGTCAAATTTAGATTAAAAAAAAACATCATTTAATATGTAATGTAACATTATTGTATTATTATTTCCCATTCCCACTGTCAAGTTTTTTTCAGTCTAAATAAGTGAAACACACCCTGCTTGTGGATATCCCCCTAGCAATATTAAGTTGCTTAAGATAATATATGTACCTGTTCTTCAGAGTTGCTAAAATGATCTCTTTCTTAATAGCCTAAATCTCCACTACAGTTAACACAACTGCTATCATATGACTTCCCATATATTTGTCCTGCTACAGTATCTTCACTTCTGCTCTCTCTTTCAACTTCTTAAATATAATCACTAACATAAACATTATACTTTCACCAATGTAATGTGTTTTTCCATCATGTGACATGGTGACTATTTCAGCTGTTTATTAATTAACCATTCATTTTAGTTCAGATGTACAACATATCCACCTCAACAGCTGCATCTCCATTGCCACAGTCCTCTAATAATGCCAACAATGGTTTCTGCTGTGATTCAAAATCAAATATAAACTTGGATCACTTCACTCTCAAAAGTCAGTGATCAAGATATCACCTTATATTTATGACCAATATTACTAATATTTACTAAGCCACTTATTACGCTATGGGAGATACTGATAACAACTTACTTTTGTCTAATTTTTATTTTAAAAAAAATCGACCAAACTCCCAACAACGAATGGCTTTAATTTACTAAAAAGTGTAAAAAAATAAAAAAGCACATGTGGGAAAGGTTGTGACAAAATCTTGCGACAAATTGTGGAACTTTTTCTATTTGTCGCTCATAAAACCAACACTTTTTTGGATTGTTGCACAAAAACTAGCGTCAAAATGCCTAAAACCCTCGAAGATCATGAAGACAAAAAATATATCCCATTTTTAAAGGAGAAGGAAAGGTTAAAACTAAGTAAGCCTTATCAGAAAGGTCCATCTAAATATACCAGTAAACCCCCAAACTAATGCTGCTCTGAGTCCCCTGTCAAAAGAAACATTGCATTTCTTTCCTTCTATTGTGTACTCATGGGCTTCTGTATCAGACTTCCTGCCTTCAGCTTAAACCTCATTGCCCTGGGCAAGAGCATGCTCAGTTTGCTCCTCTCTCCCACCCCTCCCTTCTCTACTGTAATCTGAGCCCAGAGCAGGGAGAGACTCAGGCAGGAAGTGATGTCACACCACATTAATACTGCAGCTCCTATCCTAAACAAACAGAGACTTTCTAGAGATTTTTACTCAGGTATGGTAAAACAGAATAAATATAGCATTCTAGCTTGCACTATTGCAGCTAATCTATTGGCAATAAAATGCCTCAGTAGCTTTCCTTCTCCTTTAAAAGGGATATCTGCCATTGACTTCTACATGATTTTGATTAATTTGATTTTGATGATTTTAACTGGAGTATTTTTGCAGTTTTGTTGCATAATAGATCCCAAAAAAAACTTGAGAAAAGATTTTTTGAGACAAAAAGCTTGACTAGAAAATTCGACCTTAAATAAATGTGTAGTTAACAATTCCATTATCTCCCCAGGCCCGATGGCTTGGGGTTATCTTAGATTCTACCCTGTTCTACGCTCCTCATACCCAGTCACTTATTAAATCATGTCAGTTTCACCTCAGGAACATATCCAATAAGCAATCATTTATCACCCAAGATGCTTCCTAAATTAATTGCTCTCTCATCATATCACTAGACTACCGTAACTCTCTATTAATTGGCCTTCCCCACCAGAGACTGTCAATAATTAACCAGTCCATAATTAACATGGCCAACAGGTTTATACACCTCAGCAACCACTCCTCTTCCGCCATGCTACTCTGCCAATCCCTGCACTAGTTCTACTACCTTTCAGAATAATTCAAACTAATGGCCCTGGCATTCAAAGCACTTCATAACTCTGCCCCACCCTACATCTCCTAACTCATCTCTATATACTCACCCAACTGCTAACTACTCTCCCTCTACTGACCTGCTCCTCAACTCTTCTCTCATTACCTCCTCACATGCTCACATTCAAAATTTTGCAAGGGCTGCACCCCTCCTCTGGAACTCTCTCCCACAGTCTGTCCAACTTTCTCCCAACCTTTCTGCTTTCAAAAGATCTCTTAAAAGTTGTTTTGCACAGGGCCTTGCTCACCTTTTGTACCAACACAGGTTGTTCTGCATGTTACTTTGTATGTTATGTGATTTCTTTTTTATAAACACATGTATTTTACAGCACTACGCAATATGTTGGCGCTCTAAAAATACTTGTTAATAATAATAATGTGTCAATTAATGAACAAGTCAACATTTCTCTCATTACAAATATGCACTCAGGATTCTGCAGAGCTTCACCACTCCACTTGAATTCTCTTCCACTTTCCTCTCTGTCCACTCTTTACAAAAATCCATTTCCCTTTTGCACAATTTACAGCAACACAAAGTCTGAATTAGTCTATATTTGTATGAAATACACATGTTTTTCTGTAAAAACACTTCTCCAGTAGGGATGTAGCGAACTGTTCGCCTGCGAACTAGTTCGCGCGAACTTCGATCGTTCGCGTCCGCCGAATGTTTGCGAACGTTTGCATTTTGAGTTCGCGTTCGATTCGAATAAAAATCGTTCGACCATTCGACCATTCGAATTCCTTCGACCGCTAAAAATCAAACGATTTCCATTCGTTCGAATGATTGTAAGCATTCGATCGAATGATTTTCATTCAATCGAACGATTTTAAAACGTTCGATTCGAATGAAAATCCTTCGATCGAAGGATTAAAATCCTTCGATCGTTCGAATTGAACGATTTTAGCGGGTGTTCGAAGTTCGCGAACTGTCCGCGAACGTTCGCATTTTTTGCCGGTGTTCACGAACGGCGTTCGCGAACACCAAATCGGCAGTTCGCTACATCCCTATTCTCCAGTTTTTAGTCCTGTGAAGAATATTGGTGCTTTATTTACACTAGTACATAATGGTAATAATGAGAACCCCTATTTGAGCAATATGTTGTTTTTGTGCTGATATTAGTTTCTTGAATCCATTCTTTTTCTACATTATGCATGTAATGCCAAGAAGTTCTCGAAGGCACTCTTAAAGGCATTAATACAATCTGCTAATGCAAAACCACCCATAAGGCATTCCCCAACCTCTCTCCCCCCTCATTGTGAAGAACCCTTTATGTCGCTTTAAGTGAAAATTCTTTTCCTGTAGTACAGTATACTGGGAAAAAACACTTATTCCTACATTTTATAAATACAAAACATAAATAGAAACACGATGGTCCCTTAATTAGAAATATAACACAATTCAAAGAACTTCTAACATTCAATGGTTTTGTTACCTGGCATAAAGAATACAGTAGGAAATATTTCTGTTTCTGTTTTATTCGACTTTCAATGCCTATTCCCGATGACTAAAGATTTAACATCCCATGTATATTCTTTGCCAAACTGGTTACAGATTTCCTAAAATACCACTGTGTACAATCGTTCTGTATCTAAAAGGGAAAACATGAAATACATTAAAAGAGATCATAGTTATATTGTATGCTGGTTTTATAGTGGTAGTGATTTAACAAAGCAACTAAAAGTCAAAGGAAAATAGCAATGATGTATCTATAATGAGGATATTTTTCTCCTGAGCACCTACATTCAAAAACAGTATAGATTTTTTTTATTTAAAATGTATCAGTCTTCTAATAAAACAATTTGATATCCACTATACAATATATGTTATATAGATACATGTGGGAAAATAAATAGTGCACACATCTAATTTTTTCAGTAAATATATTTTGAATGGGGCTATTGACATTAAATTATATTATTACTATACCAGATGTTGATAACAACCCAAGTATCATACACACATAAAAAGAACTCAACACAAATAAATCCACAAATTAAGTTACTTTATGTGTAATCACACTGGGAATAAGCACCGAACAAATGAAGGGAAGGAGGTTCAAAAAGGCTGAAAGAAACCAAGAAACCTGCTGAATTATTGTGCAAATTAATATCAGGTGTCCTAATTGATGGCCAATAAAAAGATTTCTCATTACCAAGGTATCACACAAGAAGCATCTCATGATGGGAAAACGCAAAGAGCTCTCTCAATCAAGACCTTCTTACCTTTATAAACTTTATTGTTGCAGAAATATATTTGCATAGAAAAATGTTTGTGCTCAATACCTCTTTTCCCTGCTGTATGTATATATGTTTATATAGCACTGACATATTCCAAAGTGTTAGTAACATCTGGCCTGAATCTGATCCAGTACCTTGCAGGTTACTAAGTAGATTGTTCTACTTATTTTTGATGTGAGCAGACAACTAAGGTTCTGCTATTGGTATACTGTTGTTTTCTGGTACTAAACGTTTCCTACCGGACCATCTTTAGTTCTGTTAGCAATTCCTTCCTTGGAGTAAACATTTGGCTCCCTTGCTTGTTCCTGTGGGAGTCTGTGGATTCTCATTAGTTAAAACCTGGTAGCACTCAAGTAGCTAAGGGCTAGGCCCCTCTGGGGTTTGGGTTTGCCATACCTGATTTAAAGATATCATTCATCATTCAGAAAAAGCCTTGCTAGAATAGAACTTACATTTTTAGGTACCTATCACATAAACAGGATGTCCAACTGGAAGAAACTAGATTACCATGACGAAACCCATGCAAGCGCGGGAAGAACATACCAACTCTTAGGAGATATTTGATCTGAATAGATCACATCTTAAAAAAAAAAAGATGAAAATAATAAAAATGACAATAATAATATGCCTATTGAAAATGTTATGGATGCTTAAATCACACTGTATAGGTAAGACTTCAAATCTCTATTTTCTAATTTTTTTAATGGTCTTAGGCCCTTCAAGTATAATGAATTGAAGGACTACGTTCAATCCTGCTTCCCCCTCCTCCTTCATGGATTATTGGGGGTGGGCGTTAACAAGAGATTTTCTCCTGATCCCAGATTCATAAAACTAGAAATTAGGGATGCACCGAATCCAGGATTCGGTTCGGGATTCGGCCAGGATTCGGCCTTTTTTAGCAGGATTCGGATTCAGTGGATTCGGTGCATCCCTACTAGAAATTATGTTTCTCACATGTCACATGTATTATTTGTTTTAGTAGCAAAATTTCAAAGCATTTAGCATAAAGATTTAACAATGGCAGTATATTCATGCAATGAACATTTGTCTATGGGTTTTATACTGATGTATTTATTTGTGCCTATAGATTATACACATAAAAAGGCCTATTTACTAACAAACACATTTCTATTTTTTTCTCAAAATCTCAACAATTTAAATTTTTTCTGTATTTTTTAAAACTCAAAAAATTTGAGATGTATTAAGTAAAAGCTGTTAAGTAGGGATGTAGCGAACGTCGGAAAAAAAGTTCGCGAACATATTCGCGAACTTGCGCAAAAATGCGGGCGGTTCGCGAACGGTTCGCGAACCCCATAGACTTCAATGGGAAGGCGAACTTTAACATCTAAAAAAGACATTTCTGGCCAGAAAAATGATTTTAAAGTTGTTTAAAGGGTGCAACGACCTGGACAGTGGCATGCCAGAGGGGGATCAAGGGCAAAAATGTATCTGAAAAATCTGCCTGTGTGTGCTTGGAAGAGATAGTGTAGGGGGAGAGCTGTTAGTGATTTCAGGGACAGATGATAGTAAGTTTGCTGGCTAGTAATCTGCTTGATACTGCTCTGTATTGGAACAAAAAAATAAATAAAAGCAGTCCTTACAAGGACTACTGTTATTGCAGCAGTCAGCAGATGAGATCAGAAGCAGGACAGCTGCCCACTGCAGCTACATACAGAGCACTGCAGTAGAAGGTAGATTACTAGCCAGCAAAGCTACCTAAGCTTAAATGTCCCTCAAACCCCTGCAGACTTCTGTCCCTCCAATAACAGAGCAGTATCAAAACGATTACTAGCCAGCAAACTTTCAACTGTCCCTGAAATCACTAACAGGCAGCAGCTCTCTCCCTACACTATCTCTTCAGCACACACAGGCAGAGTGAAAAAACGCTGCAGGGCTTCGGTTTTTATAGGGAAGGGGAGTGGTCCAGGGGAGAGCTTCCTGATTGGCTGCCATGTACCTGCTGGTCTGGGGTGAGAGGGCAAAAAAAAGCGCCAACAATGGCAAACCCAAAATGGCGAACGTCGCGCGACGTTCGCGAACTTCCGGCGAGCGCGAACACCCGATGTTCGCGCGAACAAGTTCGCCGGCGAACAGTTCGCGCCATCTCTACTGTTAAGGTCTCATAGAAGTCAATGGGAGCTGATCATGCTGTACTATTTTTAAATCAATTCAGCATTTTAGAGGTTTTTGGATTTAATTTTGCTAAGAATTGTCTAAAAAATAAAACATTTTGAGGTTTTATAGCTATTTGTATATTTTAGAGAATTGTTCAGCATTTATTCTGTTTGTACTCTTTACATTTGGATATTTTAATAATTTTTATGGAATAGAGTTTAACTGTAGTTTCAAAAACCCTCTAAAACCACTAAAATTTGGCATTTAATAAATAGGCCTCAGAAGGTTGAACCCCACATTTTAGCTAAAGCAAATGCTCAGTCTATTATGCTCCCTTACTTAAGGCTTTTTACAGATTAAAAACAGGACACTAGTACATTTTCTCATTTAGGTTGCACAGCAGAGCTTCAATAACTGTTGCTGAAGTCATTTGCAATCCAGATTTATGAGCAGTGGGCTGTATGTGCAGCTGCATGTATATATTTATTTTCCAGGGTTCAAATTTATCAAGCCTTCAGGCCACTATGTATCATTTCTTATTGAGCATTAAAGAAATAATCAATACTAAAATCAAGCAACAAAACCAGTCTTGTGCATAAAAATCCTTCAGCAGACGTTAATGGAAAAAAAAATACCAGCAGCACAGCCCCCAAAGCCCACAGGACATATATCACAATACTGCTTCAAATCAGCACAAATTTAACAGACCTAGCTCTGATAGCTTTAAGATTGATAGTCTTACTGAAAGGAAAAAAAAGTGTAGACTTGGCAGTACCAGGTGGTGTTCTCAGCAACTGAGAGTTAAAGATAAATTGAAGGCATATGACTTAAGCTGTTGCGGGTCCTACAGCCTAATTTATTACTGATGCAGTGGAACTAAGAGACAAATAAAAGGAATAGACAACGATCTGAGGGCAATGAGGTACTTGTACATTTTTAAGCTCACGCCAGAATAATAAAGTACCCAGAGTGCAATAACATAAAAAGGAAACAAACCCACAGTACATAAAATCCTAAGTCTATCTATTAGAAAAGTGGTGTTAGACAAAACCTTTAACACTGACAATGAATGTTAATACAATTGGGAATCATCTTCAGGCCTTCATTCATTACAGTTCAAACTATTACATTCTTCAAGAATCTAAGAATGAAAGTAATTGAAACCAAGAGATGGCCAATTACTCAATGAAAACTAGTCCTAGCCCACAGTTTCATCAAAGTGATTGAAATGGAGTCTATAGCAGATGTATGCCCCTGTGTGCCTTATATGACATATGGGTGAATAGATTTAAAAAAAAACATGCAAGATTTTTAGTGGTTGCAAATTAAAACTAAAAATCCAAACGGCAATGAATAGGTCCCTTGGTGTTCAGCTGAATTTAGAGGATTTTAAGATCACAGTTAAACTCTGTGGGAAAGATTCATCAAAATGTGAGATTAGCGCTATCTACAGAATATTTCATCCGTTTTCGATTCATTCCTAAAGCAATTTAAGAAGTGTATATACAGTGGGTGAAAGGTGGAGGCTTATTTATTAGATGTCAGATTTTATTCAGTGTTTTTTGAAACCAGGTAGAGGTTTTTGAAACCATAACTAAACTCACAAACTCTAAAACTATTACTGTTTATAAATCTGATTATAAAAAGTATGAACAAAAAAAAGCACTGTGTGAAAACCTTGGAAACTTCTAAAAATTTGAGTTTTTAGGATAATTTGTAGCGAGAAAGAAAATCCAAAAAAGGTTAAAAAACACACAACTTTTTGCCTGATTCATGGAAAAAAACAAATTCAATTGTTAGTAAATGGGGCCCATGGAAGCTTTTTCAGTAAAGGTCAGATTTTAAGTTTTTGAAACCACGACTAAACTCACAAACTCTAAAACCATGACTGTCATTTAATTCATTAAAAGTTGCACTTAAAAATATGGCAACAAAAAAACAATAAAAAAAAAGGTTTTCGGACAATTCGTACCAAAAAAAATCCAAAATGGTCCAAGGAGATCAGCACACCACCCATTGATTTATATAGCACTTGACCACCTTACCAAAGTTTGGTATTAAAGGCTTTTCACTTAATAAATCTCAAATTTTTAGAGCTTTTTAGAAACATAGGAAAACCAGAAGTGTTTTGATATTGGTGGAAAAAAACAAAATGTAAATTTTAGTAAATGAACCCCTTAAAGTTCTTCCAAGTGATTACCTTCACTCTCACCCGAAATTAATTCATCTTGCTCAGTGCTCACTGGATGAGTTGCTACCATACTCACAGCTTGGTAAATCTGCCACTAAGTGGGGGATGTACCATGGAGCATGCAAAAAGGTCTTTGTGCATAATGAAGTGAGCTACTCTCTTTGGGAAGCCGACCTAGTAGACGGCAACAGGAGCCTTACTTTGCACTGGACAAACTTAGTAGCCTTCCTGCAGTTTTTGGCACAACTTTCACAACCATCCTTTATACCTTCAGTCTATGATTTCTAGAAATGCATTACAAAACACTACTGCATTCATATCAATTTTTTTCATAATTATGTATGAAAGAAATTACATTTAACTGCATTAAATCAAGAATATGAAATTTAAAATATAACAAAATTGTATAGCAAATATGTCTTGTACTGTGCTATAAAATGTATATAATACTGTATGTTATGAATATGATCAATACATCCCCATTATTATTATCCATTATTAGTGACTTTCAAATGTTGCCACACTCGTATAAACCAGGTCACATTTAATTTGTTCTCCTGTCAGATTTGTAGACACAATGGTTTTGTTCACGCTCCATCATTTTAAAACATCATAAACATGATATTAGTCATCTTGACCCCAAGTGAAAGATAATAAAAGAGATATTACATTGACATATATTGTAAAGATCAAGAATGAATTAATAATGAAAAATGTTTGCTTTTGCATTGTTCGAGTTTCCTTCTCTAGACGTTCAAATGAAACAATGTGACCACTCTGTTCTATTGATATACAAATCTTGTGCCATCCAGACAGATCCACACAAAAAGAAGAATTCTAAACAAATCTCAGTGGAACATGTTGCATTTATATCCCTTTCTGAATGAAAACAATGCAGAGAAACCAGTGTAATCCTCTAGGGCCTTAAGAACAATGTAACAACCACAGAAACTTTCACATGCATGAAATTATTCCTTGGGCTAAGAAAATGACTACTGCCTTCCACTTCCAAGACACAAACAGACACTCCCTGAAGACCAGACTCGAAATAAATAAATTATGATGGAAGAAGACTGATGGCAGTTGCATTTATGAAGAAGTAATGTTTTGGTATTTCTACTTGCATTTTCAGATCATTATTCTTTTAAAATTGTAACCTCAACTTTCACGGGTGGTTATTTACTGTCAAAAAAAACATCCAACCTGGATATGAGATGTTGTTATAATTAAACTATGTGATTGTATTGAATAAGTATCAAGAATACAGATTTTTACTTCTGTCTCAATCCTCATCATATATATATAGATGATGCACAAAACTGCTGTATATACTGTAGATAGGCTTCCTGTTCTTAAAGGGATCCTGTCATCGGAAAACATGTTTTTTTTCCAAAACACATCAGTTAATAGTGCTGCTCCAGCAGAATTCTGCACTGAAATCCATTTCTCAAAAGAGCAGATTTTTTTTATATTTAATTTTGAAATCTGACATGGGGCTAGATATTTTGTCAATTTCCCAGAGAAATACTTTCTGGCAGGCTGCTGTTTTTCCTTCTCAATGTAACTGAATGTGTCTAAGTGGGACCTGGATTTTACTATTGAGTGCTGTTCTTAAATCTACCAGGCAGCTGTTATCTTGTGTTAGGAGCTGTTATCTGGTTACTTTCCCATTGTTCTTTTGTTTGGCTGCTGGGGAGGAGAAGGGAGGGGGTGATATCACCCCAACTTGCAGTACAGCAGTAAAGAGTGATTGAAGTTTATCAGAGCACAAGTCAAATGACTTGGGGCAGCTGGGAAATTGACAATATGTCTAGGCCCATGTCAGATTTCAAAATTGAATATAAAAAAATCTGTTTGCTCTTTTGAGAAATGGATTTCAGTGCAGAATTCTGCTGGAGCAGCACTATTAACTGATTCATTTTGAATTTTTTTTTCCCATGACAGTATCCCTTTAAATGTATTACTATTTGAAATGGGACAAGAGCCCCACGTAGAATTGCTCGTTGTTTCAGTGCACCATGCAATAAACATCTATGTTCATGAGCCTAGTAAAGACATCCAACTTTGAAAAACACATTTTATATTTTATTTACAAGTATCTGTAGTTGTGTATTCAGGACCATATTTATATATAGGCCCCCGAGGACCTGTGCCTAGGGCAGCATGGTTTTAGGGGAGGCTCTTTGTTTTTGTTTTTTTTAAACCCTCCCCACCTTCCGGCATGGATTTCCATAGAAACAACTCACAAATAAACCATTAACAACCATTTAAAAAATATGCATTTATTTTTTTAAACCATTTATTAAACATCCAGTACAGTTTATTAATTCTTATAATAACGACAGTCCCTTTCTAATTAAGGTTTTTAATTTAAAAAGTTGCAGAAATGAGCAAAAAAGGCTTTGGGTGAAAATAATTTATAATACGGGATGTACTGTGCTTTACAGAATATGAAAAAGATGTTAAACAAAAAAGACATAAACACCATTTAATTAAAGGTCAAAGATTTCAAAATGTTGTACTAATTTAAGCAATTTCCAGTACTAGCTTGGTTATTTGTAATTCTCCTCATCATACGAGTTAGCAGGTAGATCATCATACAGTTTGCACTTGACAGTACCTTTACCAACTGAGGCACAGGTTTTCTAAATTAATCTGTAGTAACTTTTTCTACTTCCTCAGCCTTTATTCTTTTTCTTTGTATGGTAGAAGTTCTTTCAAAAAGATCTTCCTTTTGAACATCAGAATAGTGGCTATATAAAATATGTATAATGCTTCATGGAGAATTTATTATTGTACATTAGAATTCTGACCTTTTGCCCAGAATAAATGTCAGAAGGATCAGCATGAAATTTCCACTGTCTTATTATTTCCACCTGTTAACAGATGTGCACTACACAATTTATACAACACAGGGCCCTGATATTTTATTTTGCACTTAATAAGAAAACGCTGCTGCAGCGCGACACTTCTGCTGTGATATTAGATTCCTTAAACCTTCCTTATATCAAATATTTCAGCAATATTGTAGAATAACACTCCTACAGTGCTCCATTTCACTCCAGATCAGAGCATAGTAACATCTTGCACTGCCCACTGTGACAATCAAGGGCCAGAAATGTTTTAAACAAGGCGATTGTCTAGGTTTTCAGTGAATTTATAGAATATCAGTTAAACAAAGAGGCTTTGATAAATTACTTTTTACTTTTGCTATTTTTCTATCCACTTTTATTCCGTGATTTATTTTGCACTCAGATATATTCTCTATTTTGCTGCTTGTTCTATGAGTAACTAATATAGAATTCTCCTTAGATATTGCTAATGTTTATTTTGCATTGTGCTTAGCCGCCACAATCTAATTCTACCATTAGAAAGTCATTTGCTACATTTGCATTTAGCTTTGATCTTGGATTTAACATAAAAGCGTGCCCTTCTTGTAGCCTTTAATGATTTTAATGCCTCGTTATCTGTGTGAGTCCCAATAGATCACTATAACAAAAAAAAAAAAAAGTTTGTAAAAATATTCCTAAAGGTTATGTTCAAGGGATCTACAACATACTGGGGCTCATTTATAAACTTTTGCTATAATTTTTGCGCATGGTTTTATTTTTAAAGCTGTTTAAGATTGTACAAACAGAATTGCCAATTTCTTTTTCACACTGTGAATGTCCATAAGAACTTTTTTTTAAATATGGCAAAAATTCGCAAAATGTGAATATTTATGTGCAAACTCTGCATTTAAATTACGGCAGGAAAAAATATTTGCAAAACAGTTTTGCAAACTGCGAATTTAAAGGGATTCTGTGATGATTTTTATGATGTTGTTTTTATTTCTAAATGACACTGTTTACAAATAATTCCCTGTACAATATAAAATGTCATTCCTGAAGCAGCAAGTGTATTTAGTTGTAATATTGGTGTGTAGGTGCATCTCAGCTCATTTTGCCTGGTCATGTGATTTCAGAAAGAGCCAGCACTTTAGGATGAAACTGCTTTCTGGCAGGCTGTTGTTTCTCCTACTCCTTACTAATGTAACCGAATGTGCCTCAGTGGGACCTGGATTTTACTATTGAGTGCTGTTCTTAGATCTACCAGGCAGCTGTTATCTTGTGTTAGGGAGCTGCTATCTGGTTACCTTCCCATTGTTCTGTTGTTAGGCTGCTGGGGGGGGGGTGATATCACTCCAACTTGCAGTACAGCAGTAAAGAGTGACTGAAGTTTATCAGAGGTAGAAGACAGCACCACCATAATTTTCGCAGCAATGTTTCAGGCCATGTGGCTTTTTATCAAGCTTACTGACAAACAATAAAAGCAGCTATTTATAGTCTATAACGCCATCCGACGGGATTTTTAGTCCCATCCGATCGAGATCTGGCCGACTTTTGGCCAGATCTCGATCGGGGAAGCCCGTCGGGGGCCCCCATACACGGGTCAATAAGCTGCCGACTCGGTCTGTCGGCAGCTTTTATCGGCCCGTGTATGGCCAGCTTAACTCTACTTAGTTGTGATTTTGGCAATGCTTTCTTTAGTTGTGGTGGGTGGAAAGATTTAAAGTGTAACAATAGGTTACGATTTATGGGCTTAACATATAGGTCTGTCAATAGCCCCCCTGCATGTTTATATACCCTTGTGTCCAGAAATGGAATTTCATCAAAATGTGCATTTAAAGTAAATTTTATAAAAGGTAAAGCATTATTCATTTCCTGAACAGATAATTTTAAGGTCCAATGTGGCCCCACCCATAACGCAAACACATCATTGATATACCGTATCCACTTCTTGCAGTGTATTTTAAATAATTCATGCCCATATAAAAATTTGTTTCATATTGATTCATGAAAATGTTTGCGTATGCAGGGGCCACATTGGACCCCATTGCCATCCCACATATTTGCATATAAAAATATTCCACGAACTGGAAAGTTGTTGTGCAAGAGGAGTTCCAAACATTTAACCACAATTTTTTTCTGTGCCCCATAAAGACTCTCATTAGCAACTCCAGTGTGACAGCCTCCACACCCCATAATGTGGGATGGAGGTATAGAGGCTCTCTACAGCTAGAGTTACCAACTAGGGATGTAGCGAACTGCCGTTAATGTGTTCGCGAACGCCGTTCGCGAACACCGGCAAAAAAGCGAACAGTTCGCGAACAGTTCGCGAACTTCGAACGCTCGATAAAATCGTTCGATCGAACGATCGAAGGATTTTATTCGTACGATCGAAGGATTTTCGTTCGAATCGAACGATCAAAGCTATTCGATCGAATGATTTTAATTCAATCGAATGCTTATAATCGTTCGAACGAATGGAAATCATTCGATTTTAGCGATCGAATGGTCGAATGGTCGAATGGTCGAACGAAATTTTACTTCGAATCGAACGCGAACACCAATTGGCGAACGTCGCGCGACGTTCGCGAACATTCGGCGGACGCGAACAGTCGAAGTTCGCGCGAACAGTTCGCTACATCCCTATTACCAACCACACATCCTGCATATCATTTGAGTAGTCTGACAATTTATTTAGAAAATCACTTGTATCTCTGATATATGATTGATGAGATTCTACATATGGTCTGGCTATTTTATCGACAAAAATTGCAATCAGAGAGCACTAGAGTCTATAGTCTAGAGTCTATACCAGCAACAATAGGTCTACCAGGGGGACACTTAAGGTTCTTATGTATTTTAGGTAGTATGTAAAATACTGGTATAAGAGGATGCTGTTGCTGAAGAAAAAATGCAAATTTACCATTGATAATTTTCAATTGGATCGCTTCCTCAATCAATTCCTTATTTTTCTTCTGTATCCCAACTAAAGGGTTTTTACTCAGTTTAAGGCATGTGGTGTTATCAGCAACATAATCCTCCCTATTCATTACGACCAGTGCTCCCCCTTTGTCAGCCAATTTAATAATTATTTCCGAATTGACCATTAGTTCCTGTAGTGACTGGTACGCTTTATTTAGATTGTTAGGAAGCAAATGTATATCACCTCTGTGGTATTTATCCTCCTGCACCTTTACTTCTCTAGTCACATGTCTAATATAAGCCTCAATGAACACATTATCACATTTAGGCATGTATGTACTTAGTGGTTTTAAATCTAAGGAATGTCCACAAAAGGTGCTACTAGGATAAATTGTTTCTTCACCCTCTTTTTGCCATTAAATTGAACCTTAAGCCTTAAAGTCCTGTATCATCTGAACAGTTCTAGATCCAATTTAAAAAAGTCAGGTTTATTCACCAGGCAATAAGACTTTTGTAGTACCTGTGATTCAGTGTTCGTAAGTGCCTTGCTGGAAATATTCACCACCGCATCCAACAGCGTTTGTACTCTCTCTGCGGTTTGTTTCTTATGGTGCTTCCGGCCCCCTCGCTTGTATCTTCTTGGTCCAGCGTAATTGAACTTTGTGATTCACCTAAAAAAGAATCTTCTGAGTTGGAGGCTTCGGTGGAGATGTGTGGTCTATTTCGGAACCCCCGCAGATTCCTCCCTGTGGAGCCTCCTCGTTCACTTTGCGTGGTCTCCTATCGGTACACCGTACCCTCCTCGTAGTCCACCGCATCGCACTGAAACTTACCACACTTGCAGCTCTGTAATTCCATGCGGAAGTTCTGCAAGTGATCTGACAGTTTTCTTTTTCCTTCCGTGAACACATTCAGATTAGCATGGTTCTGTAATTTTGTTTCTATTTAGTTTCCGCTTTGCAATACTTTAGGTAACTCTTTCTGGATCTCCTCAATTATTGCCACCATATTGCCGCATCTGTCGAGCATTTATTTAGTATTGCTTTAGTATTGCTTCCCATTTTTGACAAAACTGTTCATTATTTACAAACATTGTTGGTCTCAAGTGGGATCGCAGACAGATATGCAAATACGTGGGATGGCAATGGGGTCCAATGTGCCACTGCATACACAAACATTTTCATGAATCAATTTGAAACAAAATTTGTATATGTGCAAGAATTATTTAAAATACACTGCAAGAAGTGGATACAGTATATCGATGACGTGTTTGCGTTTTGGGCAGGGCCACAATGGACCTTAAAACTTTTTGTTCAGGAAATTAATAATGTTTTACCTTTTATAAAATTTACTTTAAATGCACATTTTGAGTTAAGCGTATTGTGTAAAGAGAAGCATTTTGGATCAGAAAATTGGAAACTTTAGAGCCATGGGGATTAAATAAAGAATACGATCTGAGTGTCTGTAAAAGACACTTTGTATTGATATGTTACACCTTGACTTCTACCTATGATGATTCCAATGGAAAGTGGCCATTGAAGTTACGTGCACTGCCTGTGTAGAACTTGATAATCGTTGTGCTGACTACTTGCTACTACTTGGAGTTTTTTTAGATCACAAGTTACATAACTTGGGGCAACTTGGAAACTGACAATATGTCTAGCCCCATGTCAGATTTCAAAATTAAATATTAAAAAATCGATTTGCTCTTTTGAGAAATGGATTTCAGAGCAGAATTCTGCTGGAGCAGCACTACTAACTGATGCATTTTGAGATTTTTTTTTTTATCCCCCATGTCAGTATCTCTTTAAGTGTATTCAATGAACAACAACCTCACACAGTGGGCACACTCATGCAAACACCCGTCTCAGTTAGGAACTTCATAAATGACCCACACTGAGATTAGGCAATATCAATCTGGGTTTATCTACTAAATAACTAGACTGCGGGCCCCAGGTTTTTGAATAAAGTCACTGGGGGGTACTTACCAAATGGAGCTTCCCAGTTTATATGGTTTTCCTTGTTATTTAAATATACATTGCCAGACAAAAGTTTTTGAACAGCCTGTTTGTTTTTTTAGAATTTTTGGAGGAATTTCAACCAATGCATTTAGACAATAAGCTCTATGGGGCAGGAACCTTGACTATTGCCATCTCTCCTCATTATGGGGTATATATTAGTTCACAACCAGAACAAATGGTTGTTACTCCTAAACCAGTAGCGATTCTTGATAACCACAAACTAAAAAATATACTCTCAAACAAATTGAATCATAGTTGTTAAATGTAAAGTAGAAACAAGTATATGTAGTATATGTACATTTAGGAGCACATTTACTTAGCTCGAGTGAAGGTATAGAATAAAAAAATACTTAGAATTTCGAATGTTTTTTTGGCTACTTCGACTTTCGACTACGACTTTGAATTGAACGATTCGAACTAAAAATCGTTCAACTATTCGACCATTCGATAGTCGAAGTACTGTCTCTTTAAAAAAAACTTCGACCCCCTACTTCGCCAAGTAAAACCTACCGAGGTGCAATGTTAGCCTATGGGGAAGGTCCCCATTGGCTTCCTTACAATTTTCTGATCGAAGGAAAATTGCTCGATCAATGGATTAAAATCCTTCTAATCATTTGATTCGAAGGATTTAATTGTTCGATCGAACAAACTGCGGTAAATCCTTCGACTTCGATATTCGAAGTCGAAGGATTTAACTTTGACAATCGAATATCGAGGGTTAATTAACCCTCGATATTTGACCCTAATTAAATGTGCCCCTTACTGTATTTTAAAGAACTAATGGGGGAATGTAATATGTTTCATTAGAGCAAAAAATGTTCCCAAAGACCATTGCGACTGTTAATCATGTTTGTGTCCTTTTTGACTGATTAAAGATTTCAACGACTTTCTAACAAAGTTTGCAACCAAATGGCTTTTGCGAACATTCGCAATGTAATAAAATTTCACAATCACAAATTGTGACTGAATGTTTGATGAAACTGCAGAGGATGTGTTAACATTAACCTTTTCTTAGCAATCAAATATTCAATATTCAAACTTTCACAAAAATGCCTTTACGTTTTTTATTGTGGTTCTTCACAGTGGTAACAAATACATTGATGTAGACATGTGCATCCTCATACCAAACTTATCAAAAAGTTTGAATATGAGGAACATTCTCCCCAATAGAGATGGCACGAACTGGTCGCCGGCGAACTTGTTCGCGCGAACATCGGGTGTTCGCGCTCGCCGGAAGTTCGCGAACGTCGCGCGACGTTCGCCATTTTGGGTTCGCCATTGTTGGCGCTTTTTTTTGCCCTCTCACCCCAGACCAGCAGGTACATGGCAGCCAATCAGGAAGCTCTCCCCTGGACCACTCCCCTTCCCTATAAAAACCGAAGCCCTGCAGCGTTTTTTTCACTCTGCCTGTGTGTGCTGAAGAGATAGTGTAGGGAGAGAGCTGCTGCCTGTTAGTGATTTCAGGGACAGTTGAAAGTTTGCTGGCTAGTAATCGTGTTGATACTGCTCTGTTATTGGAGGGACAGAAGTCTGCAGGGGTTTGAGGGACATTTAAGCTTAGGTAGCTTTGCTGGCTAGTAATCTACCTTCTACTGCAGTGCTCTGTATGTAGCTGCAGTGGGCAGCTGTCCTGCTTCTGATCTCATCTGCTGACTGCTGCAATAACAGTAGTCCTTGTAAGGACTGCTTTTATTTATTTTTTTGTTCCAATACAGAGCAGTATCAAGCAGATTACTAGCCAGCAAACTTACTATCATCTGTCCCTGAAATCACTAACAGCTCTCCCCCTACACTATCTCTTCCAAGCACACACAGGCAGATTTTTCAGATACATTTTTGCCCTTGATCCCCCTCTGGCATGCCACTGTCCAGGTCGTTGCACCCTTTAAACAACTTTAAAATCATTTTTCTGGCCAGAAATGTCTTTTTTAGATGTTAAAGTTCGCCTTCCCATTGAAGTCTATGGGGTTTGCGAACCGTTCGCGAACTGCTCGCATTTTTGCGCAAGTTCGCGAATATGTTCGCAAACTTTTTTTCCGACGTTCGCTACATCCCTACTCCCCAACCAGATATTACCTATTTGTTGCCCCCTCCGGGCATTTCCCAAGAAATAACATGTAGTGACCATTAAGGAAACGCTCACTTTCACCCATTGATAAAAACAATTCTAAAAATCCCATAGGAATGAATAGAAGTGGGTGAGTTTTTCTGCGTTGAACTCTAATTTCACATTTTGATAAATATGCCCCGTGGTGTGGTGCAGCTTTGTTTTGCATCTTTGCTTCCTCAACTTCATTTACATCTGAAATATATATAAAAAAAAAAATACTATAATAAGGGGGTTATATAACAAAAGACACTGGGGCTCATTTATTAACGCAGAGCAGCACCTCATCTGGCTCAACCAAATGTATGTGCTATTTTGTAAGCACCCACAAATTAGGAATACACTGAACCCAGGATTCGGTTTGGGATTCGGCCAAGATTCAGCCTTTTTTTTAGCAGGATTCAGATTCGGCTGAATCCTTGTGCCTGGCTGAACTGAATCCTAATTTGCATATGTAAATTAGCTGTGGGTAGCGAAATCATGTGACTTTTCGTCACAAAAGAAGATTTTTTTTCCACTTTTTCCTTTCCTGCCCCCTAATTTGTATATGCAAAATAGGATTTGGATTCGGTATTCGCCGAATCTTTCACCATCTTTGCCTGAATCCCAAATAGTGTATTCGGTGCATCCCTACCACAAATACATTTGCATTACATTGCCCGTTACGATTATTTTTGCAAAGGTTTTATTTATGCCCATGTTGCAAATATCAGGCGATAATGTCATAAGTAATCTCATCTTTCTTGGGGGCGTGGCTGGGGGCATGACTACAATGCGCAAGTATTATGGGACTAAAACAGCTGTCAGCATCCAAAGCCGCACATTAATTCCATTTTAAAACTCTGCTTTAATAAAAGAGCCCCACTATGTTTGATCAGGAGCAGTAACCCATAGCAACCAAACAGCAGGTAGCTTTTACGGGTCACCTGTTTAAAAGAATACATCTTATTGGTTGTTGCGAGTTACTGTGCCTGGGCCAACTTAGTGCATTTTATTACATATGGGGGATAAAGTGCAAATGTTTGTCATATTTTGGTTAAATCGTATTTGTGAGGCACATTCGATTAATATGTAAGTAAACTGAATGTACATGAAGATTTTCATTTTATGCTTCTGATCCTCTGAGGTTTTTATGATTGAGGAAGAATATGCTCATCTTGAGCAGAAAAGGAGGAGGGCCATGAAACATGCCTCATATAACTAGTGACATGCCAAAAAGCTCCTACTGATTCGTTTTTCATGTGTTCATATGAATTCCTAGCCTGTAGGGCTTCCAGAATGAAGAAAGTGGATTGATTTCAGAAGTGAAGTTAGAAGAGAAGATTCTTCCGGCAGTATAAATCAGACCCTACAGGCAATCACTGAAGAGCTTGTCTCCAGAGGACATAGATGATCGCATGTTTGATGGTTGAGTTGTACAATGTGACATTAGTCTTTTTATTCATATTTACCTGCAAAAAATTGTGTTTCATTGTTTTACAGGATAAGACATTTTTCAGAACAAAAAGTTTTCTGGCTGTTTCTTTCTATCTACTTTTTATTGATTCTCCTCTGATCTTAAATGAAGTCAGCGCTACTTAAATCAGTTAAAGAAATCTAAAGGCAATTTACATTGCTTTCATACATATAGATGTAAAGTTTCCTGAATGATGCAGAACAAAAGATTTATAGAAGTGTCTGAAGACTTGCAGAAATCAAGTATCTCAGCAGTTTTCTTTTGCCAAGGTCAATACTTCTGTAGAGTTCAAACAAAGTCTTTGTTAGATAAAAAACAGCTTTTTTAAAAAAAAATAATTTCAACCATCTTTTGACTTTCTTAAATATGTTACTAGGGGGTTATTAACTAAACTCTGAATGCAAAAAATGTGAGATTTTTTTTAATAAGATCTGACTTTTAAAAAAAATCATGCATTTTTCTGAATTTATTAAACCCTCAAGGATGGAAAAGTCCAAATCTGAAAGTTGGGCATCTCAGACCTGTCAAGGTTGCATATAAGTCAATGGGAGAAGTCCCAATGATTTTTTGATGTGCGCTGGGTTTCAGTAATACCTAGAAGTTTTCAGAGTTTTTGGGCAAAAATATGAGTTTTCGGTTCAAAAATCAGAAACAAATTTCAAAGTCGGATGAAAAATCTGAAAAAAATCATGGAAATCTAATTTTTTCTTCCCCCACAAAGCAAATTTTCAGGAAAATGTAATAAATAAGCGCAAAAAAACAGAGCGGATTTGATCGGAGTTTGTAGCAGAAAATATTGAGATAAATTCTGACTTTGATAAATAACCCTCTAGTATGATGTAGAGAGTGATATTCTGAGACAATTTACAGTTGGTTCTCATTTTTATAATGAGTTGTTTTTGATTTATTTACCTTTTTATTTAGCAGCTCTCCAGTTTGCAATATCAGCAATCTGTTTGCTAGGGTTCAAAGTCCTCTGGCAATCATGCACTGATTTGAATAAAAGACTGAAATATGAATAGGAGACAGAATAGATAGAAAGGGGAGCAATAAAATATAGCAATAAAAAATTGTAACCAGAGCATTTGTTTTTTTAGATGGGTTAGTGACCCCCATTTAAAGAATGAAAAGTTTTAGACGAAAAAGGCAAATAATTAAAAATAATGAAGACCAAATGAAAAGTTGTTCAGAATAGGCTGTTCTATAATATACAAAAAGTTAACTCAAAGGTTAACCACTCCTTTAAAAGGAACCCAAACAGGATAATTATTACATAGACAATCCTTTGGTATGATGTTGTATTCAAGTGGGAAACTGCAATTTAGTATTCTTTGAAGAACATTCGAACTACTGGGATTAGTACCTAAGAAAATAATGCAGATTGTTTCTATAAAGATTACTCAACATCTCCCTATGGAGGTTCCCAATGTTAGAGCCAGCAAAACCATAACAGTATCTCCTCCATGTCTAAAATTTGTTCTAAAGGGGAACTAAAGCTTAACAACGGAGTAGGGTAGAATTGCTGTACATTACATTTTGGGTTTTTATACCAGCTAAAGGCGACCACAAACATTTAGAAACTGTAAGGATCTGTACCTCTGGAGATGCCCCAGTAGCTCCCCATCTTCATTCTGTTGATTCAAAACACATGCTCTGGACTATTGTCAGTTACCTGAGCTTAGGGACCAACTTAGTCAATAACGATTATACAGAATATTAAAGTCATAATACAAGGCTGATCAGTAATTAGCTTCAATTTACATTGAATGGTGACTCAGAAAGCAGTGCAATTTATATTGCATTATATTTGTATATTTATGTATTCTATCACAATATAAGAAGACAAACCTTGATGATTTGAGACATCTAATTATGTGCGAAAACGAAATTCAAGATGGCAAGCTCCTATTTGCAAATTTGGAGGCTTTATCAGAGATGATCAACATTTCATTTAGGATGGTGCAGTATGTATATAAAATAAAATATACAGTAGTGGTACAATGTATGTGATCCGTCATTTGTAAACCCGTTATCCTGAAATCTCTGAATAACTGGAAGGTCATATCCCATAGACGCCATTTTAATTAAAACATTAAGGATGTTTGAAGAAACACTAGAGTTTAGCCACTAACTAAATTACCACTTTTAAAATATTTAATGATTCTTATGGCAGTTGCATACGGTATATTTAATCATCATGGTCCTTTAAATTGTGGTCATGAAAACACATAACTATTTATGGGCCATTTCCGTTTTACTTGAAGGAACAAATACTTCTAGTTATTCAAGTCTAGCCCCGATCTTTTATACAAAAGTCAGCAGGCTTAAACAATACTCAATTTTCATCTTAAAGGGAATGGAAAGTGGAATGGGACTTACACAGACTTGGTTCTCACCAATGTTTTAGTATTTCATGTAGAAAACCTGTATCTTTCAAATTCACATATTGGTAATATATTGGTAATACATTGCACAAGGTTTTACTTTACAGGTATAGGATCCATTCTACGGAAACCTGTTGTCCAGAAATATCTGAATAGCGGAAAGGTGGTCTCCGAAAGACTCCATTATAAACAAATAATTAATTTTTTTTAAAAATGATTTCCTTTTTCCTTGTTGTAATGAACCTGGACTTTGTACTTGATCCCAACTACGATATAATTAATTCTTAGAGGATGCAAAACCGTCCGATCCTATCCAAGATCCCTTATCCAGAAAGCCCCAGATCCTGAGCATTGTGAATAATAGATTCCATACCTATATAATGATTTAGTTAATTTGTTTTACTGTATGAATATTTGTAGCTTATTTCCACTACTTTGTCTAGCTTTTGTATATGGTTACACAGAGAACATTCTGACATATACAAACCTTATGAAATGTGACTGTAGTGGCAACAAAAAAAAAAAACAAATATGTTATAACATCAGAATAATTATATTTCTTCCTCCGATTGCATCTGACAAGTTCAAGCATAAACAAAAAGAGTTTCGATTTATCACGTTTGCATTAGTTATACAAAATCAAAATAACATAAACCATTTGCTTTTCGCTTCTGGATAGTGATGGGCCAATATCTCCCATTTCGCCGAAAAATTTGCGTATTTCAGCGAAATTCACAAAACAGCAAACAATTTTAGAAAAATTAGTGAAACTTAATAATTGATAAATTTTGCTGCCGGCATTAAAGTCAATTGGCGTCCAAATAGTGTTGGCGTGCAGCAATTTTGATGTGAGAGACAAAAACTTTTTTTTACAGGAGTTTCGTGAATTTATTTGCCGGCGGCAAAATGTTGAAAATCACTGCAAATTCACGCCGGCCGAATTTATTTCGCCCATCACTACTTCTGGACAAATGATTTGCTACTGTATATTTGTGTTTTTCTAAGGAAGCTTTACATCAAACTCAATGGGGTAAATTTATCAAAGAGTGAAGTTCCGCCACTAGAGTGAAATTCCGCAGCTCTCAATTCATTTCTATGGGATTTTGAAAGGCGTATTTATCAATGGGTGAAATGAAAGTTAACCCTTTGATAAATACGCCTATAAAAATCCCATAGAAATGAATGGAGAGTGGCGGAATTTCACTCTAGTGGCGGAACTTCACTATTAACTTCACTCTTTGATAAATATACCCCAATGAGTCTAAGTAAAACTAGTAGCGGTAAACACTATTTTGTTCCAAACATATCCTCCGGTCTATTCGCTGGGCTTGAAGCCGAGGTCTGTTATCCCCAGGGCCATGCATTTTTGCTAATTAGATCTCCAGTCTGCAGCTTTCAAATGAATTGGAAATTCAAACACCAAATTGGAGATTTATCATAACATTATATTAACAAGCTGTCGTGCAGCTGAAAGTATTTCCACCTGAATAACGATCATCGTGTTGAATTCATTTTACTCGATTAAACCTTATGGAACAATGTCTTTGCATAAAAGAAATGTTTCTATTTAATTCACTATGTTACAGTGCACTAAACAAAGTATTTCATGTCAGTGGTGAAATATTTAACCCTAACACACTGTATAATTAACTGGTAATTAACTGGTAATTTTTTCTAATGAATGAAAAAACGTTTAATTTAATAGCAAAAAAGGAGATTCAATTGCATTCAATTAAAATTAGGAATCCACTATTTTGGGATTGATCAGAATTCCGAATCATTTGTGAAAGATTCAGGTGAATACCGAACCCAATCAGAACCTAATTTGCATATGCGAAGTTGCGCTCAGGGAGGTGAACGGTAGCGAAGTTGTGCTAGCGATGCCTAATTTGCATACTACGCCAAGTTAAAGTTGAATGGACAGATACAGTATGTAGCAGCAAATAGATTACACTACACAGGCTTCATAAAATAAAATGGAGTTGATATTTTGCCCTACACATGTGCCCACTGTATAGTTTAGGTGCCATGTGTTAGGAAATGTAGGGGGGAAGGAGGGTCTCCCCAAAAATTTATTTACGATATTTTTCAGCCTATCACCCTTAAAAAAGGAAAAGATGCCAGCGTTTTTTGGGACTTTTTTTGAAGCAATCCCTATCTACTCCCTAATTGCACTTCCCCTGGTCTGAGGTGGTTAAGGCAAGTCTGGTACAAGAGGTAACGTTCAGTAAAATGCGCAAGTTAGTGAATTACGTCGTCCCTTCGCCATAGAGCAACTTTGCCTGGCGGAAGGGTGCGAAGTAGCGCTAGAGTAGGTCCACTTCACTAGCGAATTTACACCAGCGCCTGTTAGTAAATCAGAGAAGTTACTAAATTTGCGCTAGCGTTAGGCACTGCACACTTTAGTGAATTTGCCCCTTGGATCCACCCGAAACTGAATCTTGCTGAAAAAGGCAGAATCCTGGCCGAATCCTAAAACGAATCCTGAATTTGGTGCATTCCTATAAATTATACACTAAATAAAAAAAAATCTTCAGTGCTTGAACAATGCGGTTGAAAACCAATTTGGAACCCCAAAGACAATAAGATTAACAAATATTATCACCAATATTACCATTGCCTACTATAATTACTCCAAAGATTTATTCTTTACATTGAGTATAGAATATCTGCCAATATTGTGAGGGATCTTCACCTGCCACTTAGGGCAACACATAGGGCAGATTTACTAAGGGTCAAAGTGAATTTGTGAAGAAAAAAACTTCAAATTTCGAAGTAATTTTTTGGAAACTTCGACCATCGAATAGGCTACTTCAACTTCGACTTCAATTCAAAGTAAAAATACTTTGATTATTTGACCATTCGATAATCGAATTACTGTCTCTTTAAAAAACTTTGACTTCAATACTTCGCCATATTAAACCAGTTTTCTGTAGTCAAAGTAAAATCGCTCGATCGAAGGATTTTACTTCAACTGCAGGATACCCAAATTTGAAGAAAAAAACTTTGACTTTAATATTCGAAGTCAAAGTATTTCAATTCGATGGTCGAATTTCAAAGTATTTTTTAACTTCAAAATTCGACCCTTGATAAATCTGCCCCATACTGTAAGTATTATTGTAATCAGAACATAAGTTTCTTCCTTTTATTTTCTATTTCTATTTTAAAAAAAAATATCGCAATTTTTGTGAATTTTTTGTGAGTTTCTTATATGTAGGAGCCCCAAAGTTAAAAGGGGACCTGTCTTTGGGTGCCAGAATGGGGGAGATGATGCCCATGAAACACAATTACAGACGGTGAGGAAGAAGGGGGGACGTGAGCAGGGCAGTGATATGTAGGAAGTGCAGAATGGTAAATGAGGCAGACAGTAGAAACAGTGCAGGCAATAAATGATTGGCAGCTGACATTGTTAAATACCTTTATTGCAGGTATGAATATTTTAATTAAAAAAAAAGAGAGAGAATTGTCTTTTCATGTTTAATTTGAAAAACATTTCTGTCCTATGCGTACTATTTTGTCTTCTCACTTTTTAGGCACAGACAGGGCTGAAAATTCCTTGTCCTAAACATTTTCCTGAAATGCAGTTGTAGGAACTTGTAAATAATGCTAAACATTTAGGGGCCGATTCATGAAGCTCGAGTGAAGGATTCGAATTAAAAAAACTTCGAATTTCGAAGTGTTTTTTGGGCTACTTCGACCATCGAATGGGCTACTTCGACCTTCGACTACGACTATCGAAGGATTCGAAGTAAAAATCGTTTGATTATTCGACCATACGATAGTCGAAGTACTGTCTCTTTAAAAAAAACTTCGACCCCCTAGTTCGGCAGATAAAAGCTACCGAAGTCAATGTTAGCCTATGGGGAAGGTCCCCATAGGCTTGCCTGAGATTTTTTGATCGAAGGATATTCCTTCGATCGTTGGATTAAAATCCTTCGAATCGTTCGATTCGAAGGATTTAATCGTTCGATCGAAGGAATAATCCTTCGATCATTCGATCGCAGGAGTTGCGCTAAATCGTTCGACTTAATTAACTTAATTAACCCTCGATATTCGACCCATAGTGAATCGGCCCCTTAGTTTAAAAACACTTCACCTGAAACTAATCTTATAAAATTCCCATGTTACTTTAATTAAAAAGTGAAGACTTCTTGTGCTAAAAAGTATTATCCTAAGGCTATAATTTAAACTAGCCTAGTTATTATTTCTTTCTGATACATCTATTTCCCTTACAAGTATAATTAATAGAGCTGGATATTTAAAATGTATAAAATTTGAAATCACCAAATTTCAGACAAAACAACAAAAAAAAATGTGAAAAATCTAATTCTTTCCTTCACTGAAAAAAGGTCATCTTCTTTAATTAAGTCTGTATCCAAACAGGGGCTTAGAGTGATTTTTTCGTGCAATTCTGTCTGGGTCTCAATAGGTCAAGCAATAGTTGGTGTTTCCACTTTTGCACAGCTACCAGCATGCCGATAGAGGACCATTAAAAATGAAGTTCTGTAACAAGGCTGAGCTCCCTGTCCCAGCCAGGGGCTCATGACTGTAGAAACATCTATGGATTTAAGTTTTTAGAGTAGTGATTATCATTTGAAAGTTTCCTCAATTTTGCATTCCTATCAAAGTAAGATTATGGTTCCTACTGTGCCTTAACAATTTGCAAGTGAGACTGGTTTTACAGATTGAAAATTATTACAATTTAATAAATGTCATTTTCAAAAAAATAACAGTAGTGGTATACCATAGACATGGCATGTATTAAGGGTCTTATAGTTTCATAAGGGTCTTATATTTCAATTTCAGTATAACATTTTAATTGCAGGACTACGGAGGTTATTTATTTAACTCTGAATGCAAAAATCACGAAAATTGTGATTTTTTTTTTTAATAAAATCGGACTTTTAAAAAATCCCGAATTTTTCAGAATTTATTAAACCCAGAGGATGGAAAAGTCAGAATCAGAAAATCGGGCATCTCAGACCTGTCGAGGTTGCATATAAGTCAATGGAGGAGTCCCACTGATGTGAGCTGGGTTTCGTGCAATACCCCAAAGTTTTCAGATTTTTCGGGCAAAAAACATAAGAAATCTGAGTAAAAAAATCGAACAAATCAGAGCTTTGGGGTGAAAATGGGGATGCCCGTCTGTGTCTGGCGCCATCTTTGCTTCCTAAGGGCGCGCGCCTCCATGTCATTTAAAGGCGCAGGTGCGATGGCGTGATGACGCCAGCGTGCAATGGTGCCAAATTTGAAAAGTATAAAAGCCTAATTAAAGCCACAGGAACTTGCCTATGATAGGATTTATTCCTGGTGCTTCTGAGCTTTAAGCTAAATCTGTCTGAACCTGTTTTGATTCCTGTTGTGACCCCCTGCCTGGCTTTTTGACTATTCTGACCTCTGGATCTTGACCCTTGCCTGAATACCGACCTCTTCTGCTAAATCCCCTCTGATTGACTTCCTGGTTTGACCCTTGCCTGCCTGACTACGTTTATTCTCTGCCTGCCCCGACCCAGCCTGATCTGACTACTCGATTGCCTAACGCCTTGTATTACGACCTTCTGCCCAAAGACTTTGCTCTACAGTCATACCCCTCTGCCTATCCAGAACCTATAGCCTTGCACCTCTTGTTTAAGTCCTGGTGGCATCCAAGTAGCTGAGGGCTCCTCCCAAGGCCAACGGCAGTCACACTACTGGTGAAGCACGAGCCGAGACCAGGGTGCTTGGCATTTGTTCTGGTGTTGGGTGCCGACCGTTACACCTAGACTTATTAAATACACTGGCCGCAAATTGAACTATTCAACAATTCGTTTGATTGTCTTATTGTCAAATCTTGTTTTATAACAAAGTAAACTTCAATATGTCGGAGAGCAAACTGAATTCTGCATTCAGTGTATGTTTACTATAAACTGCCATTTATGCCACATGAGATTTCTTATAACAGTGTGGAAATAAAATCATCATGTGATGGATATGAAAATGTGAAGTGCTGCTGAGACATTTTATCAGATAGGATAATGAATGGAAGGATGCTGTATTAAAAACTCATAACATATAGAACATTTCCCATATTCAAATAAGATCAGCTTTTTCCGTTTTTTTTTTTTCTCATATTATTTTTTTTTCCTTAACTATTACTCATGGGATCCGTCATTATGGACTAACTCATTAAACATGTAAATCAAGTAAATCTGTTTTTTTTACTGACACTTTCAGCAAACTGGTGCTTTGTGGTTAGAAGTCCTTTATTTTATGAGATTTCCTTTAATGCTTTTCCTAAAGGACTGGTAAAGCGTAACCTTTCTATATCTCAGAAGTATATAGAATCAAATTATTTTTTTCCCCAGAAAAATGTCTGAGAAAAAAAAGGTACTGACAAATATGTATATTAAGGTCGTAAAACAGTATGAACAGATGTCGGGCACTGTTTGTGATGGCTTTTTTTTCCTACTGAACTATTCAGAGGCTGATGGATAGATTTCCGTTAGCAAGGGGGGAGAAAATAGATTCCATTTACAATATTTTCCTAATGAGAATGTGATAATATCAAGCCAGATGGTTAAATGGGAACAGAAATGAACTATACTGCGTATTCTTCCATTACCAGTGTCAGTCTCCATCTCAGTTATTCACAAGGACTATTTTTCCTAAGATCAGGAGGAACATAAGACATCACTTTTGTTACATCACAAAATTTAGATTATTTTTATTTTGTCTTTGATCATTGGCTTTTCTTCTTTTGAAAATGAGCTTGTTAATTGCCTATACGATCTACACAGTTTGTTCCCATACTTTTAAGATATTATAAAAAAAACAACCTAGTAGGTCTTTAGACCTTTCCACCCCATTGCCGTATTGTTGCTTAAACTGGATTTGATTATGGATACTAAAACATGGTATCACTGATTTTTTAATATCAATGCCATTGCATTATATATAAAGTGCAGATGTTTACAGTATTACTATTACTATTATAGTAGTGATATGTAAGAGTTTTTTTGTTCTTACAGTTATCAGATGTGCCGGCAACTTAGTTTCTAAGTGAGCATGCCCAGCACATAGGTGGGGTCACTGCATTTTATAAACCTGCTCTGTGCTCTCATAACCTAATATCTCTCATTATTCACCTAACCTCACCTTTAAGTCTACAAATGATGTACAAATCAATACTCCCCTGTAACCTCTTCATATGCATAAAAATTTTTTTCCAAGAAACACAGATTTCCGCCCAGTATCTGTAATCACTATCCTAAGACCAAAACCAACTTGGGTATCTCCATGCACACACCTCAATTTTTATTGATTTTCTCAGGCATCTCTTGAGCCCCCCTGTCCGCTGGTACATGTACAGCATAGTCATTTTTTTAGCTTTACTATATAGGGAGCCATAGTGTAATAAAAACTGTACCTGGTGGTCCAGTGGTGCAGCGGGGATGCCCACCGCCCCACTCCTCTTCGGCCACCATTGCGGCTACTTAGGACTCACGCGCCCACGCCTCGTGGGCTTTATTGACGTGGACACAAACATTGACATTTGTTTCCTGGTGCTGTTAGCTGTTGCTATTCTGTTTGAACCTGATTCTGATTCTGATGACCTGTTTTGACCCCTGCCTGGCTTTTAACTATCCTACATTCTGTTTCCTGACCCCTTGCCTGATTACTGACTTTGATTCTGCTTAACCCTTTGATTGACTATCTGGTATTGACCCTTGCCTGCCTGACTATGAATATTCTCTGCCTGCCCCGACCCGGCCTGATCTGACAGCTCTATTGCCTAACGCCTTGTACCTTGACCTTCTGTCCAAAAGACTTTATTACAGTCGTGCCCCTCTGCCTATCCAGAACCTCTAGCCTTGCACCTCTTGTTTAAGTACTGGTGGCATCCAAGTAGCTGATGGCTCCTCCCGAGGCCAAAGGCGGTCACACTACTGGTGAAGCACGAGCCGAGACCAGGGTGCTTGGCATTTGTTCTGGTGTTGGGTGCCGACCGTGACACATAGAAAAGATTTTTTGGTCACAGCCTCATTGCACTCCCGCTTAATGTTTTTAAAAATTAGTGATGAGCACAATTTTCCCTTGCTTGCTATTAATCATAAAAGATGACATAGTGTCACTCTATAGGAGAATGCCCCAAGTTCAGCACCTTTCTGAGAGAGGAGGGCCATCAGTTTGGGGACCCACTAAGTTGGTGGGTGCCTAAAAATTGGTAAACCCCCAGTTCATTTGGGTTTCATTGTCCTTTAAGCAATCTCTTATAACACCAAGCGAATGGCTCAGCATAGGAGGGCAAACTCTAAAGGGCAAAACTCAGCTGTCTTTCTACACCTAAAATACAAGGGACAAAATCAGAATCATCATGTAAATTTGCCAGACTGCCCAATGTACCATCAACCCTTTTGTTCCCTTCCTTGTTGATAATGGGAAGTTCCAACAAGCAAGCCGGCCTAAAATTTTTGTTAATTTTGTAGATCATGTAAATTGTGTGTTCTGTATATACTGTAAGTCACACTCACTGCATAATGATTGCTTCTTTATAATCAACAACCCAGAGTGTAAGCTTACTATAGAAACACCAGGTGATGAGATCTAAGTCATTACAGTTTATAAACAAAAAGAAATGATCCATCTGTATATATATATATATATATATATATATATATATATATATATATATATATATATATATATATATATATATATATATATATATATGAAGGCAATGCCTAATCTGGAAGCAGTTTAGTCTTGGTTCTCTAAAAAAGAGATCACTGCAATATGGCCAACCAACTGTGTGCCCAAATAGCACACTGTATAATAGTTTGATTGTAAAGATCCCCATATGAGTTGACATTTGGTCCCTGCGCAGCCAACTGAGGATTGTCAAATTAAGTTTTGAAGAATTATAATGGAAGATTGCAGTTCCTGTCATCTATATGCAAGACAAATTATTATTATAGGGACGGGCGAATTTTTTCGCCTAGTTTCGCCGAAAAAATGACACCCATAGACTTGTATGGAGTTGTGCATCAAAATAAAAAGACGCGCGACAAAAAAATTTTCGCCGCGCGACAAAAATTTTTTGACGCCCATAGACTTTAATGGGCGTCGGCGTCATTTCGCCGGCGGCGACTTTTTGGCGAAACGAAACGTCAAATTCGCCCATCCCTAATAGGGACTATTAACTAGATGCCTGGCAGGGTGCAAAGCACAGAAAACCTACTAAAAAGTCAGATACGATACAGTTCTATAGGTTTCATTTAGGAAGAGTGAATAACAACTGAGAATACATGTTCAACTGCTTATTTTAAGCAGAGCGCTTCAATATAAAGGTAATGTAACATGAACTCTTTACTGATCTTATAATTTGAGGATAGTAATCACGATGTTACAAAATGTTTTAAAATTAGCGAGAAAATGCAACAACTAGGGAAAAATACAGTGTATGGCTGACCGCTTCCACTTTCCTAAAACTGCATTATCTGATGCTAAATAGGAATTCACGATCACATGTGCATTTTGTACTCTTGGCCAAATATCTATTAGCTTACAATACACATTTTAGTGGCAATTGTCAGATATCAACATAATTACCAACGAAATGCAAATACTAATTACATTTTTAAATGCTGACAAAGCACATGGAATCGTACCAACAGGATCACAATCTCCCATCTCCGATGCAATTGGGCAATTGTCTGTGTCAATAGAAAACATACAGTGGAAAAGCTGAAGGTCAGAAAGAAAAACAAAGCAATTTGTGGCATCAGTGTTACGCTGATATTTGTTTTTAATTAATAACAAAAAAAACAAAACAAAGATGCCCTTGCTCTCCTTATTTTGATATTTCAAAAAACAAATTTAACCTCTTTGAAATTTCCTTTAATGCTCAAACTGAAATAATTTCTGCATTAAAACCATATAGGAAGAAAATGTTGATATCTTCTACTTATGGATGGGATCAAACTGCCACTATCATTTAATTCTCTTAAATTGAAAGTGCGGAGGACTCCTTGCTCAAGAGATTAGTGTTAAAAAGTGTAAGTTATAATTGTCGGCATCGGGTAGCTTGTAAAACTAATCCCAGAAGAGCTTACACTTAAATGCAGGATTCTGACAGCAGTAACTGGAAACACGTTTTATTTTGCAGGATACACTTTACCCACAGATCCAAATCCATGCAGATGTACTGACAGGCTCACATGCAGGCGAACACAAACAGTTTTCATGCAGATTTCCTTGACAGGCATGCAGAACATTCCGGTAGTGCATACACAATTCCAGTTTTCATGGATCAGACATCCGTCAAGGACCTTGCACCACCTTCCAGTCCTAGCAGTTTGGCGCACACTCAACTCTCTTCTGCCCCTCTCCAAGTAGGAATTTCCAAATGTGTCAGCTCCCAGTCTTAGCAGTTCTGTGTTCCTCTAAAACCCGTCTGCCCTACTCCGGGTAGGAATTTCCTTGTTTTTGCTCCAGGATGTACCCACTGGCCCAACAACTATCACTTCTGCCCTATTTCTGGATTAGCCACAGCCTCTAGGCCACAAACTCATTGGGGCAAATTCACCAAAAGACGAATTTTCGCCAGCGAACAATCCACCACACTTTACGCCACTTCACCAGACATAAATTCAATTGTACATATTGATCGTATAGGATCTTTATTAATGATGTTAGCGCAAATGCTGGAAGTGGCCACTTATTATTACACATGTCCAAGGAAGCAAAATAAAGACAAAAGATCCTCTACTGTCCTAGACATGAGCCCATCCTAAAACAAATGTGGCATGCCCCTTAAATAGTTGGGAAAAAAAATGTTAACTCAAAGATCTTTAATAGTTAGGACTTTTGAAGGCAATCCCACTTTAAAAAATTGAAAAAAAAAAACGCCAGTGTCTTTTAAAACTTTAATGTATTTCCGGCATACAGGATATGATGTCACTGACATAAGATTGAGGAGGATGTAGCTTCATCTTATCAGTTTGGCAGGTCTAAGGTGGTGAAGGAATGTCTGGTGAAAGAGGTAATGTTCTGTAAAATTTGCAAATTTGAAATTGCGGAGTAATGACCGTTGATTTTTCAAATACCATATATGTAGTTTGATTAAATGTGTTTAGGTTGTACTGGTCAGATTGTTAGTATGTGTTTGATTTTGGCACACTTTAAAGGGATCCTGTCATTGGAAAACATGTTTTTTTTCGAAACATAGTTAATAGTGCTACTCCAGCAGAATTCTGCACTGAAATCCATTTCTCAAAAGAGCAAACTGATTTTTTTATATTCAATTTTTAAATCTGACATGGGGCTAGACATATTGTCAATTTCCCAGCTGCCCCTGGTCATGTGACTTGTGCCTGCACTTTAGGAGAGAAATGCTTTCTGGCAGGCTGCTGTTTTTCCTTCTCAATGTAACGGAATGTGTCTCAGTGGGACCTGGATTTTACTATTGAGTGTTGTTCTTAGATCTACCAGGCAGCTGTTATCTTGTGTTAGGGAGCTGCTATCTGGTTACCTTCTCATTGTTCTTTTGTTTGGCTGCTGGGGGGAAAGGGAGGGGGTGATATCACTCCAACTTGCAGTACAGCAGTAAAGAGTGATTGAAGTTTATCAGAGCACATGACTTGGGGCAGCTGGGAAATTGACAATATGTCTAGCCCCATGTCAGATTTTAAAACTGAATATAAAAAAATCTGTTTGCTCTTTTGAGAAATGGATTTCAGTGCAGAATTCTGCCAGAGCAGCACTATTAACTGATTCATTTTGAAAAAAAATGACAGTATCCCTTTAAGGATGGCTTGTTTCACCTGCATGGAGAGCTCCTTTGACCGCATGTTGTCTGTTCCACGTACACCCCCCCCCTCAAATCAACTCCAGGGCTTTTATCTGCTTCATTGATAATGACATAATGAAGGAATTGCCCCACCTGCCCATGAAATAGCCTTTGACTCAATTGTCTAATTACTTTTGAGCCCTTGAAATGAAGCGATTGTGTTAAAAAAAGGCTTTAGTTCCTCACATTTTTATGCAATCTTTTTGTTCAACCCACTGAATTAAAGCTGAAAGTCTGCAGTTCAACTGCATCTGAGTTGTTTCATTTAAAATACATTGTCGTCATGTACAAAACCAAAATTAGACAAAAATTTGTCTCTGTCGAAATATTTATGGACCTAACTGTATATCACATTCTACAAGGAATAGATCATGAGTAGTATTGAACATTTGTGGGTAGGGATGGGCACATTTTACCCGTTTCGATACGTTAAAAATTCGCTGCCAGCAAAATGTTGCTGACGCCCAGTCTATGGGCGACAAAAAGTTTTTGATGAGCGGCGAAATATTCTTGATGCACGTCTTTTTTGTTGTTGCACGCTGCCATACAAGTCTATTCCACGGTGAAACAAGGCAAAACAATTCGCCCATCCCTATTTGTGGGAGCATATTTACTGGACGAGGGTTTAGGAGCTATGAAGGTCCAACTGGTTGGACCTGTGTCTGCTTTAACCAGACCAATAAAAGGCATTCATGTGTGTGTCTTTACGGATATAATGTTTGTATTGTTGAAAACTAATAAAAATTGTTAGTACAAAAAAAAAAGGCAAGAGTGTTAAATTCCTACATAAATCCCCCATGGCTATATATATATATATATATATATATATATATATATTTATATATATTTATAAATGTACTACAGTCAGATGTACAAGTTTTACCAGGAAACCCTTCAGTGCCAGGCAATATCCGGTTATAACAACAGGATTAGGAATTAATTAAAGGTTCAGAATTTACCATCTATGCAAGTAACATCACAGCAATATATGTAAAAATGCAGATTCATCACATACGGATACGATTAGAAAACAGAAAGAACCAAAGATATTTGTGTTGTTGTTTTTCAAAAAAGATTCTGCAGAGAACAGTCACTTAGCAGAACAGCAAGAAAAGGGCCGATGAGTATTAAACAGAAAAAAGCAAATAGAAAGGGGCTAAACAAGGTCAGGGAAAAAGTCAAGAAAACACAAGTGGGAATATGTAGAAATATCCGGATTTAAGAAAGCAAAGCAATAATGCTTCAAATTCATCTACAAGATACAAAATACAAATCTTGCAGCAACTGAATTCAATCTCAAAGCTTGTAAAAACTGCCTTATAATTACATGTGGGATCCATTATCCAGAAGCCTGTTATTTAATAAGCACCACATTATGAAAATGCCAGTTCTAATAGAAGAACGCCTATTACAAAGTATTTGGTTCAAGTGCAATTAGAATTCCAAAATAGTGGGCTGTGCACCATCCTCTGAAATAATTGTCACTAAACGCTACCATAATAGATGTGGGTACAAAGAAGGATAATGGGCCCTCACTTATTATATTTACTTATTATAGCAATAAGTCAAATGGAATACCTTTATTATGTGCTTGTTCCATAAATTCAGCACCCCTCTCTTTATTTATAGATGTGTAATAAATATCACTGTAAAAGATGCTCCAGAATATCAATATAAATAGCAATGTGAATAGCTCACCAAGTCGATCATGTGGTCCAGGTGTACCAGCCCCTGATTAATTCTGCACTGAAATCCATTTCTCAAAAGAGCAAACAGATTTTTTTATAGTCAATTTTGAAATCTGACATGGGGCTAGACATATTGTCAATTTCCCAGCTGCCCCCAGTCATGTGACTTGTCCTCTGATAAACTTCAGTCACTCTTTACTGCTGTACTGCAAGTTGGTCTGATATCACCCCCCCCCCAGCAGCCTAACAACAGAACAATGGGAAGGTAACCAGATAGCAGCTCCCTAACACAAGATAACAGCTGCCTGGTAGATCTAAAAACAGCACTCAATAGTAAAATCCAGGTCCCACTGAGACACATTCAGTTACATTGAGTAGGAGAAACAGCCTGTCAGAAAGCATTTCTCTCCTAAAGTGCAGGCACAAGTCACATGACTGGGGGCAGCTGGGAAATTGACAAAATGTCTAACCCCATGTCAGATTTCAAAATTGAATATAAAAAAAATTGTTTGCTCTTTTGAGAAATGGATTTCAGTTCA
This sequence comes from Xenopus petersii, assembly GCA_038501925.1. Taxonomy (NCBI): domain Eukaryota; kingdom Metazoa; phylum Chordata; class Amphibia; order Anura; family Pipidae; genus Xenopus; species Xenopus petersii. The sequence goes on from CM076675.1 coordinate 2,616,927, forward strand.
GAATTCTGCTGGAGCATTAACTGATTCAAAAAATGTTTTTCCCATGACAGTATCCCTTTAAATACCTTAGGGGTACGAAATGTGTAGGGCCTTAGGAGATATATGTACACTTTGATTAATAAAAACAGATTTTTTAACTGATTTTTTAACTGATTTTTTGGCCCTATGGATTCCTCTGAGTGTCGGATAGCCCTGTTTTTTCTGCTGTAATAATAATAATAATATCAATATGCAGTGCAGTCATTAAAAACAAGGGGCATCCCCCCAAATAGGACTTTAAGAACACACTCTGTGGAACCTGCTTCTCCTTGAGCTTTACATTATCAACATCAATTGGGCAGCTCACTTTTTGTATTATATGATCAGTGCCCCATAACTTCTATGGTGCCTTCCAGTCTTATGCACTGATTGAATAAGAGACTGGAATATGAACAGGAGAGGCCTGAATAGAAAGATGAGAAATAAAAAGTAGCAATTATAATACATTTGTAGCCTTACAGAGCATTTGTTGTTAGATGTGGTCAACAACCCCCTTTAGAAATAATGAAGATCAATTGAAAAGTTGCTTAGAATTAGCCTTTGTATAACATACTAAAAGTTAACTTAAAGATGAACCACCCCTTTAACTAATATAGCATAAATCCTTTTTTCATGGGTTTTTTAATGAAGACACTGCTCAGCCCTGTCCTTATTGCCTGCATTAGGGAGGGCTCTAAGGAAAGGACCCTGAAGCAGGCTGTACCTTCTGACACTGCCTACCTTGAACATGCAAATAATACGATGGAGGGAGTTTAGAGGACGTGTACGTGTCCCACCCGCCTCACTCGGATTCTGAGAAGACTCAGTGGTGCTGCTGCCATGACACAAGTTGAAAAACTCGCCTCAAGAAGCAGCAGTCCGCAGGTCACCAGCAAAAAACAGCCGCCGGTAACTTAAAGAGCTAAAATTCCGAATTTGATTTCATAATTTTGTCTCTTCTAGTGCAGAGAGCACAATTGCAGCCCCCTAAACCCACTCTGGTGCATGGAAAGGTAATTGCTGGGTGCAGGGGTGGCCTCAGGTGGCAAAACCCAAGTAGCACCCCAAGGAGACTAAGAGTTTTACTTTTTGACCTGTGTTTGGCAGGGTGAAAATTTGTGTTTTTTTGCTTTCAACAATTTGTGTCACTGCCAGGACAAGGGTGTTTACATATGACGTAACAATAAGGACTTTTTGTGCTACAATGTTTTTGCCACTAAAACTTCAACATTGCCCCCCCATTTCTGGCCACAATTTCAGTTGAAAATCTATTGCCCACACCTATTACTCCCTCGAAAAGTAGAATATTGAGTACAAACTTCACCCTAGATCCTTTGACAGCCACAACAAATGAGTAGTGATGGGCGAATTTTTCCCGGCAAATTCGAGAAAAGGCAAAAAATTTGTGAAAAATCTTGAAATTAGAAATTTCACAAAATAATAATGAAATTCTAACGTTTTCACAAAAAAATCATGAAATTAGAAAAAATCGAGCAATTCCAACGGTTTCACTAAAATCGAGCAATTGAAACGTTCTCACAAAAAAATCGAGCAAGTCGAACATTTTTATGAAAAAATAGAGAAGTTCGAATGTTTTCAGGAAAAAATTGTGAAAATCTGAAATTGACTCCAGCGAATTATCCCCAGCGAATTTTTGCGAGAGATTAGCGAATTTATTCACCGGCGGCGAAACGCAAAAATTCGCTGCAAATTCATGCCAGGCGAATTTATTCGCCCATCACTACAAATGAGGATAATGAAACAGTTTGGTATAAGAATACTTTTATACATTTTGTTTGTACTGGAGCTGGCAGCCAGTTGTGCATTTCAGAAGGTTCTATTGATCTAATAATGTCAGAAGTTTGACAGGGTACAGGCTTCTCTCCAGCACTGTCATTTGTATACGGAATAAAAGCAATTACATCAGGTGCTCACTCTCTAACGGATCTGCCTAAAACTCACGGCTAGACGGAGGCAGCAAGGGACCGCAAAATATAAAAAACATCATTTTCTATTGTCAACAAAATGTTGTCATTTCTGATTTATGTGTAACAAAGTTGCAGAATGAAGCACTAAAGTTGGAGCTCAGGGTATAATGGTAGGAAGCCAAAGGCTTAGTTTTGTGGATCAGTCAGCTCCTGCCACTTGATTTCCAAGGAACAGTTATTCTGTTATTCCAAATGTCTTACATCGAATTTCCACGGAGACCTCCAAATCCAGGAAAAAAAACCACTATGTATCTACTCAAACACATGCAGAATAATTATTGTAACAGAACACAGAATAGCTAGGCAAAAACCTTGTTTAATGGAGACTCGCGTTGTGAATAATGTATTGCACTTGGGAGGTAATAACATTCTTACCCAAAAACTTTGCATATACACTGTGTATTAAACAAGAAGAAAATAACAGAAGCAAAGGAATATATAAGCCAATCAGGTCCCCCGAGTTGCTCTTTTAGATTCATAAACAGCCATTTTTAGCGATCGCCAATGTTATTTTCAGAAAACAGAAGCTTAGGATAATCACTTAAGACTTTTAGAATGGGAATGGTAACACTAAAAAATAAAACAAGATTTTATATATTTAAGGGGGTTTGTCACTCTAAGGGGGTCAATTTTTTAAGTCTTACTGCCAAAAACTGGAAAATGTTGAGTTTTTTTAAGCTTAAAATCTGAATTTTTAGTGGGAAAAAAAACTCAAATTCTTCAAGATTTATTATACCCTGAGGAAGACCAACCGAAATTAAATCAAAGTTTTTTTTGGCTGAATAGGTCCATTTTCAATCACATTTGATAGAATTTGATTCCAAACCAATTGACTCCAAATAGTTTCTAGGAGGACCCCATAGGCTAAAACAGCAATTCGGCAGGCTTTAGATGGCAATGGTCAAAGTTGAATTTTTACAGAGACAGTACATGATAAGTTTCAAAATTTGAATTTTTTAATTTCTTTCAAACTTGAATCGAATTTGGACTATTCCCTAGTCGAAGTATACAAAAATTAGCTTGAAATTCAAATTTTTTTAATTCCAATTTTCACTTTGACCTTTGATAAATCTGCTCCTGCAGTTACCTTGAAATTCCAATTTAAAAATTTTAATTTTCACTTTGACCCTTGATAAATCTGCGCCTTAATGGGAAATGAACCCTTATGCAATCTGTTCCTGATAAAAAGTATGTGTACGTTTTATTTTCAGTGTAATAATTATTGTGTTGTACTAGGCTAAACTCTTTGGATTCTGGGCTTTGCTGTTTCATTCCAGTTGGCCTACCTTAACATTAGTTTTGCTGTCAAGTTCAATAAAATATAAAAATATGGTATATAAAGTAGATAAGGCAGTTATTGTGTATAAGATGTATATGTAAACTTGTGTACATGTTTGTTTTTATTAGCGTTTACTCTCGAAAGGGAAATACGGAACAAACAGTTATGTTAAAATTATTTGTTGTGGGACTAGAGTCTAGAGTCGATGCTGGATGTTGATAAATCTTTAACCACCTCATTTATTTATTCAGAGTTGAATTATTTATGGCAGTTAAGGGGGAAAGAGATAAATAAGTATAAGGGTGTTTATAAATGCAGAATCCCTTTGCTGTAATACCATCTCTCCTCATGTCTCATTATTCACATGCTCTCTATAGAAATCTTTTAACAGAGATAAATGGGGCCAACAAGGCCATCTAAATGAACAATTTCTAGGATACCTATTAAAACAAAATCATTTACCGACGACACTATTACTTTATTTTCTTCTTTTCAACAAAATATTTGATTTCCCAAATTAGGGGACCCGTCACCCAAAGTTAGTCAATTTAATTACACTATATAAATTATTTGAATCTTGTTTCCATCAATCTGGAAATTCTTAATTATTAGTGATGGGCGAATTTCTCCTGTTTCGCTTCGCCGAAAAATGTGCGAATTTCCTGCGAAATTAGAGAAATTCGTGAAACGGCAAAAAATTTGTGGAAAAAAACGTGAAATTGGAAAGAGTTATGAAAAAATAGTGAAATTTGGAAATTTTCACGGAAAAATAGCGAAAATCGCACATTAGGTGGCGGCAAAACACGGAAATTCGACATGCATTTGTGCCTGGCGATTTTATTCGCCCATCACTAATAATTATAGCAAACAGCCAGGAGCCATATTGTGGACACTGTTATTAAGACAAACCTCCGAATCTTGTTTGTGCACCAGAATGGGGGACCTGATGTCCATCCCCATGTCCTGGTTACACAATTAAATGGTGAAGAGATTGGGGGAATGTGGGGAGAGCAGTGACATGTAGGAAGTGCTGAATGGAAAGTGAAAGTAATTGCCTAAGGCATAGAGGAGGGGCAGACAATATTTGATTGACAGCTGAGATTTTAAATGCAGCTATGAATGCTTTAATAAAAAAAGAATTTGGATTTCATGTTTAATTTGAAAATCACTTTTATTATGCAGCTTTTTATGTCTGTTTGACAGGTCCCCTTTACTTTTCACTAAATGATAATGTGTCTTGTCATATTCAAGTGATCAGAAACCAAAGGCTGCAGAAGTTTAAAAAAAAAACGACGGTTCTGTTTAGAGAAAATGCATAATCAAAAACATTAAAGAGCATAGGAATTAAAGGGGCATATTTATCAAGGTTCGAATTTCGAATTCAAAAAACTTTGAAATTCGAATTCAAAAAGACCAACCGAAATTAAGTTGGTTTTTTTTTGGTCAAATAATTCCATTTTTGATTGAATAGGTCCGTATTTGGCCGAATTCGAATCATACGAATCGAAGAAATAGCGCATTCAATCGAATTAGAAGTTTTTCCCCCCAAAAAAACGTTGATTTTTCAAAGTCCACCAATTGACTCCAAATAGGTTCTAGGAGGTCCCCCATAAGCTAAAACAGCAATTTGGCTGTTCCCTAGTCGAAGTACACAAAAAATAGCTCAAAATTCAATTTTTTTTCATTTGAAAATTCACCTCGACCTTTGATAAATCTGCCCCAATGTGTAACAATTGTAATCCTATGGAAATTCTAGAAAATAGGGCAGAACATGTTTGTACAATTCAACTGACCAATTATTCAGAATGTAGAGGCAATAAGGGCACACAACTTGGCTTTACTGTTACAATGTTTGGGGTTTATGCATTTTTGTGAATTTCAATGGACTCTGAAGAAGTCACGCAGAATATTACCACCACCAATAAGAATTTATTTTGTTTTAGTTGGGCTCAAGTACAAGCTACTGTTTTATTATTACACAGACAAAGGAAATAATTTTTAAAAAGTTGGATTATTTTGATAAAATTGAGTCTAAGGGATAGATTTACTAAAGAGCGAAGTGGCTAACGCTAGCGACATTTCGCCAGAGTTACCGGTAGCAGGAATATCGCCAATTATCTAACGGCCACTGGCACCAATTTGCTAGCGAAAGAGACAGACGCTAGTGGTCATTCGTACTCTATCGCCAGGCAGCAATTCGATCTGGCGAATGGACGTTACTCTGCAAATTCACTAAAGTGCGGATTTTTACTGAACGTTACCTCTTTCGCCAGACTTGCCTTCGCCAGCTCAGACCAGGAGAAGTGCAATGGAGTCCATAGATCTTCTTCAATCTTCTGTTACTTACATCATATTCTTTAGTGGAAAAAGCATCAAAGTTCAAAAAACGCTGGCAACTTTTCCTTTTTTCAGAGCGATTAGTGATATATATTTTTTTTTTTCATAACCGGTTTTCCCTATACATTTTCTAACATATGGAACATAAACTATACAGTGGGCTCATGTGTAGGGCAATATAACAACTCTAATGTTTTTATTACGGTTCCCTGGACATGTGTAATAAACAGTGTAAATGTACAGTATTTGCTGCAACATATAACATAAAGAAGTCCGTACAACTTTAAATTTCCTGCTGTATGCCAATTAACCTGACAGCAAGATCGTTAGCGTATCTTCTCTTTGAAATGCTTGCTTTACCGAAGTACTGCTAGCGAAAAGTCACCAGCGAAACTCTGCATGTTAGTGAATTAGCGTTGTCTGAGCGAACCTTGGCCTGGCGAAGTGTTGCGCTGGTTGCGAAGTGGATGCTAGCAACTTTTCATCAGTTAGTAATTCCGAGCTTTCTGCATAATGGGTTTCCAGATAACAGATCCCCTACCTGTACAGTGTGTCAAAATGGAGCATTGCATTGCAGGCATTATCAGAGCAATGTAACACTACTATTTTGCCTTCCTCTTATTAGTATTTTTTAGAATTATATTTTTATACTGTGAAATGAAACATAATATTCACAAAACATATTTTTAGTAAGGTGGAGAATAATTGTGAATTAAATGTTTCCCTTTTGTATTTAAATTTGATATAAAGATTTTATTTTATAATGTCCACCATTTTATAAATAATAACTAAATCTAATATAAAAAAAAACTCATGGGCTTATTTATCAAAAATGTAATAATGTGAGTTTTATTTCTATTTCAAATAAATAATTATTTGAGTTTGAGTTTTTTTGTGCTTAATAAATACCAAACATTCAAGTTTTTGAAAATATAACACAAATGTGTTTTTTTTTTGTGCAAAAAATTGTATACTGTATAATTTGAATATTCATAGATTACCCTCTGTGAGTCTTATTTATTAAAGGTTGGATTTTAGTGATTTTAGAAGTTTTTGAAACCACGATTAAACTCACAAACTCTTAAACTGTTTTTAAAAGATCTGAATATAAAAAGTGCAAACAAAAAAAGGACTGAATAATGCAGTAAAAAATCTGAAAACCTCTAGACAATTTCTAGTGATGAAAAAATCCAAAACCTCTAAAAATTCAAATTGATTTAAAGTGGCGCAGCTCCCTCGGTTCGGGATTCGGTCAAGATTCGTCGGCCGAATCCTTCTGAACGGCCGAACCGAATCCGAACCATAATTTGCATATCCAAATTAGGGACTGGGAGGGAAATTGCGTTACTTTCTGTCACAAAACAAGGAAGTAAAAAATGTTTTCCCCTTCCCACCCATAATTTGCATATGCAAATTAGGATTCGGATTCGGTTCAGTATTTGGCCGAAACTTTCGCTAAGGATTAGGGGTGCGGCCGAATCCATAACAGTGGATTCGGTGCATCCGTAATTTTTAAATTGGGAACTAGGAGCCCCAAGGGACTAAATAAACAGTGGGATATAAATTGTTTTATCTAAATCCAAATTAAATAGAGTTTTTAGTTTCCCTTGGATTTATGGTTCGTCTTGCCCTTTCCTTTGATCCCTCTGGGGAAATGCTTGAGTACAAGTGTTTTTCTGCTATGTTGCTATTTTGCCCTCTGATTGGACAGGAAATGTCATGGGATTTTATCATTGTGTATTTAAATGATCTTGTAAAAGACATTATTTACCCTATAATTTAGGACTAGTGTAGTCCGAAACGCGTCAGGCAATGATGGGGTCTTTGATCCTATGTTTCCAATACTCAAACAATAAAGGATACATTTTTAATGGAGGTGCGGTCTACATTTTTCTAAATTTGATTCATGCAACTTTATCTGTGACCAGCACTCCGATACGGAAGCACCAAATAACATAGAGGGGACTGATGTAATAGGGGATGGTTGAAGTGGTCTTATTTTCCTGTGAAAGTGGTTTATTGTGCCAACAAACTAAGCAACGTTTAGGGCTTGAGAAAGGGCGTTGCCCAAAACGTTGCCTAGTTTTTTGGCACAATAAACCACTTTCACAGGATTCAGAGTGCTGCAGCGTGTGTTTCTTGGAGTTTGTTGATGGGCTACGGACCTTGAATTCACACTTGTGGGCTCTGTTAGTTCTCCCCTAATGGGAGCAATTATGGTATCAAAACAACTGCTTCTTGTCTTATATCTAAGAATCACAATTACTTCTCTGTTTGGGATATATACGAGTCTGTGCCTGATCCATGAATTAGCCTGCTTGTTTATCTCTGCTTGCCTAGAGAATTGTCCACACCCCTTACCATACAATTACTTTCCTTCTTGTTGTGGTGCGGGGCAGCAATGTAGAATATGAGGATTTAGGGTGGTGGCACACATAGGGGCAGATTTAAATATGGTCAATTAACCCTCGATATTCGACTGCCGAATGTAAATCCTTCGACTTCGAATATCGAAGCCGAAGGATTTACCGCAAATAGTTTGATTGAACGATTGAATGAAAAATCGTTCGATCGAATGATTAAATCCTTCGAAACGTTAGTTTCGAAGAATCCATCGATCTAACAATTTTTCTTCGACCAAAAAATTGTTAGAAAGCCTATGGGGACCTTCCCCATAGGCTAACATTGCACCTCGGTAGGTTTCAGGTGGCGAAGTAGGGGGTCGAAGTTTTTTTTAAAGAGACAGTACTTCGACTATCGAATGGTCGAATATTCAAACGATTTTTAGTTTCAATCGTTCGATTCGAAGTCGAAGTCGTAGTCGAAGGTCGAAGTAGTCAATTCGATGATTGAAGTAGCCAAAAAAAAACCGTTTGAAATTCGAAGTTTTTTTTTATTCTATTCCTTCACTCGAGCAAAGTAAATGTGCCCCATAGCATTTTGGGGAGATTAGTCACCCACTGACATATCTCTTCTTCAGACGACTAACCTCCCCGAAATGCCTTCCTGACTGCTAGAATGTGAATCGCCGGCAGGATGGCACTTTTGGTTTTCCTTATGGTGACTTTAGGGACTTGGTTGCTGCCTTAAATTTAGAAGATATACTTATACAGCTTTTGTTATAGGGCAATGTTTTCAGCTGATATTCTCAGTCCCTACTTTATACTGGACTGTGAAAGTAAAGCCAACGAGGATGTGGGTCATGACTCCCTAATGCTACTATGTATAATTATAAGTTACTAAGCTTTCAGTGGATTTAAAAAATAATGATGGCACATAGTTTGGTGGCTTAATTTTTGAGATAGTTGTTAGATACACAGTACACTTCTCTTCCAAGGATTTTCTAAAATCACAATAATATAACGCAATACTGTAGCTTAAACCTCTTTTACTGATGTTCCTCCCCACTTTTTAAAGAAGAGTAAGTCCATAGAGTGTTGAAGAGATTATGATTGAACCTACCTATCTTTCCTTCTAGGTTCCTTTTATGCAATGAATAGACACTCAATGCCTCAACCAGTCTATGCAACATGTAGTAAGGGGCTCATCCATAGATAAGTGAATTTGCTACTAGCCAGAAAACATTTATTAGAAGTATTCATTGATTTTAGACTGTTATCTGTGTAATATAAAAGCATGATTACAACTTCTAGAACTGTAAATCATGCTAAATCATTTTTGACAGATTTCTCAAAATTTTCTCATGAACTAACATGTTTTTTAATGCTTTATACCAAAGACAAACTACTTTTGTTTTACTCAGTGAGGAATAATTTGCAGTTTCAAAATTGATTTTGTTTTTTTTCTCCGAAAACATTAAGCTCCATAAAAGAATATTTGAGATCATATTTATTCCTTAGAGATTCAAGAAGCAATATGAAGAATAAAATAAGAAAATCTTTGCACTCTCATAGCCTAACAGAGGCAAAGTAAATAAAGTTGTTTTTTTCCACCTTAATTCATTTTGTAGTGCAAAAGAGATATAAAAATAAATCTTTAAGTTTTAATACATTTATGGCTGCTAACCCTGTATATATCTTCACATTTCTATCTAAGGAACAAACAATTCAAACTGCATTACAGTTGGTTTCACTGATTTGTATAGTACAGTCCTCATAATGAGTGGGAAAGATAAAGATTTAAGAGTAGAAAGAAAGAAAATATGTTTGCATAGGTCTTTCCATGCACATGAAAGCTCAGTAGGTAAGCAAGAAGACTTTTTGACTAGATATTTTTTATATATAGTGCAAATTCCTTATTTCATGTCAGAATGTGAGGAATGGCAAGCATATTGTGATGAGAAATGGAATCCTCTGAATCACTATATTCACTTAAGTCTTCTGATGATGGAACAGGTTACAATGGCCATTGTGCATTGTCATAGAATAGGCTAAAGCTGTAAAGTCATACAAATCAAAGGTTCATATGATTTTTGGACCATGTGTCGATCCTCCCAACATTTTTCGAACCATGGCAATCGGTTGTTTAGTTGATCGGACAGGTTAAAGGAGAAGGAAAGGCATCCTGCACTTGGGGGCACCAAATGTTAGGCACCCCAAATGGTTGTATTGACTTACTTGAAACCCAGGGCCAGTGCTTCTAACAGCAGAAAACTGCAGCGTCGGGTGAGCACCATGGAGCAATGCTCTTCTAGATATCGCTTTCTTTGGTGACTGCGCATGCGCAGTTGAACGAAAAGCCGAAGTTTAACTAAAAAGTCGGCTATTTTGTTCAACTTCACTTGCGTTAGCCCCAGAAAATTTGAAGAAAAAAGAAGCCGGAAGAAGATTTCTGTAGGCTAACAATAATATTTCTAGATGTATTGCCCATCTGACGATATCAATGCTTGAGTAGAATTTGTTGGACTTAACTATTGTATGATAGTACATTGTCTGTTTTGTTCTTTTATTACTTTATGTAATCTGAATGGTTAGTGGCAGGTCAGAAGATTGTGTCGTATGATCGCTTGTTAGATACAAGGCTTAAATCTGCAGGTCTGTGGTCAGCTTAAGTTTTGGTCAGGCAGTGGACAGCGGAATGATAAAACAAGCCAAAGTCTGAGCAGAAGACTTCACTCTATGCCCTGTCCTTGTGCATGTGCACATAAACTTTGAGGTTAGCAAATGCAACAAACTATTGTGAATGCAAATCATTTTTTGTGAAAATGCATTGTTTTTGTGCCCATCTCCCTTCCACACCCAAATGTTTAAAAATGGGCACTGATGATAATCTTTATATAAATAGGTTTAAATGTGGGCACAAAAGTCATTTATAACCCCAAGGGGTGTAAATACAAGACCTGCTGAAAATGATAGTGCTAATACAGTCACATACCTATTCTGGCCACAGTCCTCTAGATTTGGCTCATCTGTAAGTCTGGGATCAGGTGCACAGTTGGGGGAAGGGGAGTGGAGGGTGCCTGTTCGATTTACGGGAAGCTTTTTGCCTTGGGAGTCCTCAACCTCAGGCCATGGATTGTTGTCTCCTGCAAATAATCATCATTGACACACAAAAATTGGTGCTGCAATCTGCAGTTCAAGCATTTCTCAGTTCAAAGGAATTATAAAATATATTTGTTGCTGAAATTTAAACCATGATATAGGACCTTCAGAATATAATAATAAGAATAATAGTAACCATCAGAATTATAGTCATTGACATAACTGGACCAAAATACATGATGGGAATTCCATATTTAACTAGAGCAACTAGAAGCACAAACTCCTTTACATCATTTGGAGCTGGTAATAACATATAAAACATATATAAACACAAAGGACATGCCAAGTTTTAGAAGGTGAAATGCGCCAGATATGAAGTTGAAGATACACTGTACATATTTAAGTTAGGCACAAACTATGGAAATCATTGGTAAAACTATTATGTAAATGTTTCATAGACATTATAAATCATGTCTGGGCAAGCTGTCAATAACTTGTATTATGAAAACTGCTAAGAAAAATAAAACTCTTTTCATTAGATATAAAAATTCTATTTGCACTTATCAATTTATTCTTATTCACAGACACTGGCACAGTTGATTCCATTAACACCCACTTGCATATTGTAAATACATTTCTAGATGTAGATATTAAACCAGCATCTCTTGCATCCCTTTGTAAGGAAGGCAGTTGTATATAAGTGTTAGGGGCCCATTTACTTAGCTCGAGTGAAGGAATAGAAGAAAAAATTCTTTGAATTTCGAATGGTTTTTTTGGCTACTTCGACCATCGAATTGGCTACTTCGACCTTCGACTACGACTTCGACTTCGAATAGAATGATTCAAACTAAAAATCATTTGACTATTCGATCATTCGATAGTCAAAGTACTGTCTCTTTAAAAAAAACTTCGACCCCCTACTTCGCCACCTAAAACCTACCGAGCACCAATGTTAGCCTATGGGGAAGGTCCCCATAGGCTTCCTAACAATTTTCTGATCGAAGGAAAATCGTTTGATTGATGGATTAAAATCCTTAGAATCGTTTGATTCGAAGGATTTAATCGTTCGATTGAAGGAAATACGGTAAATCCTTTGACTTCGATATTCGAAGTCAAAGGATTTTATTTTGATGGTCGAATATCGAGGGTTAATTCATTAACATTTTTTTACTTCCTTGTTTTGTGACAAAAAGTCATGTGATTTCCCTCCCAGCCCCTAATTTACATATGCAAATTCAGAATTCAGATTCAGTTAGGCCGGGCAGAAGGATTTAGTTGAATCCGAATGCTGCTGAAAAAGAACGAATCCTGGATTTGGTGCATCCCTATTTATTAGACAAGAAATTTCTTGGTAAGCTGCAGATTTTCAGTGGATAATGTGGTGGGAGTAACCTGCAGGTTGACTTGGTCCTGTCAGAAAATGTGGGTTGCAGGTTTAGGAGTGCAGATCAGTTTCAGGTCCAGTAAGAACACACACATTTATCTTATCCTACATCAGATGCAATTATTAAAGGAGTGGCTCCCCTTTAAAGTGGACCTGTCACCCAGACACAAAAATCTGTATAATAAAAGTCATTTTCAAATTAAACATGAAATCCAATTTCAATTTTTTATTAAAGCATTCATAGCTGTTTTAAGCTCATTTAAATATCTCAGCTGTCAATCAAATATTGTCTGCCACGCCTCTATGCCATGGGCATAGAGGCGGGGCAGACCATTACTTTCAGTTTCCATTCAGCACTTCCTACATGTCACTGCTCTCCCCACATTCTCCAGTTCTCTTCACCATTTAATTGTGTAACCAGGACATGGGGATGGACATCAGGTCCCCCATTATGTTGCAAAAACAAGATTCTGAGATGATACAAGACTTGCCTTAATAACAGTGTCCACAAAATGGCTCCCGCCTGCTTGCTATAATTTTGAAATCCCAGACTGAAGGAAGCAAGATTCAAATAATTTATATAGTGTAATTAAAGTTAATTTTGCTTGACTAATGTGATAAAATAGGATTCTAAATAATTTTTATGGTTGACGGGTCCCTTTTAAATTAAGGCTAATTCTTAATGGATTTCAATTAGCCTTTTTTATTTTTTGTTAGTTTTTTGGAATATTTGTCTTCTTCTTCTGACTCTTTCCAGCTTTCAGATGGTGGTCACTGACCACCATCTACAAAACAAATAATTTTAAGGCTATAAATTGATTCAAGCCCTCTCCTTTTCATATTCTAGTCTGTTATTTAAATCAATGCAGAGTTGCAAAGGTAATTTGGGCCCTAACAACCAGATTTTTGAAAGTGCAAACTGAAGCCCTGCTGAATAAAAAAAGCTAAATAACTAAAAAACCACAAATAATAAAAAATGAAAACAAATTGAAAAGGAAAAGGGGACCTGTCATCGAAAGAATGTATTCCAAATACTAATTTATTATATTAGACAAGCTAAATAAACTTTAATTACACTAAATAAATTATTTGAATTTTGTTTCCTTCCATCTGGGAATTCATAATTATAACAAGCAGGCAGGAGCCATTTTGTGGGACATTGTTATTAAGACAAATCTTGTTTCATCTCAGACACTTGTTTGTGCATCAGAATGGGGGACCTGATGTCCATCCCCATGTCCTGGTTACTAGTGATGGGCCAATTTATTCGGCAGATGCAAATTTGCTGCGAATTTCCATGTTTTCACAATTCAGACGCCAACCTTCAACTTTGAGGGAATTTCACAAAATTTGTGGCGAATTGAAATGGGACATCACTACTGGCTACACAATTTAGGGCAGAGACACGGTCAGATTCAGAGAGATTAGTCGCCTGCGAAAAATCTCCTCTTCTTCAGGGCTACTAATCTCCCAAAACTTCCTTCCTTTCACAAGGAAACTTAAGGTGACTTTGGAAAACTAAACGCTCTGAGTGCCATCCCACCAGCCATTTACATTCTAGCCAGTGGGAAGGCAGGGGAAGGCAGTTTGGGGAGATTAGTCGCCCCGAAGAAGAGGAGATTCTCCCCAGAATCTGACCATGTGTCTCTGCCCTAAATGGTGAAGAGAATGGTGGGGAATGTGGGGAGAGCAGTGACATGTAGGAAGTGCTGAATGGAAAGTGAAAGTAATTGCCTAAGGCATAGAGGAGGGGCAGACAATATTTGATTGACAGCTGAGATGTTTAAATGAGTTTACAACAGCTATGAATGATTTCATAAAAAATAGAAATTGGATTTCATGTTTCATTTGAAAAGAACTTTTATTATACAGATTTTTATGTTGGGGAGACAGGTCCACTTTAAAGGAGAACAATCTTTTTAAACAAGAGATGTCAGGTTGAACAGACCTCCAAATAATTTTTATTTCAGTTTTTTTACTTTTTTAAATCCTCAGATCTAATTACATAAAGTCATAAATCAAGCTGTTTTTATTCATTGCATTTTCAAATTGCTGCTGCTTCTGTTACACTTACATCAGCTCCCTTGTCTGCTTCCATATCTTATGTGGTGGCTTTAACATGGCATTGAAGCCTACCATAAAACCAGTCCCAAACAACAGGCCAGTCTGAATTGCTGACAATCCCATCTCAAACTCATTTTGCACATAGATGAAATTATAAGAATTTCCTACAGAGCATTCAATAACTGCATGCTAGTGATCAGGGTCGGACTGGGCTAGCGGGACAAGGGGAAAAAACCCAGTGGGCCCCTGGATTTTGCAGGCCCCACCGACCCATAACTGCACCCACATTAACTTCTTAATGCGAGAAAACATTGTGCACATTCGCATATGCATGCACACGGTGCACCAGCGCATGTGCACACTGGCGTCGCACAGGCTCATGCACACATATTTGTTGCGGTGGTGCAGCACAGGGGAGGTGGAGGGGGCCCTGGGGTAGCAGCTCCGGTGGGCCCTGGGCCCCCCAGTACGACCCTGGTAGTGATGGGTGAATAAAATCTCCTGGCACGAATTTGCGGCAAAAATGTTTTGGACACATGTCCAAAAAGTCCCTCGCATCTAAATCAGCGCGCGTCAACTCTATTCAGATGCCCATTGACTTTAACGCCAGCGTCAGCTTGGACGCGGGTGTCAATTTCCGATTTTCCTGATTTTTTGTGAAAATGTCCAATTTCACAATTTTTTGGTGAAAATGTCTGATTTCCACTATTTTTTTGTTAAAATGTCTGAATTTCACAATTTTTTTGTGAAGCTTTCCGGTTTCACTATTTTTCCCGCAAATTTTTCGGGAGACGGGAGAAATTGGCTCATCACTACTGCATGCTAAATAAGCATTCCAGTAACTCATTACAATGATGCTTTCACTAGTTTTAATGTAGTACAGACATAAAAGCTTATTGTTGGATGCACTGGAGTTCTGGAATAGTGCAGTGTTTGCATCTCTACTCCAAGATGCCTTAAACATCCCATGAAAAACAAAATCATTAGACTTGAAAGTCCAGACTTTGGTTTAAAAGCGCTGCCATCATTTATTACTAAATACGCCCGCTGTAATTATATATTGATGCAATGTAATTGAGAGTTTACATGTAGCCATTAAAAGAGCCACTTCATAATCATGATCAGCATTTGAGTGGTGTTTTATAAAGAGCAAATTTGCATAACTGCCTGAACAAAGTACAATTGTAGTGACTAATGACATCACAAAGCATCTGTCTGCAGATTAACTACAAATAAAAAACATGTAAAATGAAAGAAAACCTTGGTTTTCAACATTTTGATACCTTTTTACTGCATTTTAAGAAGGGATAGCAAAAGAGAACAGATGAAGAGTGTACCATTTAGTAGTAACATTATAGCCACAAAGTGTACTTTTAACTGTGGTTTCATGTAAAGGCTCAATATTTAGGCATGTTTCCAAAAATAAAAATGTTTCTGATAAAAAAAGAATACCATCACTGAAAAAAAGGGTTTTATTTATGCTTGTTCATTTATTTTTTCTCATGCCAAATTTCGTCCATTGGGAAGAAAACAATGCAATTAATTTCATTTGTAATTAGGTGTTTTTTGATCTACAATAGCATATACACAGGGTTGCCAAGGCCAAGGCCAGTATTATAAATGTATTAGCAACTTATTGTACTTGCCTCTTGTTGCTCCTAAATTCCTGCTCATATTTACCTTTCTCCTGTCAATCTTCAGAATCTGCTACATGGTCCATCCATTGACATGACTTTGTCACACCTTTGTCCCACAATTCTACGTTATTGTTCCACTCCCAAACATAGCCAAAATGTATTCTCCTACACTTAAGATGGCAACCTTACATAGAAATTGTCCTATCTCGTTAGAGAAGCTCCTTTCCACTGTACTTCAACTGGTCTCCATGTTGCCAATTTCTTTTAAACATGTGCCCAAACAACTCTTCTATAGAGAGGTGAAGGTTCCCATCCCATTAGTTGATGTGGAAGGCATAATAATTTTGTCTGCATTTTTTCTCAGCTGCAATTTCTGTCAAAACAGACTGCATGGTGCAGTTCTACCATGGCAAAACCAAGAATTGTAAACAGAGAAACTGTACCAGGTGAAAAAGTTCTCAAAAAAAAAATCTCTAATTACTAATTCTCATTATTACTGCTGTCTGTAAAGTTATATGACTTTGCGGCTTTGGACATCAAAATAGGGTTATTTGTTGCTGCCCATATAACTTGCCATGTGCATTCACTATCCAGGCTATTATCACTGGTAAAAACTTAGAGGCACATTTATCAAAGGTTGAATTTTGAATCCGAGTTTTTCAAAACTCCCATAAACACCCATAAATTAAATTTTATCAATCAAAGTTTATTAAAAGAAAACAGATTTTCTGTCTCAGGTGAATTAAATCGACTCAAATCGAATTTTGATACAAATTTAAAAAATTCTCCGAAAAAAACTTGAATGTCAAGCAGGATGAAAACAACTCCAAATTAATCCCTGGACATCTCCCATTGACTTAAACAGCAATTTGGCAGGTTTTAGGTGGCAAATAGTTGAATTTAAGTTCTTAAAGGGCCAGAGTATGATAATTCTCAAAAATCAAATTCAAATTTTTTTAAAAAACTAGAATCGCATTTGAATAACTCCCTAGTCGAATTTGACAGTTTTGACCATAAAAAAAACTTGAAAATTTGAATTAGAATTTTCAATTTAACCCTTGATAAATCTACCCCTTACTGCTGCATTTCCTAATGATAAATGTCTGACCTACTATTCACCCCTACTCACTAGTTACCCTTTAGCACAGGTTCCAAAACTATTTTGCATTGATGAGATTTGACATGGTTGACGTACAGTATCTGCAAGTTTGGAATTGTTGCTTACATTATAAATAATTATAAAAATATTAGGGATGCACCGAATCCAGGATTTGGTTTGGGATTCGACCAGGATTAGGCCTTTCCGCCGAATCCTTCTGCCTGTCTGAACCAAATCCTAATTTGCATATGCAAATTAGGGGCGGGGAGAGAAATTGCATGACTTTTTGTTACAAAACAAGGAAGTAAAACATGTTTTCACCTTTCCACCCCTAATTTGCATATGCAAATAAGGATTTGTTCGGTATTCACCCGAATCTTTAACGAAGGATTCGGGTGTTCAGCCAAATCCAAAATAGTGGATTCGGTACATCCCTAAAAAATCAAAGTAAATAATCTAAAATAAAAATAAAGAATGGGAATGATAAGCTTACAAGTTTCCATGTAGGACTGTAGTACATGAGCTGTTATTAAATATATTGTATGTTTCAGTAGGTGATCTTTATAGATGCCTTGAAAGAATGAAAAATGTACAGCATGAAAGCAATTACAATACAGTTGCTGATTTGGTGCCACTGAATGTTACTGCTCTTATTTATTACAGTATTTTATTACTGTGAATGGTTATTTTAGCTGCTATACTACCTTTCCTCACAGACTTAATGAAACATGGTGGAATAACATAGTATTTAATTAATTACTTTGCTGGAATACTGTAAATCAGGTTGAATCAAAAGCAAGGCAGTTTTACACCTCCATAAAAGGCATTATATGACAGTGAACTCAATGTCTCAAGTTAAACTGATGGAATTTGCCACATTCAGGGGAACTCTGAAGATATAAAGCTAAATACCCTGGATCCACCTTGTTCATCTTCATCACATTTGTTAGATTATAGGGTGCTACTAGCAATGGGCGAATAAATTCGCCTGGTGAAAATTTGCGGTGATTTTCTGCATTTCGCCGGTGGCAAATAAATTAGCGAAATTTCCATAAAAATTCACCAGCGAAAGTTCGCTGGCATCAAAATATAAATCAATAAAAAATACAAGTCAATAAAAATATTTGCCCATTGACTTTACCGCCTGCGTTGAAATTGACGCGAGTGACTTTTCAGACGTGCGTCCAAAATTGACGCGGGCATCAGTTTTTAAGTATCACAAATTTTTTGCAAATTTCTCTGCGAATCGAAACGGGAGAATTCACCCATCACTAGGTGCTAATGTTTAAATCCTAGTTGTCCTAGAGTAGGGACTTTAGGTAAATCATTGTTATGACTGCTAGGGATGGGTGAATTTTTTCGGCTTGTTTCGCCACGAAATTGACGCCCATAGAATTGTATGGTGCTATGCGACAAAAAAAAAAAAAAGACACGCGTCAAAAAAAAACACCACACGACAATTTTTTTTTTGACAGCCATAGACTTTAAAGGGATCCTGTCATCGGAAAACATGTTTTTTTCAAAACACATCAGTTTATAGTGCTACTCCAGCAGAATTCTGCACTGAAATACATTTCTCAAAAGAGCAAACAGATTTTTTTATATTCAATTTTGAAATCTGACATGGGGCTAGACATATTGTCAATTTCCCAGCTGCCCCTGGTCATGTGACTTGTGACAGCTGTTATCTGGTGTTAGGGAGCTGCTATCTGGTTACCTTTCCATTGTTCTTTTGTTTGGCTGCTGGGGGGGGGGGATATCACTCCAACTTGCAGGACAGCAGTAAAGAGTAATTGAAGTTTATCAGAGCACAAGTCACATGACTTGGGGCAGCTGGGAAATTGACAATATGTCTAGCCCCAGGCCAATATCAAAATTGAATATAAAAAAATCTGTTTGCTCTTTTGAGAAATGGATTTCAGTGCAGAATTCTGCTGGAGCAGCACTATTAACTGATTCATAGATGTCACTGCTCTCCACACATTCCCCTCTTCTCTTCAACATTTAAGTGTGTAACCAGGACATGCGGATGGACATCAGGTCCCCCATTCTGGTAGACAAACAAGATTTTGAGATGATGCAAAGATTGCCTTTAGTAACAATGTCCACAAAATGGCTCCTGCCTGCTTGCTATAATTATGAGTTCCCAGACTGAAGGAAATAAGATTTATATTGTGTAGTTGAAGTTCATTTTGCTTGACTAATGTGATCAAATAGGATTTTGAATATTTTTTTGGGGGGTACGGGTCCCCTTTAAGTAACTTTGCATGTACTGTAAGTGCAACCCTTTTTCAAAGCAATTTAATGTAATGCCTTAAACTCAGTAATTTAAAAATACATTTGTATTCATTCTCCACAACACAAAAAATGTATATACATATTTAAATATATGAGTTACCCTTTCAATGTATTAACAAGGAGATTAGTTTATGTAAAAAAGCAAAGAAAGTATGTATATATTATTTTCTCACAAAACTGAATTCAATCATTCGCTAGAGTATATACAGTATTTCTTGCAATTTGGAAACAGCAGGGTTTTTATAACTCTAATAATAAAGCATTTCAATTTTCTACTTTTTAATGATCAAAAACAGAAAAATGAACTTATGCCCTGGGCAACATGGAATTATTTTGGCAACATCCAAATATGTAACAGCCCCATTATCAATTACTATCATCATCAGCTGGGAAACGGCCATGTGTCAACAGTTTACAGCTTTTTAGGGAGGTCGCCGCACATTACTTTTTAATGATAGGCATATAAATCCTTCCCCCATTCTTGCCCTGAAATTTCACAGAAAACACATGCCCTGCTTCTGACCAAGCACAAAGGCTTCCAAGGTCTTAATGAGATCTGAATTCAGCCATATCCTTATGGCGAGTTCCACGCAAATTCATCATTTATTAAAATGCTCATCGTCCATTAAAAGGATTTTAGAATAAATATCATACATATAAGCAGAGAGCACTTACTATAAATGAAAATGAATTTGTGTTGGCGTGGAATATGAAGTTTTCCTGGCAATAACTGCAGGCAGAGTGGCTGTGTAATTAAAAATGATTTGTTGTGCAGCTCTTTCAAAAATGGTAGTATCATTTAGTCTATTCGTTATTAGGAGGAAAAATAGTCTTATGTTAACAACCAATTTACAAAAGCTAATTTCTGAGTAAATACATTTGTACTAAGTAATTTTTTTGCCTTATTCAGCCTGTGCCCTTGTTAGATATTTTAATCTATTGACACTAGATTTAACAATTGGGTAATAACTAGTTTTCACCACTTGCTACAGAAAAATCAGCAAGAGCACTCAAGTCAAGTATTTTATCTAAAATGAACCAAGAGTTGCAAGATACAATCATGTGCTTCATGAGCTGCTGCAGTGCTCTATCTAGATAAAACTCTTAATTAAAAACAGCTCAGCTACTTTTTTAGCTGTTCCAAGAAAAACGATGACATTTTTTTAACGTAACAGTTATTTAGGACCTAATTTGTACTAATCTCCCTCTTTAAAAAAATCAAGAAATTGTTCTGAATATTTAAAAAATGTTTAGAAATTGATTATATTCAACAAAAGCTTCAAAGTAGTCATATAGTTTTATAACATGCTTTGTAATTGGTAACACATAATTTTTATTTCTACCACTTAATTGCCACTTCATTTTAGAGGCCTATATATCTAAATTTGAATGTGTGAATTTTAGAGACTTTTTTTAATTCAGATAAAAACTTGAAATTTTGCCAAACTGGAATGCTTATTTATTAAAATGTTTAATAATTGTAATAATAAGTTTAGGATTGATTACAAATTGTAAAAAAAAATAAATACTTAAATGCATTGAATTCGTATTATATTCATCATTTTGAATGGGTCTGGAAACGCTCCAAAAAAATGTCAAAAACATTTGAAAAACTTCAATTGGATAAATTGATTAAATTTGCCTAGGACGACTTCGCTTGACTTCTATATGAACTGCTAAGTTTTAAGATGCCAAAATTCTACATCCAACCTTTTGATAAATATTGAACATTCAAGTTTTGGGGAAAAACATTTTTGTTCTCTGTGTAGTAAAATAAAGGAGATCAATATGCTTTGTGCACATTCACTGATTTATGGTCTGATGATGTGCCCTTGTGCTGACTCCACTCACATTAAAGGGACCTGACATCATCCAAGTCAAAAAACTGTTGGATAGCTGTGGCACTGCTTGAGAATTTATGCATATTTGGAACACTATGGGGGAAATGTAATAAAATTTGCAAAGAGAACAAATTTGCAAATAAAAATTGCATGTTGCAATGTAATATTCTTCATTAGGTTTTAATTATATTGTGAATCTTAATTGTGCATTGCAAATCTTTAACATCTGTTTGAAGGTAGTGTGAACTTTTGGAGCAAACATAACTTTTTCATTAAGAAGTTTTATTACATACAATGCACATGCAAACGATAAAACGTGCAATCCCTATCGTGTGAGGGGCAAAGAGTTTTCAAAGGCAACATTTTCCACATATATTCACATTGCAAACAAATTGCGAATGATTATTGTGTTAGAATATATTACATTCTCCCATATAAGTGCAATAGCATTTTTTTCTAATGCTCCCTGACAGAAGACCAGGAATCTAGTTCAGGGTTTCCTGGTCCTTTAGGTCTTCCCTTACACACTTATTAAGTGTAGAGGAGTGATGGAACTAGGTGGGGGCTGGCCCTGGTGCGGGCCGTGCAGCCGGGCCCCGTCCCCACCATCGTCCATGCGGCTGCAGCCAAAAACAGTGGCGAGCGTGACTGCCGGGGTGCGGGCCCTGGCCTAATTGCACCCCCTGCTCCCCTGGTAGTTACGCCACTGGTGTAGAGTTCTGGTTTGGATCCCTCCAATTGAGAGTACCAATATTTATTCAGTTAAACACCAATGTTTGCTTAATAATGTCACTTTTTCTTCTTAGTTGTGCATAACACAGGGAAAATATATGATTGCTTATATCTCTTTGTAGTGGCTATAAGAAAACTATTTTGGAAAAGTATGGTTGGTGATAAGAAAAGTGGTGACCAGCCTGTTAGAGAAGCATTAGCAGCTTTCTTATAAAATGCCTCCTTTTATTTACCTTTAGAGTTCCCATAAAACCCATTTCTGTAGTAACCCCACTTCCAAGCTATTTAGATTTCCCTTACCCAACACCATCATTTTATAATTAACCTGAGAGAGTCAAGTCCAGTCAACCACTGAATCTAAAATACAGCAACTGCAGTCTAATACGTTATGTTTCATCCACCATTGCCATCATTGATTGTGAGCCTCAATTCTAAATCAATTGTAAGGGGGCAAATTCATCAAGGGTCGAATATCAAGGGTTTATTAACCTTCGATATTCGACTGGGAATTAAAATCCTTCGACTTCGAATATCAAACGATTTGAAGGATTTTAATCCAACGATTGAAGGATTATCCTTCGACCAAAAAAACGTAGCCAAGCCTATGGGGACCTTCCCCATAGGCTAACATTGGGTTCGGTAGCTTTTAGGTGGCGAACTAGGAGGTCGAAGTTTTTTCTTAAAGAGACATTACTTCGACCATCGAATAGTCGAACAATTTTTAGTTTGAATCCTTCTTTTCGAAGTCGAAGGTCAAAGTAGCCCATTCGATGGTCGAAGTAGCCCAAAAAACACTTCGAAATTCGAAGTTTTTTTACTTTGAATCCTTCACTCGAGCTTGGTGAATGGGCCCCTCAATGTACTTTTCATTTTACTTGAAAAATGAAGCTGTATAATAAAAGGATCCACATATAGGGAATGTTGTGGGTATCAGAATGCATGGATATGTAGACTGATTTTTTTTTTTTTTTTACAACCCCAAGAGATTTCGGATAATATCATGGATATAATCAAGAGAAAAGCATAGTGTTTAGACAATATACTATAAATGCTGTAACTTAATTGCAGAAGTAACCACATACCAATACTGTGGGTTAATAAGGGATTGAAATCACAGAATGATAGAAGCTATTCTATCTCAATATCTATTCTATCTCAATATGGACAGAGCAAGAATCAAGGATATTTTACCTATGGCCTGGATAATAGACTTTTCTAGTAACCCCACTTCCAAGCTATTTAGATTTCCCTTACCCAACACCATCATTTTATAATTAACCTGAGAGAGTCAAGTCCAGTCAACCACTGAATCTAAAATATAGCAACTGCAGTCTAATACGTTATGTTTCAACCATCTCATTCATCCACCATTGCCATCATTGATTGTGAGCCTCAATTCTAATTCAATTGTAAGGGGCAAATTCATCAAGGGTTGAATATCGAGGGTTTATTAACCTTCGATATTCGACTGGGAATTAAAATCCTTCGACTTCGAATATCAAACGATTCGAAGGATTTTAATCCAACGATCGAAGGATTATCCTTCAACCAAAAAAACGTAGCCAAGCCTATGGGGACCTTCCCCATAGGCTAACATTGGGTTTGGTAGCTTTTAGGTGGCGAACTATGGGGTCGAAGTTTTTTCTTAAAGAGACATTACTTTGACCATCGAATAGTCCAACGATTTTTAGTTCGAATCCTTCTTTTCGAAGTCGTAGTCGAAGTCGAAGGTCAAAGTAGCCCATTCGATGGTCGAAGTAGCCCAAAAAACACTTCGAAATTCGAAGTTTTTTTACTTCGAATCCTTCACTCGAGCTTGGTGAATGGGCCACTCAACGTACTTTTCATTTTACTTGAAAAATGAAGCTGTATAATAAAAGGATTTTTTTTTTCAAATTGTGCTAGAGATTTAGGGGCACATTTACCTAGGGTCGAATATCGAGGGTTAATTAACCCTCGATATTCGTCTGCCGAATTGAAATCCTTCGACTTCGAATATCGAAGTCGAAGGATTTAGCGCAATTTGTTCGATCGAACGATTGAAGGAATAATCGATCAAAAAAAACCTTGGAAAGCCTATGGGGACCTTCCCCATAGGCTAACATTGGCCTCGGTAGGTTTTAGGTGGCGAACTAGGGGGTCAAAGTTTTTTTAAAGAGACAGTACTTCGACTATCGAATAGTCGAATAGTCGAACGATTTTTAGTTCGAACCGTTCGATTCGAAGTCGAAGGCTGAAGTAGCCAATTCGATGGTCGAAGTAGCCAATTCGATGGTCGAAGTAGCCAAAAAACCCATTAGAAAGGTTTTTTTCCTCTCTTTTCCTCTATTCTTTCACTCAAGCTTAGTGAATGGGCCCCATAGCTTTCATTTTAAAAAGTAATAAAATATTTTGGTTCTCATACAAACTTGCTATTGCATTTAGCAGGTCGATACAGTATGTAAACGTGCTCCTTTTAAAAGCATTTTGTTTTACAATGTTAATTATCCACTTACATTTTTTAGCATTGCAACTGAAGTGCATAATTACCATTTAGTCATTTACATAAAGTTATTTTGCTTAGCATGAGTTGGAATTAAAAATTCATTTTTTGGAAAGAAGGCTAACAGCAAAAATTATTTTGTAAATGACTGTTTGAATTGCACTGCTTTTCCCCTCATATATGTTATAATTATAATGACTTCCAGCTAACGCGTCACTCTCTGAACACTGCAATAGCCCCCCTATGTTTCTAGTGTGCAAAGAGCAAGGCCAACATAAACCCTATCATTTAGTAATTACAGTAATGAGATGCATTCCTTGTATACTGTGTTATAGTATAAAATACAAGCGTTTTTTTTTTTTTTGTTTTTTTTTTAAATGGTTGCTACATACAAAAGACTGAATTTACCACCTGTATCTGATTTTCTTTTTTTATAAAGTATAACTATTAAATGATATGAAGATATATTTGGTATACACTATAATTATGGCAGACTTCCTATTCCACTAGAGATTTATACAAGAGAGAAACAGGTGAGCTATAGCAAGAGATAAGGATTTTGGCCAGGCAGCCTAAAAACAGGGGCAACTTCAGCAAAGCTAAAAGACCAACTGGAGTTAAAACGTGGAGGCCTATTTGCCAACAATATCATGGTTTTAGAAGTTTTTGAAAGCACAATTAAACTCACTGAATGGAGTTGAACCAGTGACGTGGTGCTTGTATTCTCCCGGCATTGCCTTTACACGACGCTACTGAGCTGACAGTTCACTGCTATTTCTATCATTGTATTCACAAGTAGGCATGGCTCATTTCACCTGTTGCTAATCTGGTCACAGGTGATCAGCGTAAGCTATTGGTCTGGCTACATATCCTCCTGCACTGACTCATTGCCCAACTGAGATAGTTTCATAATTATTCAAGATCAGGCCAGTTTAACCATTGTCTCCCATTCACTGCAAAAAAAATTAACAGCAAACACTACACTGTAGCTTCTATGGCAAAAAAATGGAGTGTGTCTGTGTTGGTTGGCACCAACTAGGTGAAATACTTTCCTTTTGTAGCCCTAATCATTTCCCAGTATAGCCAAAATTGATCTGGTACTTTTCCATAAGGTTATCCCCATCTAACGTCAGGCAGATGTTGAAGGACAGGGAAAGTTATACATAACCAAGAAGTGCCCAAACGATCTATAAAATAGTCATCTCTAACACTTACTGGTGCTCTGTGAAGATCTGCATTCTTCCCTTTGATACTTTACATGTGGGTTACATCACAGGACTTCTTTTTTTACAATCCACCTCCTGCCCTGGGCATGCCTGTATTTTGCTTATTTGTACTGCAGTTTATGGGGCAGATTTACTAAGCTCGAGTGAATGGTTCAGTAAATTTTTGGGTACTTCGACCATCTGATAGGCTATTATCGACTTTGATTCAAAGAATTTGAAGTAAAAATCGTTTGACTAATCGACCATTCGATAATCGAAGTACTGTCTCTTTAAAAAAAACTTTGACTTCATACTTCGCCAAATTAAAGCTACCGAAGTGCAGTGTTAGCCTATGGGGACCTTCCACAGCACTTTTCTAAGAAATCCTTCGATTGATCGCTAAAAATCGTTCGATCTAACGATTTTTATTCAACCGCAGGATTGCCAAATTTGTTGAAAAAACTTTGAATTCGATATTCGCAGTTTTTTAATTCGATGGTCGAATTTCGAAGTTTTTTGTACTTATAAATTCGACCCTTGATAAATCTGCCCCTAAGGGGCCGATTCACTAACTTCGAGTGTAGGATTTGAAGTAAAAAAAACTTCGAATTTCGAAGTGTTTTTTGGGCTACTTCGACCATCGAATGGGCTACGTCGACCTTCGACTACGACTTTGAATCGAACGTTTCGAACTAAAAATCGTTTGACTATTCGATACTGTCGAAGTACTGTCTCTTTAAGAGAAAACTTTGACCCCCTAGTTCGCCACCTAAAACCTACCGAACTCAATGTTAGCCTATGGGGAAGGTCCCCATAGGCTTTGGTAGCTTTTTTAGGTCAAAGAAAAATCTTTTCGATCGATGGATTAAAAACCTTCGATTCGAACGATTCAAAGGATTTAATCGTTCTATCGAACGAATTGCGGTAAATCCTTTGACTTCGATATACGGATTTCAATTCAGCAGTCGAATATCGAGGATTAATTAACCCTCTATATTCGACCACAAGTAAATTTGCCCCATAGTATAACATTCTGGGCCAGATTTAATATAGTGAAAATGTATCTCTTGGTTTATCACGTGAAAAGAAAGAAGAAAATGAAGTTCCGCACACAGGACCGCTTTTTAAAATCATATATTTTTATTCGTCCATGTTAAAAGACACATAGCATGGATTACTTGACGTGTTTTGGGCGCAGGCACCCTAAATCATAAGCATAAAGGGACAGCAGTTGGAATGTCAGTATAAATAGGTAACCACCACAGCGACCCCTGGTGATAATCATTGACATAAAGTTGCATTTCAATTAGTAAAATTACTAAATCTTTATTAAATTAAATTATTAAATCTTTTTGTCCCTCTTTCTGTTTCCAAAATGTTGGGGGGTATGCCCCCAAAACTGAAAGCAGGGGAGCACAGGGAAAAACTATTGTCTTTTGCCCTTAGGCAAAATGACCCCCCTACTTTCAGAGATTGTCACAATTTCCAAAGAACAGCTGTGTAAAGCCATATAATAATATGTTTATTAGTAACATCTGCACAGTTTAGAAGGGAATGATTTGAAAGTGGTAATTTCCCTTTAAGAGTGACATTCCCCAACTCGTTTTTCTTCCCTCTGCTGCAAAGACTTGTTTGTATTCCAAAGTCCCACCAATCACAGCTGCTCAGGCATTATGAGCTGAAATCAGGAAGCAACGAGACATTTGTTGCACTCGCTCTAATACACATTTATTAGTGAATATAAAAGGCAAAGCTGTTGTGGAATTGAGCTGAATATAAAAAGAGAGCGGTGGTGTTGGTGAAGTCAGGAGTTTGTGCATGAGATACAGGTAAGTGACTTGTGGAATATAATGTGTGAGTGTGAGATGTATTTGTTGTGTTTTTCTCGTATTCCTGCAACTGAATCACCATGAAACCTTTCTGTAACATTCAGTGCGGGGTGAGAAAGAAACACTCGAAATAAACCCTTTATATTTGACGCTATTGGTATAAGTGCGACTTGTATTTGTGTCTTGCAGGAGCTCAATGCATTTCTGCTCTTTATTCTGTATATCAGTTTTATTGGCTGCCTGGCAATAATGTATCCACACTATATGTGCTGAAAAATGATATTCATGTAATGTTACTGGGGATTTCATGTTGCACGTCACAATTCAATTAACTTTATTAAGCATATTTCTATTTTATATTGTTTGGTTTCTTTTTAAATGATTTTGTTTCTTATTTGCAGCCTGCAACTGAAGTGTTATCAGGATGTCAGGGTCACTGACCCCTACATCCAGTGACTGTGCCTAAAATTGTGCCTCCCCAGCTGTGACTGAACATCCAGCCTCCCGTCAGAACTAAACACTAGTCATATAGTTGAACTATAAGGGCTCTTACACACGGGCGGTTTTTCCTGCGTTGCGCTTTCTTCTGTTAATCCGCAGGGGAGCGCAGGAATAGATGCAATCAATTATTGTGAAGGGGGCTGTACTCACACAGACGAATGTAAGCACCGAACACAGGTGAAATGTAGTAATGGGCCGATTCGCCGAAAAATTAGCAAAATTCACGAAACAGCAAAAAGTTTGCCGGCATCCGTTTTTGACGCCAACATCCTTTTTTTTACGCCACCGTCCATTTATTTTTTTACACCGGCAAATTTTCACTGGAAAATTATTCCCGGCGCTTTCACGAATTTATTCGTCTGCGACAAATCGCGGGAATACTCCGCAAATTCGCGCCTGGCAAACAAATTCGCCCATCACTAGTGAAATGCAACATGCTGTGTCCCACCTGTGTTTGGGGCTTACATGCATCCAGCTCCTTTCAGAAAAGAAGAAAGCGCAATGCAGGGGAGCGCAAGAAAAACCGCCCGTGTGTAAGAGCCCTAATGTTTAACTTTCCCAGAGGTGCTGCCGCCATGAAGCAGTAAGTTGAGGATTTTGAATCCGGTGCAGGTTACCAGGGATGGTAAAAAGCTGCAAGTTTTTGTAACACTATTTTGGGCTACTCAGGCCAAAGGGGGTTAATGTCCAGCTAGTGATTAGAACATGGGTTACACGTGACTCTAACACTTAAGGCAGGGCCTTCGCTAAGTGAAACAATAAAGATGTGGTGTAGTGTAACTACAACTCCCACAGGCTACTGTGCAATAAAAAGGTAAAAGAATGACGCCGGGAGGTTCTTGCAGTAAAACAAAGGGGTAACAGTGTATTTGTCCAAGACAAATGACCCACAGGGTGACTTACAATACAATGAGGCATATGCAGAAGAATATCAGCAGACTAAGACAGGTGGATATGACTTCCCTGTGGATGTAGTCAAGTAGTCAGACAGACCTCCAGACAGAAATAGGAGATTTGCAAATTTATTTGCCAGCGGCGAAATGCAAATTTATTCACCCATCACTATACACACACCAATATAGACCTATCAATACACTTGCATTGATAAAATATATATCAATTTTTATACTAAACTGATTCTAAGATCCCAGTAGGCTCAGATATTATTCTTGTCCAACAAGTCATCCAATGCCGTCCATCTTATGATTAATGAAATCAACCATCACTATATCACCCAGAAGGGCATTCCCCAGTCTTGCTGCCCTCGTCTAGAAGAACCATCTACTCTGCTTCAAATGAAAGTAATGTTTCTCAAGTCTAAAGGGGTGGCCTCTTGTTCTTTAATATTTTCTATGGTAAAAAAAAAGATTCCCTATTAGCTGTACTTTATTGTACTTCTAAAGAGTAGTTATGTTGGTGCATCCCTAGTTCTTATATCTGGTATCTATATCTGGTTACCTTCCCAATTTTGATTTGGGCAATTTTGATGCTGATTGTAGATATATTCGGGAAATATTTTTCCTTTTCAGTTGGTTGATAATGCAGATATTATATAACAACCCTTATAAGAAGCCCTACGGGGCACATTTATCAAAGGTCAAGGTGAATTTTTGAATAAAAAGAAAAATTTGAATTTCGGTGCTATTTTTTGTGTCCTTCAACTAGGGAATAGTCCAAATTCGATTTGAATTTGAAAAAAATGTGAAAATTCGAATATCGAAATGTATCATGTACTGTCTCTTTAAAAATCCAACTTCGACCATTTGCCATCTAAAACCTGCCAAATTGCAGCCTATGGGGGACCTCCTAGAACCTATTTGGAGCCAATTGGTGGACTTTTTGGGGAAAAACTTTCTAAAAGAATTCGATTGAATGCACTTCAATTCCTTCCTTCGATTTGTACGATACAAATTCAGCCGAATACGGACCTATTTGACTAAAGAAAACTTTGACCTAATTACGGTTGGTCCTTTTGAATTCGAATTTCGAAGATTTTTCAATTTGCAATTCCACCGTTGATAAATATGCCCCTACATATTGTTTTTCATCCCGCCAAGAGCTTGCCTGAAACCAGGTGGCTATTTTTAATAGAAGAATTGAGCTTTGATCTTTGTATTGATTGATTTGCGCTACTTTTAATGAATTGCCATGCTTTCTTCTACACGTCTCTGATGGGAAATGTCACTCACTTCAAGAAAGTCTAATTATTTTGTAACTGTACAATAAAGTGAAGTAGAGCTTGATCTTTAAAAAAAAAATACAATCTTTCAAGCTTTATAGTGTCTTTTCTTTAGTACAAGTGCCAATTTAGTGATTGTTGTCAAGTTAAACACTTCCTTTCAGGTTCTTGAAAAGCACTTGAAAATGAATGGCTATCATTTAGCCAGGTCAGAGAGCCTGCTGTTATTCTGTACTGAAAACCCGTATTTATTGGGTTTATGTGTCGTAAACAAATATATAAGTGCCTGTTAAGAAATAAAAGACTAGTAATTAGCTGTTATAAGTTCACTATTATATTTTTTGCCTGAATAGTGAGTAAAAAAAATCCTTTTATGGGTGAATGTAATATGTCGGTAACGGAAAAAATACTCACAATGTGAGTTATGCCTTTGTGCAAATTTAATATCGCGTTTGCAAACCCTGAAACTGTTTAGGGACCTTTTCCGACAGTGGAAGAATGTGCGCAAATGTTATAGTTTGTGCCACTGCGCAGTGAATGTAATTACACTTATTACTGGGGCAAATTCACTAACCTCCGAAAATTTGCCAGTAGTGATGGGAGAATTTATTCGCCTCAGAGTTCCATGACCTGTATAAAAACACTCGGCCTTGTGTTTTTATATGGTCATGAAACTCCTCGGTAACTTCTAATATCCTTATATTTTACAAGAGGGGGTACTTTATTCACTATATCATTACATCCTGCACTCCCCTAGGGTCAAATGCATTACAACTGAACACAGGGGAGCACAGTGTTGTGTCATTTTTATTTTAAATAAATACTATACTTTTTGGCAATGAATTACTGCAAGCCAATATCACATGCTGTTCTTCCTTACCTGTCTTGCTATTTGCCTTCACCACATGAAGGTTTATTTCCCACCCAAAACCAATACTTTTTGGCAGCTAAGTTCATAAGTAGTTTTTTCAGAACACACTTTTTCTGCTTACTCCTAGTGGCTAGTAATGATATTTAGTGAGGTTAAGGAACGAGCCAAATGCCTTCATTATATTATTCTTTATTATTTTTTATTTTTTTTTTAAACTCAAATTTTTCGAGATTTATTAAAGCCCAGCAAAAAGCCTGAATCTGAATACGGCATCTCAGACCTGCCGAAGTTGTGTACAAGTCAAGGCAGAGGTCCCTATCCCATTTTGAAGTTTCTGTGGTCTGCGCTGGAATTAGTCAATATGAAAAATTATGGCTTTTCATAAAAAAACCTGGAAAAAATCAATTTATTTGGGAAAAAAAATCAGACAAATCGTATGATTATTGTTTTCACCCAATTCTATTGTGTTTTTCCCCGATCTGATTAAATCACACTTTTTTAATAATAAATAAGGTCAAATCGTGGATTTTAGTTTGGTCTGAGATTTTTTTTTGTTTATTATAAATATCCAGATTTTGATGAGCTGCATAAATGACATGACACTATCAATGCCAGTATCAATTTATTGTAATATTCAATAACCTTGATGAGTTTAATGTTAAATGAATAGGTCAGTATTATGCACTGATTGTCATAAAAGTTTAACAATGATCCAAGAAAAATCCAAACAAACAGTTGAACAGGGATTAACAGTAATCGATAAAAAGTCAATGATATCAAAGAATATAACCTGTCAGGGTAATGGCTTGATATAATTTCAATAATTATAGTCAGTTTTACTTTCTGATTGGTTTATTTATTTCACACTTGTATTTCCACAGAAATATGAAACTTCAGCCCTGGATAAGAACTTTGTTCATTGCGTATGTTCTGCGAGCAAGTTGTGCATACAGTTCAAGACCTAACTTTCTTCTTATAATGGTTGATGATCTTGGGATTGGAGATGTTGGTTGCTATGGAAACAAAACAATTCGGTTTGATAAAAATTTAATATTCTTGATTTTTCTTAATACCAATA
The DNA here is from genome assembly GCA_038501925.1 of Xenopus petersii. Lineage (NCBI taxonomy): Eukaryota > Metazoa > Chordata > Amphibia > Anura > Pipidae > Xenopus > Xenopus petersii. The sequence goes on from CM076675.1 coordinate 2,649,190, forward strand.
ATTAAGGCAACATATGTTAGAAATGGGTGCAACTTTTCAGGGTTGGCCAGTCTTCATGCTTGGGGATCGATGACATGAGATGGAATTGTTGCCTTATGACTCATTGACTGTAATGTAGATCAGTTTCATTAGGACATTATCTAGGGGGAACAGTCCTTCTCCAGGGGTAAATGAATATTGAGTTTTTTAAGGTTATTTATTTTTTCATTTTTAAGGCCTATTTATAAACTCATAACTCATATTTTAGATATATTTCTTCGTATCTATCTGAAATTTATTTGCAGTGTCTTAAACTGGATTAGTTGGCTGAACAACTAATTTAAGAAACATTTAAGAACAATGTTCCAAATTCCAGCCTTGTGTATAACAGTTTACTTTATGTGGGTGACTTGACTTCAATAGCTTTTCAGTTATAATAATATGCTGTTCTTTTTTTCCAGGACACCTAATATTGACAGATTAGCAGAAGAAGGTGTGATGTTCACTCAGCATTTAGCAGCTTCTCCACTATGCACTCCAAGTCGAGCAGCATTCATGACTGGCAGATATCCAATTAGATCAGGTATGAAAAGACCCCTTCAATGTCATTGTGCCCATTGCACATTTGTTTAGGCTAAATGTACTGCTTTAAGGCAAATGTGCAGTTGCTTGTTTGTATTAGAAGAATGTCCTCCATCTAAGTACAGCACCAAACACCAAATTAATTCATATATGAAGAATGACTTGTCTGCTTGTGATGTGTCTTTTAGAACAATCAATACTGAATAATTTATATTCTAAGTACAGATTCATGCAGAAGATGTGGACTTCCTTCTGCTTTACTTTAGTGCACAATACAGTCATGCTATAATGACTAACATTTTATTCTAATCACCAACATACCCAAGCACATATGTACATATTTTTATATTTGCAGTGGTTTGTTTTGGAGAGCTAATAAAAATTCTGAATATTAGCAAACAAAATACAAATGTCCTGAAAACAACACCTGTTTCATTTGATGTCAGTCCCTGCTAAAATCAACTTGACCTTTATTTCAAGAAATAAACTTTTCCATGGTATGGCTGAATATTGTCATTGATTATCAGATATCAGATGGATTATTATTGGCCCAAATAAATTAATTCAACGTTGACTGATTTTTCTAAATGGGAGTTGGGGGGGGGGTGTTCAGCTATATTAGCATGAATTTTCTCAATCAATGGTCCTTACCCTTTGCAGTGTATAGGATAACAAAATAAACAATAATACTTCTATGTATCTGGTGAGCCAATTTAAATTAAATTCGTTAACGACTCAGGAATTCTACTGGTTTTTTTTTTCAGTTTTTAAACTGCTCACACCAGAGGATATTTATTTAAAAGAAACAGCGTGACCATCCCTTTGCTTATTATTATTATTATTATTATTATTATTATTATTAAATATTTATTGATGTGTGGTATGTAACTATGCCTTGAAGTACACCTCTTTGGGAAGTCATGTTTATATAGCAAACTTTAGCGAGATACTGTATGCCCCCTATATAAAAGAGAGTTGAAGATGATTGACAGGATTACATTTTAGAAATAGGAAGGTCATGTGCTTCAGTAGTGAATGCTTCTCTTGGGACAGAGCATGTCATATTTCCTCTTGATGGCAGAGAAACTTTGATAATTATAAGGATAAAAGACTTGGAATTCTCTTAGAGTTAGATTCATTACTACCAATGTCTTCTAAAAATAAAAGATCTCTCTTTTCTTCAGGCTATATAACAGAAGCTCTGTCAATTTTATAGGCCTGTGTTATATAAAATTTATTTGCAGGATTTATTATTATGATTTGAGGATTGTTTCCTGAGTAGATGTATTTCTTCAGTGATTCATCACTTGAAAAACAACTGAATCATTAGATGTATTCATATTCTTCTTTCACAAGCAGAAATTTGTTGTGAAGCAAAAAAAAACAACCCCAGATGTCATGTGAAAATGGGACTATAGATTTTTTTTTCAGTGTTATGGAAGTGGTTAGTCTTAAATATTCATTTTTATTCTTCCTTTGTATACCAAAAGAACATCTGGTTATACTGTTTGGCAAAAACAGAACCTCTTTCTTAAAATGTCAACTATAGAGCAATTAATGCCATCTCAGATCTGGTTGTGGAAGATTTGTCTGCCCATTCATCTTTCTTACTTTTTAAATCATGATCAGTTGGTTCACCAAAACATAGTATATATGAGAAATGAGTCTTTAAGACAATATATTCCTTTAAAATGTTGCTACTAGCCACTAATTAGGTTTAATATATTGTACTGAGGTGAAACATTCAACCAAATTAATCTATATCCTTCTCTTCCTCAGTCTTTGTTTGCTAAAATGTATGCTCTGTCACTGATTGAAAAAGTCAAGATTTAGAACATTCAATACTGTGTCAAGAAAAAAAAAGACCAATGTGATAGAGCAACATCTATAATCACATCTTGAGGGAAACATTTGCTAAATGAAATGCAGTGCTTGTAAAACTATGGATCAACCATAGCAATTTTATTTCTGCATTAAATACAACAGAGTTCCGTGTTGCACAGACTTCTATTGGCTAGGTTGTTATTGTCTTCATACCTGCAATAATGAGAGCATGATATATGGGATATATGGGAATGTACAGAGCTAAATTTCTCCCAGGCTCCTAACTGAGTGGTTCTGGAACTGCTTGTCCAGCCTGGGTTTTTTATGTCTGATTATGGCAGTTCAAGCCATAATGTAGAGTTCCAGTGTAGGGGATAGACACAGGAGAGATTCCAAAGTCCAGGTTGGACTGGTACTTAGAAACAAAGCAGGTGAATTATTAGCCAATTCATTATATGTACCTCGGCCAAGGGTACGGTATTCAATAAGAAGTCACAATTGTAGAGTATTAGGAATGGCCTGGAGGCAGAAAACCTGCTCAGTGTGATTTATTGTATAAATAAATCACACTGAGCAGTTTTTCTGCCTCCTGGCCATTCCTTATACTCTACAGTTGTGACTTCCTACAGGAGAGATACCCGTGTGAGCTCAGTGAGAGATTTTGAATCACAACAAGGTTCAACTAAGTTGGGACCCTAGTTTCTTTATATTCTCTGTTTGGGAAATGGGTAGTAGGCCTACTAGTGGTAAGTCAGGATAATTGACTTGTGTTGTTAGAAGGTACAAATGATTTCACTGGTACTCAAGGCAGATCCAAGCAGGGACTAGCCCTTGCCAGTAAAATCATTCATACCTATTGGATTGGGAGGTTGCCCACCATGCACCGGGCACTCACTTCATGGAGAGCCATGGTGTGCAAGCGCGGTAATATTTTACAATTCTGTTGTTAGAAGCCCATTAAGTGCCAAGGATTTTATTTTTTGTATTTATCTTTTTTTCTGTTAATAACCTAATAAACTGGCTCCAAAATAATACTGTTTCATGTAGTGGCTGCTTTTCGCTCAGAAAACTGGGTGAAAGTTAGTCAACCATTTAATAAATGCACTTTGAAAAAATCCCATAGGAATGAATAGAAAGTGAGTGAATGTTTCTTTGGTGAACTCTTTTTTACATTTTGATAAATCTGCCCCTTTGTTTGCCACTCTAAAGCCACAAATGATTACTTTATTATTCTGTTTTGTGTGTATGAAGTGCCAATTTATTCCTCCACATACAGTACTAGTATCTCTTGTAGTTGTCTAACAACCATTGTTATTACATTTCATTTTGAGACAAGAAATACATTTCCAGTACAAGTTCAGTAATAGCCGAATTCACTAACGAACACTTGTTTTTGACATAGACCTCCAATAGTCTACATTTGTAAAAATTGAAAATCAGGTTTTTTTTTTTACAAATCTGCAATAACATTACTCGGATATCTAAATACCAATTGAAAGGAATTTTCACCAAAAATATGTTTGACCCTGATACAAGTTATTAAACACATTATGCGTGTGTTATTCTTTTATTTAGGCATGGCCTCTGAGTCAAGAATGGGAGTGTTTATATTTTCTGCATCATCTGGTGGGCTTTCTACCGAAGAATTAACATTTGCTACATTACTGAAGAAGGTCGGTTACTCTACTGCAATTATAGGTATGGTGAAAGTCATAAATGCAGATAAACACACATATACCTTTAAGCACAGAAACTGTAATACTAAATCCCCAAAGCCATCAATTACTCTGTTCTGCACCAATAAATATAATTTCTATTGGATATAAGTATGTCTCATCTTGAAGATTTTCAGATAAAAGACCCAAAGGATTATTTATTTGACCGTTTTCAGGTGGAAATTACCATGCTTACCCCCCCCACAATGCAGTGTTCTTTTTCCTATACTCTATTGTCTTTATTGCTGCTCTCCAAGTTGCATCTACCAGAATGTATGCTGTTGTATGTGCATTTTCTTACAAATACCATTATCAGATTGGGGGCTGGAATCACTAGTGACATGCCAATTCATTCAGCATGAATAAGATTGCAAGTCTTTTGTGGCTGTTGATGCAACGTCTTGTAGGAATATTGCATACTTGCTCATGATTCATCAAAACAGACTGCATTGGTGCTCAGTAAGTATGAAAGTTCAATGAGTGTGTTTGGGGAATTGATTCAGTTGTGTTGTGTCATTTTATTGTGCAAATAGAAGAGGGGGATGGTGGTCAGTACAATTTTCCAAACGATTAGAGTCCAATTCCATATACTGTATTTCTACTTTTAAAGTCGCTAATTAGGAACAGTATTTTGACAATTCTTTTCATTAGGAATTACCTATCACTTTTGTTATTTTAGGCACTGAAGAAAATGAATCCAATTTGATTTTTGACACTTCCTGTCACTTCCTGGTCCTACAGAGGACAGGATGAGCTGATAAAACTAATTACCTGCCCACTGAGAACCCATTTTGCAATGAGCTGCTCAAAGGCTGATTAGAGAAGGGGGTTTGTTTGTTGAAAAGTAGATAAGAAGCTCTGAACAAATTGGCCTGTTTAGAAAAGGAGGGGGCATGGTAAGTTCAGCAATGTTCAAATAGTATTTTTAGAATGTCAAAAAATTAGGAAAACCTGGACTTTATTAAATGAAAAGAATGTCACAAAGTGGTTTTATCTGTATACTTTACCTTTAATGTATTTATATGATACCACATAATCAATAACATAGGAGATACATTGCATCAGTGCAGCTACCTGTAATTTGTTTTTATCAGTCTACTGCTGGCTAAGCACACATTGCTAACCAGGTCCCATTATAGATAACAAAAATTGTCATGTTCGCCTATATTTTTGGACAATGACTGCTTACTTGTGATGGGATTTCCATTTATCTTAGCAGAACACAGTTAGACATTCTGACACTTCCCTTTGCCCTTGTGAAAAAACATGCCATGAGTGTGATTGTCTTTGTTCTCTTGTGATCTGACTTCTAGCTATTTCTTCTGTAAGTATCTACAAATTTACTTTTTTTGGGGGGTGCTTTGCTTAAAGTGGACCTGTCACCTACATATAAAAAACTGCATAATGAAAGTCCTTTCCAAATTAAATATGGAACCCCAAAAAATGTTTTCATTAAAACATCTATACCTGTTATAAAGGTGTTTAAATATCTAAACTGTCAATCAAATATTACCTGCCCCGCCTCTATGCCCGTGGCACAGAGGCGGGGCAGTCAATTACTTTCACTTTCCATTCAGTACTTCCTAGATGTCACTGCTCTCCTCACATTCCCCCTTCCCTCCTCAGGCTCTATAATTGTGTACGGCACTGCACATGGACATTAGGCCCCTCATTCTGGTTCATACACAAGATTTTGGGGTGATACATTTCCCTTAATAACCGTGTCCACAAAATGGCAGCTGCCTGCTTGCTGTGATTGTATAATTCCAAAACAGAAGGAACCAAAATTTAAATAATAAATACAGTGTAAGTAAAGTTTATTTTGCTCAACTAACATGAAAGAAAAGAATTTGAAATTATTTCTTAGGGTGACAGGTCTCCTTTAAATGTAAAAATGTTGTTTGTGCGAAACAATCAAGTTGCTATGGGCATTAGCAGTTTTTGTAATCACTGGGATAACTGTTTAGTTATTAAAACAGAGATATTTAGAGGATTATTGTGTCTTTTTTGAATCCTGGAATTACTGTATTATTTGTTTATTTCAAAACACGTTTTACTTTAAGAAAGAAATATATGCTACTGAAATGTAACTGGTTTCCTTCTGCTCATTTCTTTAAGGGAGTACGTTCTCTAGGGCATTTGTAGAAGTGTTTGATATGAAAGGATGATAAATAGCAATTGAGATGGAGAAAGTGTTCACTTCTTGTTCTACCACAGTTCTTTAAATGTTTTATCTTTAGTGTTCAGAAGGTAGAAATGTGTGGTATCACCCCTTTCATATTTAATGATGAATGGGGCTTCCTGTAGATGTAACCCCCAAGATTGTGCATAATGAATTCCACCTTTCAGTTCCCCTGTAATGCACATGGAGCTTGTCAGCAATTCTTTCCTTCATAGTCTACATGCTCTTCAGCTGGGCTTATCAAAGAGTGGATACAAGCAAGAGTTGATATCATTAAATGTATACATGATAAATGCTATATCATTAAGGGACAGATATATCAAGGGTCAAAGTGAATTCGAGGGGATTTTTGAAGTTAATTTTTTGAATACTTCGACCATCGAATAGGATACTACGACTTTGAATTTACTTCAACTTTGATTTGAATTAAAAATCGCTCGACTATTCGACCATTCGATAATCAAAGTACTGTCTCTTTTAAAAAAAAACTTCAACTTCAATACTTCGCCAAATTAAACCTGCCAAAGTTCTATGTTAGCCTATGGGGACCTTCCAGAGCTATTTTCTAAGTTTTTTTATATTCGAAGGGAGATTGTACGATAAAATCATTAGAATCGTATGATTCGAAGTTCGATAGGAGTACAATCATACTACTATTGGAATACAATCATACAATGAATGTACGATCATATGATGACAAATGTCGGAGGATTCTATTCGATGGTCGAATTTCAAAGTATTCTTCACTTCGAAACTCGAACCTTGATAAATCTGCCCCTAAATGTACAAATGATGAATGTTAAAATCGTAGGAGAAGTGGCAGCAGACATTCTAGAATACTTAAAACGACACTTCTATCAACATAGGAGACATCTATTTTGAGATCATTAATTAACTGGAATAAAAAATAAAAAAAAACTCTTAAATCACATTCAAATGGGAAGTGCACATTCTTTAAAGGGATCCTCCACCCAAAAGCAATATACATTTATTATAACAATATTTACAGATGTAACAGACCAGAAGGAGAACTGAATTTTTTCTACCTTACTTTAAGAGACAGAACATAAAGAGATAGTGTCAATTATAAATGCATTTATTATCCATTACATTTGAATTATTATTGGAAACTTGCTTGGTATTACATATTCTCTCATTATGCAAAAATTAAAATGTTTTGTGTAGATCAGGAACATAAAAATGCGACAGTAAATGGGACTATGTGGACTCTAAAAACCCTTTTTGTTTATACAATATATCCAAGGATTTTTTCTTTCAATGGTTAAAATGCCAATACACAAAGATCTTCAGTTCTTTAGGGGGAGTTATTGGGAGATTAGGAGGGATGAAGGTGTTGTTTTGATATTCCCAGTCATTTACAAGTATTTGCCAAGGAGGTGATTGGATGGATCAAATATGAAACACTGATCCTCTGAAATCTGCATCTACCAGATTTTACGAATGGAGTAAAAGACTCAACCTCAGACAGATTTTAGTTCTTAAAATTCAATACGGCACTATCCAATGGCACTTTTAGAAAAATATACATATATATTTATTTATGAAATATTGTACTTATATAAAACGATGGGCTGTTTTCTGGGATATAATTTAATATAGACTTCAGGCGTATAACTTCCACTTTACTGAAACCAAACAACAAAAGTAACTCATTATTGTCTTGCTACAAGTTCCCTTGGCAGACTTATCACAAACTAAATGTCTAACTGAGCACTTCCCCCAGCAGACTTATCAAATATTGGGGTGGAAATAAAACACACACACACATTGATTATCATTAGAGAAGAATAATATATTGTAAGAGAAGTAATACAATACCGATTGAAGACAACGCAATGTCTAGCCGAGCTTCCCTTGGCAGACTTCTGAGAGGAACATCAGCTGGGGGACCCCAGGCCCAAATCAAATACAGCGACTCCCAGAGTCTGCTTGTAGATGAAGTCCCGAAGCCCCCCCCAGCTGAGCTCCTTTTTATATTGGTACAATAACAAAGTAATAGATCATTACACACAGACATATATAATAATAATAATAATAATGGCTACATGCCCAGGACATGGCCATGAGAATGACCATGAAAATGGAAATAACCATGCGAATGAAAATAATTGCTGCGTATAATTGCTGTGTATTTAGATTATAACTACCGTATATACTCGAGTATAAGCCGAGTTTTTCAGCCCCCAAAATATGCTGAAAGACTCTACCTCGACTTATACTCGGGTCAAGCGCAAAAACGGTCGCCGGCGTCTAAGAATAGTCGGCACCTTCAATGGTAGAAGAAGCCTTCAATTTTTTGATTGAAACTTACCAGAAGCTGCTGCATTTCTCACCCTCGGCTTATACTCGAGTCAATAAGCTTTCCCAGTTTTTGGAGGTAAAATTAGGTACCTCGGCTTATACTCGAGACGGCTTATACTCGAGTATATACGGTATGTGAATAAGATATGAGCTTCCTCCTTAATAAATATTATATGTTTATGAGTCTATTACCTTAACTCCTACTATTCCTTGTTCTCCTGCTAATATCAGTACATCCATTTTATAACTAAGGAGCCATATTGAATGCACTTGATCACGCTCACATTCATACATGGCCTGCCATGTCACATTTGTATCACAATTATCTGTTCAAATATTTATCCATTAGTTTGTCATTTGCTTACATTTTACAGTTAATTTCTTTAATTTCACTCAAAAGAAAAGAACATTTAAGCCTTCACTTCAGTGGCTAATGACTAATGGACAATCAGCTTAATAGTTGTAATGAATAAACATGGTCTGCAGATATGTTACAATTTGATTTTTATTTATTCCGTGCATGTAGGTAAATGGCATCTTGGACTAAATTGTGAAAAAAGTGATGATTTTTGCCATCACCCTCGTAACCACGGATTTGATTATTTCTATGGGATTACAACTACAAACCTCAGGGACTGCATCCCGGGACATGGAAGTGTATTCGTTGCAGGAGCTGCAAAATATATCAAGGCAATGTTTCAGATTTCATTTCTAGCACTGTTCACATTAGTTCTAATTTCTTGCAGTGGGCTGCTCAATGTTCCTTGGAAGCTGATCTTTTACATTGTTTCCGTGACCTCTCTTTTGTTGGGTGCAGTGATATTCTTTTTTTGGAATTTCCAGTACTTGAATTGCATTTTAATGCGAAACGAAAAGATTATTCAACAGCCATTAGTGTTTGATAATCTTACACAGAGAATTACAAGAGAAGCTTTACAGTATATTAAAAGGTAAATAATTTTGTTTGTTTTTTTTTTAAATGCATTTTTCCTTGTTAAACATCTGTCTCTTCATTTTACCTCAAACTTTAGTCATACAGAGAAAAGTAGCAATGGGCAGTTGGTTCTGAAGGAACTGATGATACATTGCCTTCTGGAAGGCCTATTACCAGACAGTTTCAAAAGATTATACTGCAAATCTCTTCAGATTAAAGTCAGTCTGTGTAGAAAGAAGACACTGTCTACCAATGCTTCCCATTAGCACATGGGGACATTCCCATTGTGACAGATGCACTTATTGCTGGAGATTACCGAGGGAAACCTTGAGCTATCAGAGGTGGTGGTGATTTTAAATAGGAGGCAAGAAGAACTTATTGGTGCCTAAGTTAAATATATGGAAGTGTAAAGAGTGCGTTTGATGCCTATAGCGTTAATGAACAGAGTTTTACATGCAGGAACACAACTGTACTGGTAGCTGTAAATGAGCTCTTATGATTTGGGGTTCTTTACCAGCCCAAGGTGCCCACAGTCCTTTAGCAGTAAAAATCGGAGTCTTTCAAAGATACCCCTAGTAGCTCTTTTTTTTCCATTTAGTACAGCACATGCTCAGAGTTTCCAGTTAACTGAGCTTTCAACCAGTAGTATCTAGCACATTTGATCTGAGTTGGCAATAGAATAGAGTTGTGGGAGAATTGCAAGTAGTCAGAACAATATCAGGTTACCCTGAATTGCTCTACTTATAATCGTGTCACTGTTGATTTAAGAAACATAAATCCAGCTACATAACCTTTGTGTGGAAATGTTGAATTGTAATTTCCAACTTATCTTTGACACTGTTACTCAGTTGGATCTATAGTATAAGAGGGAATTACTTTTTTTTTTTTAATATGACTTTGCTGTTATATCAATTTATTGAAACAATTCCTAGAATCATTAACAACTAGTGATGGGCGAATAAATCCAGGCATGAATTCACGGCAAATTCCCATGTTTTGCCACAGCGAATACATCTGCAAAACTGCGGTGAAAGTTAATTGGCGAAAAAATACGCTAACAAAAAAATAAAATTGTGCGCATAAAATTGTTGCTCGTCAAAATTATTTGGATGCCCATTGACTTTAATGCATTTGGACAAAATAGTTGTGAGTATAAAAAATGGCGCGAGTCAAAATTATTTTAAATCTGAGGCCTTGTGGGTTTATATGTTTTATACTCCTCAGGGCACATTTACTTAGGGTCGAATATCGAGGGTTAATTAACCCTCGATATTCGACCGTCGAAGTAAAATCCTTCGACTTCGAATATCGAAAGATTTTAATCCATCGATCAAAGGATTTTCCTTCGATCAGAAAATTGTTTGGAAGCCTATGGGGACCTTCTCTATAGGCTAACATTGCACCTCGGTAGGTTTTACTTGCCGAAGTAGGGGGTTGAAGTTTTTTTTAAAAAGACAGTACTTTGAATGTTCGAATAGTCTAACGATTTTTAGTTTGAATCGTTCGAGTCAAAGGTCGAAGTAGCCAATTCGATGGTCGCAGTAGCCAAAAAAATCATTTGAAATTCGAAGTTTTTTTTATTCTATTCCTGCCCCCTCATGTTTTACAGCAGGGCATATATGGTTATATTCTAATTTGAATGTGGTCAAAACACATAAGAAAAGCACAACACAAAGAGATCAGTCTGTTAAATTCAGTTGAAGATGCACACAGTACAATGACCACTGAAATTAAGTAAGTAATTTTCTCTGCGCCTTAATTGTTAATAGATTAGGCGTTTTTTTTTTTTTTCTTTTTCGCTGTCTCAAGGAAAAGAAAAAAAATCAATATACTTTTTTTTTCCATTGTTCCTTCTCTAAGCAATTCATAGTTAAAAAAAATTAAATCCCCTGCAATGCAGCTGTTTGAAGTCTTTTCAGAGCTGAATTTTATGATTGGCAGGATAGTTATTGGTTATACTGCTTGTAATTACTGAAGCATGCAACATCCATTAAATTAGTCACTAGCAGTTTTACAATAAGATAAAATGTGAATAGATAGTAATTAATGTACTTTAAGTTTTAATGCATTTATTACTTAGGTCCTGCTAATAAATGTCCTAATTCACAGACTTTATAAAGGTCAGGAAATGCCATACTTAACCTTTAGAATTAACAAAGCATTTATCTTGCACTTTCCTATTTAAAAAGATACTTTTTCAAAGTCAAAGACCTTTAACTGGTTATAAGGAGCTATAAAACCATGAGTTGTGGACAGGCATGATCAATGTACTGTTCAATAAAGAATTATAATAGAATAATGACATTTGTACCTAAAACATGACACCAGTTAATAAAAATGCTGCAATTATCATTGTAAATCATTTGTATTACCTAAAATAAAACACACCATATACATGCTTACTTCTGGAACTGCAAAAATTGTACAATCTGGTCAGGTGTGAATGCAGAAGGGAAGGTCTACCCTAAATGGAAGTATTACTTACTAATTATCTTACCCACTCTGGTCCTATGGCTCTTAAACTGGGCAGAGATGTCACATGGCCAACTACTATACTCTGCAGGTCAAGTATAGTAACTGCTATAACCTTAAAAGAAAAATGACCTCTCTACATAACTCATCCCACATACTCAAAGAAAAAGCCAGTTCCCAACACTTGGAACACTTGGAACTAAGTCCAGACTCAGATTCAAAATAGGCCCTGACATTTCAAGTACACAAGAGCCAAAAAGCTCCCCATAGTTCCAATAACCAATGATTTACTATGGCATACTGTAGCAGCCCTTCTGGTAGTCCAGACCGGCACAAAATCACTCCAATTACGAAGGGAGGGATTCTGGGACTTAAAGTCCCTTTGTTTTCCAGAGATTGTGCACCACCCAGTAGAGGAGGTAGAGAGACTTTAAGTTCCAGAATTCATCACCTCACAATGGAGCAAGAGGTTGTATTACTGTCAGAATTAGAACTCAGTCTGTATGGTGGTTTTCATGGTTTGCTTGTGCTTTACCCCGATAAACCACTGGGGAGGGTTTACTGCTGACCATAATCCACATAAACATAAATTACCTCTGCCATCTTTACAGTCTTCTCCTCCAGTCTGATTAAGGCCAGGTGCCTGTATTCACATCAGGGATGTATTTAAATGAGAGCCTTCCTGTCTCTCATTGACTTTAGTTCTTTGATTTGGCCCCTTGTTCTGCTCAAGTCCTGTACCCGTGTTTCTACCTAGCCTGTATCTTTGTCCTTGATTATCTAATTTTCTGGTTTGACCTTGGCTTTCTCTACAGACTAAAGTTTGCTGCCACCCATATCGACCACTGTCTGCTACATGGATTTGGTCTAGTTTGCTACCTGCTAAAGGACTAGCCTCTTCAATTCCACAATTCCACCTTACAATATATCTGCTATTTTATTCATTTTTTTGTTTTCCATTTAATCACTTTGCTTCCAAAATAACATGGCTTATGCTATTTATCAGGCCACCAACATGTAAACCTGGGTTACACAGCACATACGTTTAGATGACTACCTGCCAGTCTCATACCTCAAGAGGCACATTTACCTAGGGTCGAAGTAAAATACTTTGAATATCTAAGTCGAAGGATTTTCACTATTCCTACGATCGAAGGAATAATCGTTCACAGTGCAATTATCAAACGATTCGAAGGATTTTAATCCATCGATCGAAGGATATTCCTTTGATCAGGAAATTGTTAGGAAGCCTATGGGGACATTCCCCATAGGCTAACAATGGCCTTGGTAGGTTTTAGGTGGCGAACTAGGGGGTTGAAGAAATTTTTAAAGAGACAGTACTTCGACTATCAAATGGTCGAATAGTCGAACGATTTTTTTGTTCGAATCGTTTCATTCGAAGTCGAAATGTCGAAGTAGCCATATATTCGACCATTCGAAATTCAAACTATTTTTCTTCTATTCCTTCACTCGAACTAAGTAAATGGGCCCTTAAGTATCTCCTGATAATTGCACTGTGAAGCTAACTGGTATGGGGAACTAGTCCTAGTGAGCACACAGGCAGACTATTGTGGAATCAGTTATTAAACATATTAATAACGTATGGGACTCATACCTGAAGTCTCATACCTTAAGTAACTACTAATATTACATTATTAAATACATTAATATGTGTAAAAAAAACCCTCAAAATTATTTTGACGCCCATCAATTTTTATACTCACAACTTTTTTGTTGCAGTGAATATGCAAACGTTTGCAGCAGTTTAACGAAAGAAAATTGCAGGTGGCGAAATTTGCAGTGAATCCATGCCTGGCAAATAAATTTGCCCATCGCTATTCATCATTGTTGAATATGACTTTGTGGTGTAACTAGTTTTGATCTTTCCAGACTGCAAATTAAAATGTTTCTCAGCTACAGAACTGGTGAAAAACATTATTTTCTATGGAAGACTAAAAAAGTTTTTGGCAAAATGAATAAAAAACAATTTGACATTTACCAACTTGTCAAAAATAAATTGCACAGTCCAAAATAGTATAAAGGTGATGGCAATTATATTAACTTGTTACTATTTCATTGTTGACAACTATTTTGTTTTCTATTCAAAATAGAAAAGTTTTCAGGTCCTTGATATAATGTCTTAAGAAATATTTAACTTTTATTTTATATATTTTTTAAATAAATTAATTGAGTCTATGTATTTTCAATCTGGAATAATGTGTACTTTATGTTAAGGTAAATATGTAACATTTTTTATTTTTCTTACAGCAACAAAGATACTCCATTCCTTCTATTTGTGTCCTATGTTCAGGTCCACACAGCTCTTTATGCTTCTCAGGATTTCATAGGAAAAAGTAATCATGGGATATATGGTGATGCAACTGAAGAAGTTGACTGGAGTGTAGGTAAGAAACTGTACAAGACTTTTGCCTCCGAAGGTACTAATTGTATTTTTTTTTCCAAAACGACTTTAACTGCCCAGGTACATTTTAAGTGCTTAAAAGTGCTTAAAAAAAACCTCAGATGTAAAAAAATAAATAGTTTTGATCAGTATTTCCAGAATGGAGATTCCAAAATGAATATATTTACCTGCTTGGCAGTGAAGTGTGGGCTCTTTAGAATATAAAGAATGTCTCTAGTTGAAAACCTATCCCTAGATTCAGTGAGGTTGATGTCCAGCAAAATCTGTGCTCTTCTGCATATCGAATGGTTGAATCCACAGTGCACCAATAAAACAATACCGTATATACTCGAGTATAAGCCGAGGTACCTAATTTTACCTACAAAAACTGGGAAAACTTATTGACTCTAGTATAAGCCTAGACACAACTACAGCCCTGTCTCCCAGCAGCGCACATTCTGCCAAAGCGACCCCCCCCCAGCGATCAACTGGACTTCTTTGCAAAGTTGATGGTGACAGAGAATTGCCAAATGGATTACTGTGTGCATTGTCCCACTGTCCCACTACCATGTGCAGAGGGTGCTGTGTGATATTGCCATCACTGTTAATCTTTCATATAACCAACAGAGGGCGCTGTGTGATATTGCAGTCACTGTTATTCTTTCATATAACCAACAGAGGGTGCTGTGTGATATTGCAGTCACTGTTATTCTTCCATATAACTAACAGATGGCGCACTGTTATTCTTTAATATAACCAACAGAGGGCGCTGTGTGATATTGCAGTCATTGTTATTCTTTCATATAACCAACAGAGGGTGCTGTGTGATATTACAGTCACTGTTATTCTTTCATATAACCAACAGAGGGCATTGTGGGATATTGCAGTCTCTCCCCAAGTGTACTGTTGGTATAGGAATGATTAAAAGTGACTGCAATCTCAGCTACTCGGGTCGGGTACCGCTGACCCGAGTATAAGCCGAGGTAGACTTTTTCAGCACATTTTGGATGCTGAAAAACTCGGCTTATACTCGGGTATATACGGTAATTAAATCTCTAGAAATAAATGGAGATTATTTTAGAAGCAAACACCTCTTCTATATTTAATGATGCCTTTCTCCTTATTTTTCCATCCAAAAGCAAAGAGGGAAATACAAATTAAAACAGACTTAATGTTGTTATTAATTCCAAACATTAATTTCCCCAAAGAACTGAGTACAAGAAAAATCGCCAAGTTGTTTTTATCTGGGGCAGTTGTCCATTTTGGAAAGAAATGCACCAGCCAACCTTACTAAACAAGCTCAACACTGCCATCTTACTTCCAGTTTCCAGAAATCCCAACTGAGTAAACTAGAATTGGAAATAATACTTTACTGCACAAGCTGAAGCCTTTATCAGGGATCCCAGTGAATAGCAATAAGATGGTGCAATGGCACTTTTTTTTAGAAAGATCCTCAGGCTGGTGTATTTTTCCCTGGCCTGAAGAGAAGAACTTTTTGCACCACCTCAGTAAATTAGTCTTGTTTTCCCTTAAAGGAGTAGGAAAGTCATTTGCTCCTATCATCAGAAAACTGTACCTGTCTGGGGTTATACCAGTGAGTTCCATGGAGTGATCCTCTTCTGGCTTCTTCTTTCTTCAAATTTCCCGGGGCAGATGCGTGCGCAGTTGAACAAAATAGCCGACTTTTTAGTTAAAGTTCAGATTTTCGTTCTACTGTGCACGTGTCTGCCCCGGGAAATTTGAAGAAGCCGGAAGAGGATCACTCCGCTCTGCTCCAGGTATAACCCCGGGCTGGTGCAGTTTTCTGCTGATGGGAGCACCAGCCCGGGGTTTCAGGTAAGTGACTACATTCACTTGGGAATGCCTAACATTTGGCATCCCCAAGTGGTAAACAACCTCCCTTCTCCTTTAAGTAGATGGTGCTATGAAAAGGGAAGAGGGTAATAGAAAAGGACACATTTTTTAAATTAAGTATAAAACATATGTAGATTAGCGTGGAAAGAACTGAATTTAAAAACCTTATGGAAGAAAAAATAAAATGAAAAACTGTAGGACAGGAGAATAAAAATAAAATGTATAAGGAAAGACAAATGGACAAAGGAAAAGTTAACGTATTGGAGGAATAGAAAAGGGTAGTAGTTAAAATAAATATAAAATACATATCCTACACAGTAAAGGAATGGAGGTGACCAAGTGTGTCAAACAACAAAGAGAAAGCGAAGTTGCAAGTAGTGGAGCTGAGGGCAGAGAAGTTGAATGACAGTTGAATGACTAGCTTGTTATTGGTATAATCTGATGGCATAGAAATATCAGGTATGGAAACCTAAAACACAGATAATACCACATAGATAGTAATAATACTTTTTGTTAAATAAGCACCACATTTTTAACTCCAGGTTGCAGCATATTATTTAAAATAACAATTAAAACATATCACATCTATAATGTAATTTTAGTAGCTTTTTAGCATTTGTTATAAAAGCTGCTGTTAAAAGCTCAGCTAGTACAAGTTATAAAGTTCTGATATAAGGAGAGAAATGAAAGTATTTTGACCTTGTCTGAAAGCAGATGACACTGCTGATAATGCAGGGAAATATGAATGAACTAGTGGTGAAATCAAGATCTGAACTCTAAATTTGACTGACGTGCCGCCAAATTGGATTGCTTAGTGCCATGCCGATGTGTAGGTAAAATGATATTCTTAAGAAGTTGGCAAAAATGCTAGATCTATTAATAATCACTCTGCATGGAAGCTTTGCAATTTCAAGTCTTTCATGCATAAAAGGGTTAATGACCGGCCTTAGATAGAGGAGTTATGTTGTGAATATTATCCAACACACGGTATTTGTAGAGCAATTATTAAAACGTTTAACATAATGAAACATGTACACAGTTGAAATAATCGGAGCAAACCTTAAATATTGATTTTGTTCTTACATATTAATATACAGATACTGTACAAACAAAAAATGGAGACAGTGGTTATAAGACAAAAATAGAACAAATGCATCAAAGTTTAGTGACTTCTAGGAAGCATGCAGAAAGGTACATAGAGCTATTTGGCTGGACTGTACATGCATGTCGTCTCATTTGTGCATGCATTCATTGAAAAAGAAACTATCCCTAGTTCCCCTCCAGATAAATGTTTTTCCCTCTCCACTGGGAGGCTATTCCAGATATCTCTTTTCTTTTCTGAATGAATAGACTAGCACAGGAGGGTTGGTGGATACTGCTTTCAGTCTTCTTCACTGTGATCTCCTCATAGGAGAATGACAAATTGAAGCTGACTTTTTGTGCTGCTTTAACTTTTTTAGCCTTGAAAAGTAAAAGCTGCATGTTCAGTTTATAAGGGTTGTGGGACACCTCTAGAGGGTTCCTAGGGATGTCCTTGGATTCTCCTTTAAGTGGAAAGAGTGGACATGGGAAGGGAGGGTCTGAATAAACAGCCGTAGGTAATAGTGACCAATTTAGAGGGTTAAGGAGGATGCTAAATCTTAAACACTGGTAACAAAACGTGTGTTTGCCTCAGAGACACCACTCAGTTTATGTAAAGGAGCTGGTGGGTAGCCATTGGGCAGCCATTCAAGTTAAATATGACAGACAGGACCAGGTTACACAGTAAATAACAAATAATTAGGGAAGAACATAGTCGAAGATCAGGCGAAAGGGTCAAGGCAGGTGGCAGGAATCTGCTGCCTTGGACACTGTCAAAATGGAGAAATGGCTTTTTAAATAGGATTTGGCACCACAAATTCAAATCCAGTGCCGAAACATGACGTCATGACACCAGCGTCATTTGCGGTCAGCGAAGAACCCGGAAGTTCCAGCCTGCACACCAGAAGACAAGGAGAGACGTGCCAAGAGGTAAAAGACCAGGGGAATCTCCAAGCACGTCTTACAAGTTTTAGGTGCTCGATCAACAGTCTTGTAAATTAATTTTTTTAAAATCTTTACTTTATGTATGTTTAAAAGTTGCTGAAAAGTGCATTTTCTTTTAATGTTAGCTTGCTGCTACCTTCAACAGCCATGTTTACTGTATGTTTGCCAAAGTGTGATTCGCTGAAGGGGAAATCAAAGTGTGGTTTCATTTTCTGCACTACAAGAAGTCAATTCCTTCCTTTTCAGTTGATTTTTTGTACCGATGGCATACTTGCCGGAGGTGTTGATGTGTCATATGGTATAAGTTCAATCAAAACACTGAAAATTAATATAAATTGTAAAGAAGACTCAAGTTAAAAAAAAAAGCTTTCTTTAGAAAAAAAGAAAGTCCGTATTCTTTGGATCAGCATACTGTATATGTTGTAGGCACACACCTGCTAAGCTTTATTTTAATCTATTCCAGTTTTGGACTGGGATCATTATTAGTAAGCATGACACTGTTTTTTCAGCTGATATAGATTATGTGCTATAATATCACAATGCATTTCATTAAATTGTATAAAAAAAAAAAATAAAAAAAAAAGAGAGAAAATGAGTGAAAAAAATGCCCATAGACTCCAATGCATTTGGCACTTAAAAAAATCCATTGACTCATATGAACTTGGCTTGAGGATAAACATGTCATTGACTCTGATGAATTTTTGAATTTTACATGAAAGAAGGGCAGTTATAGGTAACCATGGTATTTAATTAATGTGCAGATTCTTACGAGTTCAGTCATGGTTTCAAAAACCTTTAAACTATTAAAATCCGACCTTTAATAAATAAGGCTGTTAGGGAGTTATGAAAAAAGACTTGTTAAATCAAGATTTTTCGGATTTGATGTCCAAAAACTACAAAATCTTTAAATTATTATGCAAAACCCAGCGCAGGTTAGGATAGCTTCAAAATGTCAATGCAACATCTGCCATTGACTTCTACATGATCTCAGCAGGTCTGAGTTGGAGTACTTTTTTATTCAGACTTTTAACATCATCTGAATTTAATAAATCACAAAAAAAAATCAAGATTGTGTTTTTCCCTTTAAAAGTCAACCAGAAAAAATGTTCCACCACATTGGGCTTTCTAAAGTGAATAGCCCATGTACAGAAAATA
Organism: Xenopus petersii; assembly: GCA_038501925.1. NCBI lineage: Eukaryota > Metazoa > Chordata > Amphibia > Anura > Pipidae > Xenopus > Xenopus petersii. The sequence continues at coordinate 2,668,635 of CM076675.1, forward strand.
AGACAGACCATCTTCTTAAACTTAACATTCATTTATTGGAGACATTAATTAATTTGTTAATTAAAAGAAATTCTAAATGCATGATGTTTTAATCATCTTTTACAGATTCATATAACATTTTTATTTTCCCAGGTTGAGGGCTATAGATTTTTTTAAGGTGTGTTAAATTTGACCTTAAAATGACAAAATATTGTAGTTATGATAGTATCCTGCTAAATAATTTCTGCTAGTAGAGATATTCTGTGGTTCTGTACTTTGACATGTGGTACATGCAGTCTTTTAGCGGTAGTTTAAAGTGGAATGCAATTTTTTTTATATTTAAATTCATATTTGAAATAGAATGTTAATGCAATGGAATACAGTACAGAGGTTGTTTGTAATGCAGGCTATTTATTAATTTTTTTCAGGAGAACTTTTGAATGAATTAGACAGAAGCCACCTTCAAAATAAAACAGTTGTTTACTTCACATCAGATAATGGTGCACATTTAGAAGAAATCTCCTCCTCTGGCGAAGTACATGGAGGCTGTAATGGGATCTATAAAGGTAACTGAATTCAAAACATTGTAAGAAGGAATAACCTACCTAGGCTTCTTTTATAAAGAGCAATGTATATCCAGTAGACAAAGCCACTCCTTTTTCTCCATAAACTTGACAATATAGCAAAGCTTTTGGTAGTGTGGAGTAAAAATTAATATTTACCTGTTTTGTGTTTGTTACAAAGTAAACTGTACAAAAATATATCAGCTTACATTTTTGTCTGTTTCTTCACGTAAAGTTCAGACAATTTATTCTTTAAATTTTTTAAGTTCTTTAATGGTTTACCTTCTCTGAATAAAGGAATAACGGTGGCAGATATAGTTTACCAGCTTCCCACTTGCAGAAATAGTAGAGCTGCAGACACAGAGACCCTAAAAATAGAGACCGTTACCATGTTACATTTTTTTACAAATACAAAAAATCTTGATTGCATCCTTGAATCTCAAAAACGAGATCACTTAAATTCAAGAAAAACTACTAAAAAAACTGTGAAAACACAATCTAATCATCATTTAGACTAGTCAAATATGAAAATAGCTTTGAAAATTACACTTCCCATTCACTTCTACATAAATCGGCCTGGTTTTTGCTGCCGTTTTTTTAAATTTATTAAGTTTTGTGCTTAAATCTCGATTATTCTATTTTGAGAAATGTAAATTTGAAAATAGGAAGAATTGTGCAATTTGTATGTGTGACTCTACCTGAATCCCAGGACATGACTTAAATGTTCGATATTCTATTCTTGCCAATCCACTTAAATTTTATTTTATATTGGTAGACTTGACTTTGGCACAACAATAATAACTCGTAATTTGCAATTTAAGGAGGAAAATCTACTTCGTGGGAAGGAGGTATACGAGTTCCAGGGCTTTTCCGTTGGCCTGGGATGTTAGAATCCGGAATGATAATTAAAGAACCAACAAGCAACATGGACATTTTTCCCACGGTTCTCAAACTTGCTGGTTCTCCTTTTCCACAAGATAGGTACTTAACTTTGTTATAGAACTATTGCAGAATTGTCAAAATATCTTCCCAAGTCAAAAGGTCCAACCTTTTCCTTTTGTATTCTAGATAAAGTTGATGGAAAGCTGCAATAGTTCATTACTGTTTTCTTTCCTTCCTGATCAATTAATATCTTCTCTTTGTGGAAACTACAATCATGAAATAATGGAAAGGATTTTATTTGAAATAGCTGCACATCTACGGTTGCACGCTTGCCTTTGTTTATTTAACTATGTTTCAAAATACATTATTTATTGGTATTTTTATGTTTCAAATGAGTTGCAGCCTTCATTTTTTAACACACATGCTTTATAATAATCTAGAATAGTGATGGGCGAATTTGCGCCGTTTCGCCGAAAAAAAATTCATGAAACTGCGATGGCGTCTCGTTTTTTCTGACTCCGGCATCCATTTTTGACGGGGGCAAATTTTTGCCAGCACATTTTCGAGGGCGTTTCGTGAAATTATTCATCGACGGTGAATCGTGCAAATTTGCCATCACTAATCTAGAATTACAAATCTTCCATTATGAGTTAAATGTTATCATTGTTTAAGATCAAGATATACAGTGCATAACTTATTTCCAGCAAAGTCTTTTTTTAGTGGTACAACAGATTCAAAGAGCGATGTTTCATTTAACTTGCAGACGATTTCCAGCAAAGGTATAAATCAATGGCTTATTTAAAAGTTGTTTAAACTTCGATCAACTTTTGCAACTTTTTAATGTAGGCAAAGCATTTAAAAACCTGACTTGCATTACCCTCTTTATTTGAAGTGAAGTTCATTTGTAGTTCGATATTTTATTTATTTTTTGCAATTTCAGTGTTAAGTTACTGTCAGTATCAGAGTAACTTGAATGTGCATATTTATCAAAGGTCAAATTTTTATGTGAATTTGTTTTTTACTCTAATAAATTTGAACATACGCACAAGACTCGGATGGGAGGTTATTTAAGAAAAAATTAGAATGTCTAATATTCGATCAAATAGTCCCAACCTAAAAATTCTATTCTAATGTGAATCTAATTCAAATCTAGTTTTTCCTCTGAAAATGATTTGAATGTCAGGAAGGCAGTTAACATATTCAAATGGTTCAACTGACTTGTAAATGAACTTGGCAAATTTTAGGTGGGGAATATTCGATTTACAACTGTTTCCATGGTTGAGGTGTGTGATACATTTCACATTTGAATTTACATTCCAATTGGGGAATTAAAATTTGAATGTGAATTTTTTACACCAAAAAAAAAGTGAAAATTCGAATTTTAATTTACTATTCGAACCTTAATAAATTTGACCCTTCATATTGTTTTGCAAGGTTGGAGACCCATCTGATATACTGTTTTTTAAGTGCACTGGAAGCCACTTCAGTGTCTATGATTTATTTAACGTTTTCTGTAGAGGAGAGAAAACAATATAGGTTTATTTGCTTATAGTCTTAAAGAATAATTGCCAATTTGAAAAAAGTTGTGTGCATTCAATGTTTCCATAAAGGTGCCTATATATATATATATATATATATATATATATATTGTTTTATAGGGGTTATTTACATTGACCCCAAGATCAAGTGCAAGCGTACTACGTGGCACAAAAGTACAACTGGCTACCCTTTGCACCAAGTGCCGGATTATAAAATGTGCAGTTTATGCATGTGTCTTCACTAGTGATGGGCGAATTTGCGCCATTTTGCTTCACCGAAAAATTTGCGAATTTCCCGTGAAACGGCAAATAATTCGCGAAACTGCGCTGGCGTCTAGTTTTTGACGCCGAAGCCCATTTTTTCGACGCCGAAGCCCGTTTTTTGATGCTGGCGAACTTTCGCTGCTGTTTTGCGAATTTAATCGCACAAATTTGCCGTGAATTCACGCCTGACGAATAAATTCACCCATCACTAGTCTTCACATATTGGACCAAAGAAAATGTGCAGAAAACATGTCGGTTTGCACCTGTTTTTTGTTTTATGCTGCACAAAGCAAAAGGGGATTATTTACTAAAGTCTGTTTTTTTAAAGGGGAAAACACCATTTATGCGTAGAAAAAACTCAAGGCTGCTAAACGTCCTAATTAAAAATACTCCATCTTAAAACTGCCAAGGTCATGTAAAAGTCAATGGCAGATGTCCCTTTTACATTTTAAAGATATCATGATCTGCACTGGGTTTTGTACAATAATCCAAAAAGATCAAGGTTTTTGGGCGTTAATCTGAAAAAGGTGGAGTTTTCAGGCATAAAATTTGAAAAACATACAATTCAAAAGTCTTTTCCTCCACTGGATTTTTTCTAGTTAGTGTATTGATCAATAAGGTAAAAATGTGAATGGGAGTTTGGTGGAAGTGGTTTTAATAAAGTAATGCGGAATTATCGGATTACAGTAAATAATCCCCATAGTGTTACTATGTCTGTTGCTTCATACCACAGACTGCAGTTTTTTTCATGCTTCCTATGTTATAGTTGATTACACATAGGTGCCAAGAGCAAGAAGTAGTTACATAGTGTCAGGGAGCCGGGAGCTCCCTCCAGGGAGGTTGTCAGGATCAAGGAGGAAGCCCTCTTGAGGGTACAAGGTCGCGGTGTCCAAAGGGTTAAACGAAGAATAGTCAGGATCAGGCAAGAGTTCACAGGCAGGCAGAATACACACAAGGTCCAAAGTCCAGGCAAGGGGTCAGGATACAAGGCAGGAACAAGATTAGGCAATAAGGCACACAGGGAACCCAGGATATGCTTCAGGAAAGTAATCCTATTCTTGGGCGCCATACTGGTGTCTAGTTGGAGCTTTTATATTCAAATTTGGCGCCATTCTGACGTCATCGACGCTCCTGCGCCGACGTCGGCGCGCTGACGTCATCGCCCGGCGCCGCTACCCACGTGGCGGCCATGGGCGCCGCCATTTTGGGAGCGACGCCGGCAAGGATGGACGCGCCGCCCGGAGCTCCTGGGCCTGCTCCGGGCGGCGATCGTTACAGTACCCCCCCCTCACGGGGGGCCTCCGGACCACCAGGACTTGGCTTCTGGGGAAACTTGGAATGGAACTCCCTCACTAGACGAGGAGCGTGAACATCACGGTGTCCTTCCCAGGAGCATTCTTCAGGGCCAAAGCCCTTCCACTGAATGAGGTACTGGAGGGACCCTCTGGAGACTCTGGAGTCTAGGATTTTCTCCACCTCGTACTCGAGTTGACCCTCCACAGAGATGGCAGGAGGAGGAGACTGACCGCCAGAGAACCGGTTGGTGATGGCGGGTTTCACCAGAGACACGTGGAACACGTTGGGGATTCTCATCTCTGGTGGAAGCTGGAGTCTGACAGCCACAGGGTTGATTATCTCCAAGATGGGAAATGGTCCCACGAATTTTGGACCCAACTTGGGAGAAGGAATCTTCAACCGGATATTCCTGGAAGAGAGCCAGACATTATCACCCACCTTGAAGAGAGGAGAGGATCTTCGACGACGATCCGCGAAAGTCTTATGAACAAGAGCGCTCTTCTCTAGGTTCAACTTGGTAGCAGCCCAAATAGCAGACATATGGGCTGCGGCATCGTCAGCAGCCGGGACGTCAGATAGCACAAAGTCTTGGGGAAAAGCTTGAGGATGCTGACCATATACCGACATGAACGGAGACCTTCCTGTAGAGGAATGACAAGCATTATTATGAGCGAATTCCGCCCATGGGAGGAGATCAGACCAGTCATCCTGGCAGAGGGATACGTGGTTCCTCAGGAACTGTTCCAGGGCTTGGTTGACACGTTCAGCTGCCCCATTCGTCTGCGGGTGGTATGCAGATGAAAACTGAAGAACAATTCCCAGGTCTTTGCATAAGGAACGCCAGAACTTGGCAGTAAACTGGGTGCCTCTATCGGAGACGATCTCCACCGGGAAACCATGCAGGCGGAAGATGTACTGGATAAATAGCTGGGACAACTCCACCGCAGAGGGCAACTTCTTCAGAGGGATGAAATGGGCCATTTTGGAGAAGCGATCAATGACAACCCAGATCACAGTGTTCCCACAGGAGGGAGGAAGTTCGACAATGAAATCCATGGACAGGTGGGTCCAAGGACGGGAAGGAACCGGCAAAGGCTGTAGTAACCCACTGGGGCGGGAGTGACTTGACTTGGATGTGGCACAAACATTACAAGCAGCAACAAAGTCCTTCACATCCTTGCGGATATCAGGCCACCAGACCAGGCGTCGTAAGAGTTCAAGAGTCTTAGCAGGGCCAGGGTGTCCGGCCTGCCTGGAGCAATGGGTCTGTTGCAGGATAGGCAGACGCAGCTCAGGAGGAACAAATGCCATCCCAATGGGAGTATCTGAAGGAGCAGAAGACTGACCAGCCAGGATTTGGTCGGCAAACTGTGGATACAGGGAGGCAATAATCTTGACTGGAGGGATGATTGGCTCTTGTCTTTCAGGAGAGCGGTCCACCGGAGTGAAGCTACGAGACAAGGCATCGGCCTTCCGATTCTTGGAGCCTGGGCGATAAGTCAAGATAAAATTAAATCGAGAGAAGAAGAGAGCCCACCTTGCCTGTCTGGGGTTTAGCCTCTTGAGGGACTGGATGAACTCGAGATTCTTATGGTCGGTGTAAATCTGAACAGGAATCAGAGAACCCTCCAAGAGGTGACGCCACTCTTCAAGGGCAAGTTTAACAGCCAAGAGTTCTCGGTTCCCGACATCGTAGTTCTGTTCTGCGGACGAGAACTTCTTGGAGAAATAAGCACAGGGGTGCAACTTCCCATCAGCGGGATGTCTCTGAGACAAGATGGCTCCGGCTCCGACTTCAGAAGCATCAACTTCGATGCAGAAGGGTAGTTCAGGATTGGGGTGTCGGAGGACAGAAGCGGATGTGAAGGCCTCTTTTAAGGACTGAAAAGCTTCAATGGCAGATGGGGGCCACAAGCTGGGTTTACCCCCTTTCCGGATGAGGGCCAGGATAGGTGCAATGCGGGAAGAGAACCCCCAGATAAACTGTCGATAATAATTAGCAAATCCGATGAATCTCTGGATTGCCTTGGTACTCAGTGGGAGAGGCCACTCCTGGATGGCCGACACTTTCACGGGGTCCATCTCAAATCCCTCTGGAGAGATAATGTACCCTAGGAAGGGGATCTTGGATACCTCGAAGACACACTTCTCCAACTTGGCGAAGAGAGAGTTCTTCCTCAGACGAGAGAGTACCTCCTTCACCTGGGAGCGATGACTTTCAAGGTCCTTGGAGAAGATCAGGATGTCGTCCAAATATACGACTACGAACCTTCCTAGGAGATCTCGGAATACATCATTAACAAACTCCTGAAAGACGGCAGGGGCATTGCAAAGGCCGAAGGGCATAACGAGATATTCATAGTGCCCGTCACGAGTGTTGAAAGCCGTCTTCCATTCGTCACCCTCACGGATGCGAATGAGGTTGTACGCCCCCCGGAGATCCAACTTAGAGAATATCTTCGCCCCCTTCAGCTGGTCGAAGAGCTCTGCAATCAAGGGCAATGGGTACCTGTTTTTTACAGTGATTTTATTCAGGCCCCGGTAGTCTATACATGGCCGAAGGCCTCCGTCCTTCTTCTCCACGAAGAAGAACCCAGCCCCTGCAGGAGAGGTAGAAGGGCGGATAAACCCCCGCTGGAGATTTTCTTGGATGTATTCCTTCATTGCGGTAGTCTCTGCAGGAGAGAGAGGGTAAGTGCGACCTCTAGGGGGCATGGCTCCTGGCAGGAGTTCGACAGGACAGTCGTAGGAGCGATGTGGAGGAAGGAATTCCGCAGACTTTTTACAGAACACATCGGAGAATTCCTTATAACAGGAGGGAAGAGATTTTAACTCGGTTGAGGAGATAGTTACCTTCTTGAGGGGTTTTGCAGGAAGGCAATGCTGTTGGCAGAATGGGCTCCAATGAGAAACCTGCCCTGTGGACCAGTCTATGGTGGGATTGTGCAGGCGCAGCCAGGGGAGACCCAAAACAACTGGAACAGCGGGACAAGAGATAATAAGAAACGAAAGTCTCTCTCTATGCAGGGTCCCAACCTGCACGGGTAGTTCGCCAGTGGTCATCGTGAGTACAGACTCCAGGGGTTTATCATCTATGGCGACGATCCGCATGGGAGAAGGCAAAGGGAATAAGGGAATTCCCATGTGCTTAGCAAAGAGAGCGTCTATGAAGTTACCCCCAGCACCGGAATCAATGAAAGCATTCCCGAAGATGGTCTTATCGGTCAGACGAATCTGGAAGGGAAGGAGAAACCTGTGTGAGTTTTCTAGGGTCTTCTCCTGAGACTTATCACGAGACTTTTGAGTAGTGCCCCCTACATGAGTTACCATAGACATACCTCGGGGTACAAAACTCTTAGCCTTTGCAGGACAGGCATTGGCGAAGTGGGAATGTCCGCCACAATACAGACACAGGCCTGACATCCGTCTACGGAGTCTCTCTTGTTCAGTGAGGCGAGTTCTTCCCACTTGCATGGGTTCCACCTGGAGAGAAATGGATGCTCGGTCAGGCGGGGTGACGGGAGCCTGCAGGAGAGGCCTCTGGAAGCGGGGTGCCAATATGGGTTGAAACTTCCTGACACGATCTCTCAGGCTTTGATGCTCTCTCAGAAGAGTGTCCACCTTGACTGCTAAGGCGATGAGGTCCTCAAGTTGCGTGGGTAACTCACGGGAGACCAGGTCATCTTTGATGCGGAGGGAGAGACCATTATAAAATGCAGTATGGTATGCGTCGTTGTTCCAACGAGTCTCAGCAGCAAGTGTACGAAATTCGATAGCATACTCTGCTACACTGCGACTCCCTTGGCGGATTTGGAACAGACGGGAAGCAGCGGATGTCACCCGGCCGGGAGCATCGAAGACGATCCGGAATTCTTTGAGAAATGCTTCTGCGTCATCCATCAGTGGGGACTGCTTCTCCCAGTGTGGAGATGCCCACTCGAGAGCTTTCCCTGCCAGACGAGTAATCACGAACCCCACCTTGGCACGTTCAGAGTCAAATTCAGTGGGGTGCAGGGCAAAGCGAATCTGGCACTGATTCACGAATCCTCGACAGGCTTGAGGATCGCCATCGTAGAGAGGCGGAGCAGGAATATGTGGACCGGAAGTGGAGGGGTGGGTAGCCATGGCAGCAGCCGCTTGCGGAGGAGGTGCCGGCAGGAGGGGCGCTGGTGTCAACAAGGAGAGCTTTTCCAGGATCGCCTCCAGCGTGTGTCCCACGTAATTCTGCCGGGCTTCATATGCCTCCATGCGGGAATGTAGGCCCCGAAAGGCCCTGCCGAAATCTGGCTGAGCTTCCTCAGTGGGATCCATGGCCCAAGAATAATGTCAGGGAGCCGGGAGCTCCCTCCAGGGAGGTTGTCAGGATCAAGGAGGAAGCCCTCTTGAGGGTACAAGGTCGCGGTGTCCAAAGGGTTAAACGAAGAATAGTCAGGATCAGGCAAGAGTTCACAGGCAGGCAGAATTACACACAAGGTCCAAAGTCCAGGCAAGGGGTCAGGATACAAGGCAGGAACAAGATTAGGCAATAAGGCACACAGGGAACCCAGGATATGCTTCAGGAAAGTAATCCTATTCTTGGGCGCCATACTGGTGTCTAGTTGGAGCTTTTATATTCAAATTTGGCGCCATTCTGACGTCATCGACGCTCCTGCGCCGACGTCGGCGCGCTGACGTCATCGCCCGGCGCCGCTACCCACGTGGCGGCCATGGGCGCCGCCATTTTGGGAGCGACGCCGGCAAGGATGGACGCGCCGCCCGGAGCTCCTGGGCCTGCTCCGGGCGGCGATCGTTACACATAGGAACTCTAAAGCTGGCCATAGACGCCCATCTCCCGACCTGCCACTAACCATTCCGATCAAATAAAGTAGTAAAAGAACAGACCAGCCAATGTTCTGCCCCTGACAGCAATCGTACAAAAGTTATGTCCGACCAAAGCTAGTGACAGTCTCCCTCTGAAAATCATACGATCGCCAATACACGAGATATTACCCACAGCCAACAAATCTTTTAACCTGTCCCATCGACCAAACGACCAATCTCCACCGGCTGAAAAATGTCGGGACTCTCCACACACGGTCCGAAAATCGTACGAATCCTTGATTTGTACAATCAGATCTTTGCGTCTATGGCCAGCTTGACTCTTACTCCAGTACAACACACTTGGGGGCCGATTCACCAAGGGTCGACTATTGAGGGTTAATCGATATTCGACTTGGAATTAAAATCCTTCGACTTCGAACAAATAGTTCGATCGAACGATCAAAGGAATAATCCTTTGATCGAATGATTAAATCCTTTGAATCAAACGTTTCGAAGGATTTTAATCCAACGATCGAAAGATTATCCTTCGACCAAAAAAATTTAGGAAAGCCTATGGGGACCTTCCCCATAGGCTAACATTGAGTTCGGTAGCTTTTAGGTGGCGAACTAGGGGGTCGAAGTTTTTTCTTAAAGAGACAGTACTTTGACTATCGAATAGTCGAATAGTCGAACGATTTTTAGTTTGAATCCTTCGATTCGTAGTCGAAGGTCGAAGTAGCCCATTCGATGGTCGAAGTAGCCCAAAAAACACTTTGAAATTCGACGTTTTTTTACTTCGAATCCTTCACTCGAGCTTGGTGAATTGGCCCCTTTAAATGTTCTGTGTTGGCATTAACTGACTTGATGCATAGGAAAGTATTAAAGTCTGCTACGTCTCTATAAATATAGGTTCAAGCAACAGCATCGTTCTCAAGCATGAAAGAGTAATTATACCATTAAGACTTGATGTTGCAGTAATTCTCTCTAAAGGCTTGTTCCAAATAACACTCTAAAGGCTTGTTCTAACTGGTGAGATTTAACAGCTTTGGCACAGTACCAGTGGCTGCAGTTTTAACAACTGCCAGTTGTTCAAGGGGCAGAAAGGCCTTTTCCTTTCCAACAATCTAACATGGCCACTAGCTCAATTGACGTTTTTCTTGTGGCAGTTTAATCTTGGAACATTTTTTTTATTTTTGTAAGGATGAACTGGATCAACATTCCATTTCCTTCAACATGTGTCACATTATTTTTTATGAAGGAACTAAGACCCACTAAGCTGCAAAAAAAAATGAAATTTCAGTGCAACGTCTGTGATTTTAATGCAATTACTTGGATGTCAGCGGCTGTGAAAAATTCTTTAGCAGCTTTCTTTCAATAGTTTGGCTTCCGGGGTCAGTGGTCCCTATTTGAAAACTGCAAAGAGTCAGAAGAAGATGGCACAAAATAATGATAAAGCTGATTTAGAAAAATGTTTTTAATGACACAAGCTGTTCAAATCCAGTTGCCCAAATGTGAAAAAACCCCTGTAAGGCATGGAGTTGCATATTATGGAAGGATTCATTATACAGGAATTTATAGGTCCCAAACATTCCAGATTTTTCATCTTAGGAAGTAATTGATAATTAAGATTTTTTTATTATTTTTGTTATTTTTTATTTTTCCTTTACAATTAGCCCCTTCTCACCTAATTCAGAGCTGCACAGTGATACCCTCTTTGTACAAATTACCTTCATTAGCAATCTTATGAAGCCACTGCTTTAACATGTCTGAAAACATGAAGACCCATGATGAAAGACACTTGTTTTTAAAGGGATACTGTCATGGGAAAACAACACATCAGTTAATAGTGCTACTCCAGCAGAATTCTGCACTGAAATCCAATTGTCAAAAGAGCAAACTGGTTACCTTCCCATTGTTCTTTTGTTTAGCTGCTGGGGGGGCAGGGAGGGGGGTGATATCACTCCAACTTGCAGTACAGCAGTAAAGAGTGACTGAAGTTTATCAGAGCACAAGTCACATGACTGGGGGCAGCTGGGAAACTGATAATATGTTGAGCCCCATGTCAGATTTCAAAATTGAATATAAAAAAATCGGTTTGCTCTTTTGAAAAATGGATTTCAGTGCAGAATTCTGCTGGAGCATCACTATTAACTGATGCGTTTTGGAAAAAAACATGTTTTTTTTGACAGTATCCCTTTAAAGAGTTGTAAAGCAGAAAAAAGTCAAACATACAAACATAGTGAAATGTGCAAGCTATCAGTTTGCAAGCGGGTTCATTTATATTTCTTAGGTAGTCAGTTTTTTATGTGGGTATATACAGTGCTTTTCTGATGAATTCTCTTATGGTTTCTTACATGTGCAGAATTATTGATGGACATGATCTGATGCCTTTGATGCAAGGAGAACGTGGCACATCTGAAAGGGAATTTCTTTTCCATTACTGTAATGCATATTTAAATGCCGTACGGTGGAACCAGAGAAACAGTAAGTCCGCTATGAGAAGCAACATTTAAATATTTATGCAAAATGTAAAGGAGATCACATCCTACAAGTGCTCAAGTACTGTACATTTTGAAACACATTATTCCATGTCCAGAGAATCCTAAAAATAATAATCCAGGTAAAGCTCAAACATGAAAAAAAACGAATCAAATTATTTAATCCATAGCAAGTATTTCACTTTTAGTGGTGATTGAGAGATCCGATTCGGTTTTTATATGTCAGAGGGCTAGGTAAAACTTGGCTCATGTTTTGCATTATACTGAATGTCAATGTATCTTAATACAGATCTTCCAATTGGGATTGGGGGGAGTCTAGCAATCTAGATAAATGCCAATAGTCTATGAAGTATAGACTTATATGGAGTTGGTGTACTGTATGTTGATGTTTTTAACATTTTCTGTATGGTGACCTAATTAAACGTAATCAAATTTGAATTAAATTATAATTCCATACAAATAAGACAATGCAGATGTCACAGAATGCCACAGACATGTGTCTGGCAGGTATGAGCCTATGGGGCCTATTTGCTAACATTTGATTTTTTTTTCATGAATCTCTAAAAAGTTGTGTCTTTTCTGTATTTTTTTAAAACTCAACTAATTTGTGATTTATTAAGTGTAAAAAACACCAAAAAAACTTTGTCCAAAAAACTGAAATTTTTAGAGGCTTTTAGTGCATCTTCCATCTTTCGGAGCTTTAACTTTCATGGGATTCCTTGATATTAGAGAAATTTTGTGGTTTCAAAAACATCTAAAACCACTAAAATTGGACCTATAGTAAATGGGCCTCTGTGTGTTTGGTAACCCAGTTTACACATGATGTTTGCAGAATGGATATTAGAAGCATTAAAAGTGGTAAATGCTTTAATGAATAATAATTTAACAGAAGAATAAAATAAGAAATAACCAGTGAGACGAGTGTGTAAAACAAGCCAGTGGTCAGGGTACAGTAGGTGTCAAACAGAAACCAGTCAGTGAAACAAGTGAGAGGTCTAGGCAGGTGGCAGGACACAAGTCCATTAAACAGTCCAGAGGTCAAACCAGGGAGATCCACAGCAACAGGCAAGGAACAGCAACTGGAGTACAGGAACAAGGTAGGGACTAAGGAACACAAACTAAATAACTCAGGAGCTACAATAAGGAAAGTGGTTCAATGGTCTTGCAAGGGGGGTAAGAAAAGACTGACTGAAATAGTCCCTTGATAACTGTTTTACAGACACCTTGTCTTAGTGAAGCTGAGGATGGAGACTGTGGGGCATATTTATCAAGGGTCAAATTTCGAATTGAAAAAACTTCAAAATTCGAATTAAAAAAGACCATCCATTTCCATCCGTTTCCTTTGACCCTGCAATTTGCAGCCAGCCACATACAACTATATCTGTTATCATCAACCATACAGAAAAGATAAAAACTGTGCATGCAATAAAAAGCTTATCAATACTGTATCATTTAATATGTTGTAGTGACTTTTCTGTATGGTTGATGATAACAGATATAGTTGTGACTAGTGATGGGCAAATAAATTCAGCAGACATGAATTTGCGGAAAATTTCCGCAAATTAATTCACGAAACAGCAACGAGAATTCATCGGTGAAAAATCCACTGTGTCCAAAAATAAAATTGATGTGCATCAAAATTATTCGGACGCCCATTAACTTTAATGCATTTGGACTAAATAGTCGTGCGTATTAACGCCCGCATCAAAATAATTTTGATGCCCATTGACGTCATTGCATGTTGCTAATTGTTTGGCACAGATGTGCCCATCACTAGTTGTGACCCTAACAAGCTACACATTAAAGTAAAAACTTTGTTCCTTCTTGCGGCTTTATCTATTTGCAAAAACTACTGAACCTCTTTTTGTGAAGATATCTGCAGCAAACCCCTAAAATGAAATTGCCTTACAAGCTTGCTACAGGTTTATTACTAATTGCTGCTATTACTACTTTCTTTATATTGGGTTTCAATGATTAGACATATACCCAATCATTTTCTTTTAAACCTTTGCCTTGGTATAGCCACCAATTGTACCACCAACAGACATAAGTCATTCAGTTGTGTTTCATCAGAACCAATGGTTAAAGATACAATGATAGCATTTTGTTCAACTTACCCGTTTTATCTGTCAAGTCTCTTTATTAGTGAATTAATGTTTTGCATATGCTAATCCTCCTTAGGCTCTAACTTTTCATCTTTATCATTCTTTGGGCTAACCCAATTCATATTTTGATCCCCATTTTCTAATATGGGCCTAGATCCATATCTAGTTTAGCTTCCCAGTATGTGCCATATCTATTACTCACATGTCTTGTTTACAATAACCTCCAATGTATTAGCCATCCTTTCCCTCAATACAACCGAACAAAGTAAAACAGTACAACTCAACTGGATAAAGCTCTCTCTTGTACATAACCTGTTACATAAAAATCCATTCCCTCAAACAGTGAGATACCCTTGCCTCCCTAAAGTAGCACGAGACATGGGTAATATCTCTTGATGCAAGTCTTAATGCAGAAACCTAGTGAAACCTGAAACCTGAAAAGCAATGAGCAGTTCTTGTGCCTTCTGCCCACTCAAACTCACCATAACAATGATCTACCTACAACTTGTCCACCACAACTTGTCCAGAATGTTTATGATTGTATCTTTATGTTGGAGGCTGTCTACTTGCTTATTTTTTCCTTTTTATTATTTTAGCATCTTTATGAAAATTTTAGAAAAGTTCACAATAGGAAAAAAAGTCACAGTTCTCTTTATATAGCTCATTCCTCTGGTGAAACACAAGATGCATCAACAAACTTTTCTTCGCCCATAACCAGAATATTATTCACATGTTTTACTACATGCAGCAACTCTTTCTTTACTCTTGAACACAACTGTTGTAGGACACATGATTGCTCAGTGTAAGTATGTTGACTAAATTGAGTTTCTGCTTAAGGTTGTATTGAAAATTCTCTCCTTATCTCGTAGCTTTGGCCTCAAAATATGCACTTACATTTAGCCCCAGAGTATTTAAATTGTGGTAACCAAACAGACAAAGATTAATATTGATGTAGTAGGTTATTGCATTTCTGTAATAATTCATAATGTTCTCTGACTGGACAGACATTAACTAATGTGATAAGAAATAACATGTATTCATGTAGATTAGTAGATGCCCATACTGATTTGGCCTGTTACTCAGATAATTCATAAGAAGCAATACAAATTGGCAGCATCAGGCAACAGTAGGACAAGTCAATTGAGCTAATGAATCTGTATAGTTGAGGGGCAAATAAAAGATAAATCACTACCAAGAACATTGCCATGGTTTTTCATTAGGAATCTAAAAAGCAAAAATTTCAGGGGTTAGGGGTTTTCTTATCACTTAAACATAATTGTATATTTTTCTTTAAAGGCATTATATATGTAAAGGTATGAATAATAATTTGACCGGCTATTAGTTGTGAACAAATATCTTTAATATTATCCTTGGAACACATCTGAGCTAGACGTGCTCTTACCTCCAACAAAATGATCTCTGGTGTGTCTAATACAGACATCTAAGAGGTCTAGAATACAGTGTCTCACTATACTTACCCCATTAGTTTAATTTATGCAACAGGGTGAATCAAATGTAAATAGATGGGGAGAAAGTATATCATATTTCAGTATTAATACTTCATATTTTAGTTTTGGACAGAGGATATGTATGTTGATAGCTTGGTTATCCTAGACCAGTGTTCTCCAAACCAGTGGCTTATGAGCAATAGTGGCCTCAAATCATGTGCTTAATTTTGAATTATTGGCTTGGAGGCAAGTTTAGTTGCATAAAAACTAGTTGTACTGTCAAACAGGGCCTCTTGTAGGCTGCCAGTCCACATAGGGCCTACGAAATTGCCTGGCACCCCCTGGAATTATCTTCATGTTTGTGTTGCTCCCCAATGTTTCTTTTACTTTTGAATATGGTACATGTGGCTCACGGGAAAAATGGGAACCCCTATCCTAGACCCTGCAATATGTTGGAATTAATGGGTGGGCTACTTAGTCAAACTGCTGAAACCTCAATGGAGAATATGTTTTACATAAACAGACTTAAGGTGGCCATACACGGGCAGATAAAGCTGCCGATGTCAGTCGTTTGGACCGATTTGACAGCTTATCTGCCCGTGTATGGGGGCTTCTGACGGGTCTTCCCGATCGATATCTGGCCACGATATCGATCGAGAAGGTTTGATTTTTAACCGACCTGTCGGAGCCCCTTGGCGCGTCGTAATTCGATCGTTCGGCCATACGGGCGAACATTCGAATTACCCCCGATATAGCCATGCTATTAGTGGCATATCGGGGAAAGATCTGCTCATTTGGCGATGTCGCAAAACGAGTGGATCTTTGAGTCTATGGCCACCTTAAAACATGGTCTTCTCTGAAAGGGGCAGTATAATAGAGGGGACTATCTAAGGCCAGAGCTTTTACAAAGTGGCTGAAAAGTCCTGATGGAAAAATACATTTTCTTTTATTATTGGATTTCTGGTAGGCCCAGCTATAATAAAATATCACTTATGTTTAGCTAATGGTCTGAAGAACAGGATTTATTATATGTCTTGGTTTGCTGCAAAGCACCTAATATGCTACACCTGCCTAAATAAAGATAAAAGGCTTTACACAGAATTCAGATGGTCTGTTATCACAACGGCAGCGTACTGTGTATTTGAAGAATTCAGTCTTGCAGTATTATTAGATGAACATTTTTTGGTATAATGACGATTTTGTTTGATAAAATCAAACTTAATGCCCTGCACACACCCCCATCATAAAACCAAAATGAATACACATTTACTGATTGACATTGGTGCACCAGGGAATGCAGAAATCGTCAATGTAAATATTTAGCTGTCTAAAATCATTGTAGAGAAAAAGCTTATACATTATTTGGGGGTGATCTTACATGTTACAATCTGAAGCTGATTAAAGGGTGGGCTTCATTTCCATTAAGCGGTCACCATTTTATATTACCACCTGCTTTGATAAGTAGGAACATTTTTCACTGCTGGCATAAGCTGTTTTCTTTGTTTACCTAATTATCTCCCTCTGCGGTAGACATCAGCTTCTAGATTCCTGTTCAGCACTGTCAGGAATTATTAGAGCAATAGAAATAATAGAGAAATTAGGTTGGGGATACATAGTGAATTATTATCACTGTCTACACAGTAAATAAAGATTTGGAGACATCTATGGCCTTGTTATTTACGCAAAGGTCCACATTCCAGAGCTCTTGTTTCAGCACATAACATGTCCTTATTGTAAAGTAATGCAACTTGCCAGAGTTAATACTGTGTAATAATTTGTTGAGGATCTTTTTTGGGTCATTTGAATATTCGGAAATAACATCTACCTGATATTCTTTAACCATGCTCCAATCCAATTTAAATCCAATTAAATTTAGGCCTGAACTACACAAACGCCTTTGTAGGCAGGGTCAGACTGGCCCGGCGGGATACCGGGAAAAAAACCAGTGGGACCTGACCCTCATGGGCCCCCGCCAGGCCAGACTCCCTTTCCTGATATTGGGTTGCCAAAAAAAAATCATTTTTTTATGCGCTGCGCCATTTGCCCATACGAGTGGCGCCATTTGCTCCTGAGTGTGGTGCCAGCTGCGCATGTGCGCCGAGAGAATCGGCATGTTACAATAGGGGAGCAGTGGTGGCCAGGAGGGGGGCCCTGGACACCAGTCCCGGTGGGCCCCCACCCCCCCAGTCTGACACTGTTTGTAGGATGCAACAAAACACATACTAGTCTGATGTTGTCATGAGGGTTAAAATATAATGGCAACGGATTCACTTGCGCTCAAGGCTAGCTCAAGCAGGGACAAACTCTTGTGTATTTTGCATGCAGTTGTCAAGACAAAGGGGTACAAACCCAAAATATTGCACAACTGCAAATAAATATGCAAGGGTTTGTCCGTGCTTAAACTAGCCTTGTGTGCCAGTGAATCCTTTGGAATTGTCTGTCTGGGAGGGTGCCGATCCCTTCATTATCATGCACCGGACGTTAATCTAAGAAGTCAAGGGTGTGCGAGCGGTGCCATATATTCTTAAAAATATAATGGAACTGATACAAAAATCGGATGCATAATCTACATGCAAAATTTTCCATCCGATATTACTCGGCTGTCGGATCTGAATGCTGCGTCTTCATCCGACAAGATCAAAATGCATGGTGTCGGAAAGACTTCTCATTGAAATATATTGACTGTCCATGTAAATGCACAAATTAAAGACTCCAATCCGACTTATCTGATCCGACTTTACATTCTAGCCTTGGGGCATCAGATTTTCTAGCATCCTACAAAAGCTTGTGCTCTTGTGCGGTGTTGTGCGGCATAGCGTGGTGTTGCATGGAGGATCAGCTAAAAAGTGACCCACAAAATCTGATGAAAAACACTTGTGTAGTTTTACCCTTAAGGAAGAACATCACTGGTAAATGCTTAAGACATAGGGAGGAACTCCAGGGGTGGTTTTGGCGCGATCTGACGTGCTGCGCAAAAATGCAGCCATCAAGTCTGATGCAACGGAAATAAGGTAAGCTATAGGAAAAGCTACACGCTGCATCTACATCTATCACGATGGATAAAGCGATGCGACATTTCCATCTCTTACCTTATTTCCATCGCATCTGACTTGATGCCTGCGTTTTTGGGCAGCGCATCGGATCAAGCAGAAATCACCCCTGGAGTTCCTCCCATAAGAGGGGTCATTTCCGTCCACTACTGCAGCTGTTTTCACACAAATTTCCCCCGCAGTCAGTTGCACATAAAACCCCATTCACTGAAATGTGATCTTTGGATTTCTGTATAATTGCATTCAGTCCTTCCTATCACTATTTGTGTACCAGGTGGCAGCTCCAGGGTTCCCTCAGCACTCGGTCTCAATAGGCGCATCACACTTACTTCTAAAGAATCAGGATCTCGCATCACTCTTACGCTAAACCCCCGAAATGACACCAACTGTCCTTGGAAAACTTTCGGGGCAATTGCATCCAATTAACGGCAATGTGCCCAGCAATATGCAAGCACAACTGCATTAATTTGGACTGTAATTAGTGATGGGCGAAACGGCACCAGCATCTCGTTTTTGATGCCGGTGTCGGTTTTTGATGCCAGCGTCCGTTTTTTTACGCTGGCGGCCATTTTTGATGCCGGCGTCTGTTTTTTGGACGCGGCAACTTTTTTTTTTTTGACGCCGGTGAATTTTCACCAGCGAATTTTCACCTGGTGAATAAATTCGCCCATCACTAACTCTAATGCAAGGTTGCAACAATGACAATGTTGAGTTAATGTTATTCAATTGTCCTTTGCTCATTGCACATGCAGACATAAATAAGCTCTTGGGGACACTGGTGAAAAAGGCAGTAATGAACAACATTTTTGTGCACTCTGCTCTCTGCTCATTCTGCATTGATGCAGGTTTACATTCCATCCGGAGTACAGAGACCACATACAAATGAAGGAGCTTAAGAGACTGCAGGCTTTAATGGGACCCTACCTGAACACCTTCTCTATGGCAGGCAGTAAGGACAGGGCTGGCTTGCACTCTGTGATGCTGGGCTTTGCACTTGCAGGCTTATAGCATTCCCTGAGGAGCAATTGCTTGTTACATGAACATTAATATGATCTAACACAGTGATCTCCAACGAGTGGTTCATGAGCATCATGTTGCTCACAAACCCCTTGGATGTTGATCCCAGTGGCCTCAAAGCAAGTGATTATTTTTGAATTCCAGGCTTAAAGACAAGTTTTAGTTGTATACAAACCAGGTTATTGCCAAACAGAGCCTCCTGTCAGTCCACATAGAGGCTACTAATAGCCATTTACAGCTCATATTTGGCACCTCCAGGAACTTCTCCTCTGCTTAGGTTGCTCTCCAACTTCTTTTACATTTGAATGTGACTCGCAGGTTAAAAAGGTTGGGGATCCCTGCTGTAGAACTTGTGTTTGCTTTGCACGGAAACATTACCTGTTTGTAAACTTTATCTGCATTTTCAAGAAACTGGCCTCTTTGGCTACAGATATTGCATATGAGAAATCTCATATTTATTTAATTGCTTTATTGTTCTTTCTGAAATGGTTACCTAGCTGCGTTGCTGATGCTTTACTTGATTTACTTGTAAAGAGCGCATGCAGCCCTAGAAATAAAGCTCGGTGGTGCTGTCTGGCAACAAGGTTTGATTTCCCAGTAGGAAATTTCTGGGAAACTTCTAAGATTTAAACTTTAGCAGCAACAATTGTTAAGATTAAATAATTTCTTAATAAAGTCGTGTTGTTATATGAATCTATATTGACCCTTCAAAGTGTTGTCTCTCTCTGTACTGTGGAACAAAGGATTAGATGTAATGCCAATGGGAGCTGTGCTGTGCTAGCACCATATAGAGGCTGGAGTTAGCACTAAAAAAATAGTCTCTGAACATGGTGTGACAAAATGTGAACTGCAGATGGTTTCATCTGTGTGTGTGTGTATAATTTAGGGATGCACCGAATCCACTATTTTGGATTCGGAAAAACCCCTGACTCATTCGACCGAATACCGAACCAAATCCGAATTTGCATATGCAAATTAGGTGTGGGAAGGGGAAAACATTTTTTACTTCCTTGTTTTGTGACAAAAAGTCACACAATCTCCCCCCCGCCCCTAATTTGGATATGCAAATTAGGATTCAGTTCGGCCGGACAGAAGGAGTCACCCGAATCCAAATCCTGCTGAAAAAGGCAGAATCCTGAACCGAATCCTGGATTCGGTGCATCCCTAGTATACATTTTTACTTCCTTGTTTTGTGACAAAAAGTCACACAATCTCCCTCCCCGCCCCTAATTTGCATATGCAAATTAGGATTCAGTTCGGCCGGACAGAAGGAGTCACCCGAATCCAAATCCTGCTGAAAAAGGCAGAATCCTGAACCGAATCCTGGATTCGGTGCATCCCTAGTATAAATATATACTGTATATACTCGAGTATAAGCCGTCTCGAGTATAAGCCGAGGTACCTAATTTTACCTTCAAAAACTGGGAAAGCTTATTGACTCGAGTATAAGCCGAGGGTGAGAAATGCAGCAGCTTCTGGTAAGTTTCAATCAAAAAATTGAGGGTTTCTGCTCCCATTGGAGGTTCCGGCGTTTCGTTTTTGGTTGCCGGCGTCAATTCTTGGAGACTATTCTTGGACGCCTGTGACTATTCTTGGACACAGGCGACTATTCTTAGACGCCGGCGACCGATTTGCACTTGACCCGAGTATAAGCCGAGGTAGAGTTTTTCAGCATACTTTGGGGGCTGAAAAACTCGGCTTATACTCCAGTATATATGGTATACAGGTATGGGACCTGTTATCTAGAATGCTTGGGACCTGGGGTTTTCCGGATAATGGATCTTTCCGTAATTTGGGTGTTCATGCCTTAAATCTACTAGAAATTAATTTAAACATTAAATAAAGCCAATAGGCTGGTTTTGCTTCCAATAAGGATTAATTATATCTTAGTTTGGATCAAGTACAAGCGACTGTTTTATTATTACACAGAAAAAGGAAATCATTTTTAAAAATTTGGATTATTTGGACAAAATGGAGTCTATGGGAGGCAACCATTACATAATTCGGAGCTTTCTGGATTTCGGGTTTCTGGATAAGGGATCCTATACCTGTACAATAAAAATTTGAACACTCATATACTTCACCTAAGACATCCATATATATATATATATATATATATATATATATATATATATATATATATATATATATATATATATTATATTTTATGTTATATATTCAGTATTCTGCTATATCACATTCATGGTTCTACAGTTGTACAGTTGTACAGTGCATTTTTTTTGTTTTGATTTTGTTAAAAGCAGTCTCTTTTTTTTAATATATATATATTCTCCATATACATTTTTAATGTGTATCTGCCAAGTTGTACTGGTGTACAGCACCTTCAAAATCCAGTAGCAACGAAATCACTCCAGTTAATGTTTAAAGAGTTGCTGTTGATTTACTAATACTGGCAGCCAAGAAAGTAATTGTAAGGGTTCACTGAAATCTCTGATAACTCGCACTCTAATCACTAAAATGGACGTTTGAGGTCAAAGTTAACAAAGTCTCTTAAGGAACGTGTTTTTAATGGGCAGAAATGAGTTCAGAGCTGAAAGAGTAAAATTGTAGATGAGGTCATTTGATAGTTCTGTGTTGGGTGTAAGGTTCACTTTCCGCATCTGAAATAGAATTATAGCTGTCGCTTTATCTATACATTATCTGTACTGGGATTCTAGCTTGGTGTATTAAACTGCTGAGGCGTTATTTTCCTGGGCCTCCAAATGGAAAATTGTCAGCTTCCAAGAAAAAACTGTACTGTAAACATAATCAGTTCTGGTCAGACTGAATCCCATTATTACTTCATCTTTATATCTCCCCTTTTTTTGCTTGTCCTTAATAAATGATTATGTACTGTACTAAACACATAGGGACAGATTTATCAAGGGTTGAGATGAATTTTCGAATTTCAAGTTATTTTTGTGTACCTCGACTAGGGAATAGTCCAAATTCGAATTTCATGCACTGTCTCTTTAAAAATTCGAATTTGACCATTCACCATCTAAAACCTGCTGAATTGCTGTTTTAGCCTACGGGGGACCTCCTAGAACCTATGTGGAGTCAATTGGTGGACTTTGAAAAATCAAAGGTTTTTTGGTGAAATTTCGGCCGAATACAGACCTATTCGACCAAAAAAAAACTTTGACTTAATTTTGGTTGGTCTTTTTGAATTCGAATTTTGAAGTTTTTTCAATTCGACATTTGACCCTTGATAAATATGCTCCAAAAAGTGATTTGATAAAAGAAGGGTTATTCTAAAGTCATATCCAGGGCTTCTTCTGGAGCCATAATTTAAAAACAAAGCGAAAGTCCCCAGCACAAATGAAGCTTCGCCGAAAAATTCGTAAATTTCCCACGAAATTCGCAAAACAGCAAAAAATTTGAAACCGTTTTTGACACCAGCATCCGTTCTTTTGGACGCCGGTGGCGTCCATTTTTTTTACGGCAGAGAATTTTCGCAGCAGTTTCACAAATGTTTTTGCTGGCGGCGAATCACAGGAATTCTCAGCTGGTGTCAAAATTGACGAGGGCGTAAATTTTTGAGTTTTGCTAATTTTTCCGCCGTTTATCCAGATGGATACAACAGTAGAAGTCTAGTGATGGGTGAATTTTTCTCTTTTTGCTTCACTGAAAAAATGTGAATTTCCTGCGAAATTCGTGATTTTTCAGTGAAACAAAACAGTAAAAATTGCCCATCACTAGACTTCTACTGTTGTATCCATCTGGATATACTTGCTAGTCACATCTGAGCACCTATTACACAGAGCAGAGGTGTCAGGTCTTTGGGGGAGTCTGAAACATAGAAAAATAAACTGACCAGCTTAGGGGTATTTTTGTCAGGAAACACATTGGCAGTTATTCACTAAACTCTGAATTTATCTCATATTTTTTTACAAAAAAAACACAACCAAACTCCCACACCCGATTTGACCTAATTTATTAATAAAAAAAAAACCTCAAATTAATCAGGCGAAAAAAAAACAGATAAAATTGCGCAAAAACCAGATTTTTTCGGACTTCTACCCCAAATCTCTCGCTTTTTTCAGACTTAACTCACAATATCTTCAAATTGAGATTGGTGCCTCTCCCCATTGGCTTAAGGTGGCCATACTTGGGCAGATTAAAGCTGCCGATATCGGTCCTTTGTGTGCCCATGTGTGGAGGCTCCCGACGGTCCTCCCAATCAATATCAGGCCAAAAATTGGCCAGATATCGATCATTCAAATTTCATAATTTGTACAATCCAGGACTGCATCGGCTAGTTGAGCGGTCCTGTGACCCATCGGAGCCCATTCGTAGTATTCTAATCCAATCGTTCAGCCCATTCATCCGATATCGCCCAGCCGTTATTGGGCATTTCGGGTTAAGATCCGCTCATTTGGCGACCAAAAAAAAACTTTGACTTCATTTTGGTTGGTCTTTTTTGAAATTCGGATTTTTCAATTTGAAATTCAACCCTTGATAAATATGCCCCTGAGTCTTAATTACTCTTTTCCTTTTCATGGTTTTATGATTTGAGGGTTCATATTGTTCATGTATAAGAAAGCAGTACAGAACTACATGTTCACCAATATTGTGTTTGAGTTATCCATCCTCTCATACCTCCATGCAGTTTATGTTTTTTACTGCAGAAACTAATGAAACACTTTCCACTATTTACTAAACCTTCCTAGACAAAAATCCTTCCTAGACAAAACCAGAGATGGATTGGAAATTTTCCTTCTTAAGCCTACAAGTGAGTGAATGTGATATTTGTATTCACAAGAGCTTGTCTACAGCACAACCACATTAACTGACTTTCCCTTTGGTAATTTCATCCAGTATGGATTTTTTTAATCATTTTTTTTTTTTACATTTTGCTTTATCTTGGCAAAAAAAGAGAAGTGAAGAGACAGAGAGAATAATACAGCAAAAATATAAAAGAGCTAATTAAAAGAGAGATAAAAGTAGGGGCAAGCTTTCTTCTGTGCTGCTCACAAGAGAAGGTATTATTACAACAAGCCATACAGAATTATGAAAAAAACCATAGTGGCAATTGTAAAAAAATGTTTTAGATTATTTAACATAATTGGTTATGCAGGTATGGAGTCCCCTATCGACGACCATCTCCCATAGACTTTATTTCAGTAAAATACTTACATTTTGAAAAAAATATTTGCTTTATTTATTTGATAATAAAACAGTACATTGTGCAGCATCTTGGTTGTATTTGGGTTATTTCATAATAAAATTACTTTTTTCATAGACTTAAGTTATAGAGATCCCAATTACAAAAAGATCCCTTATCTGGAAAAAAAGCAGGTCCCGAGCATTGTGGATAACAGGCCCCATACCTGTATTCCATACCTGTAATGAAAGACCAAAAAATGACTCTGTGTGACATATTAACAAAGCTTACCCATTAGAAAACAAAACTGAAACAATCCCCAGTGTCAATATTATGACAAAGTATCACAGAAAATTGCAAAAACTTTTCAGATTTTGATAAATAACCCCCTCTGTATCAGATTTATGAAAATTTTAATACATGTATTTGCCGTGACTTGAGAAAATTTTGGTAAAAAATGATAAATTTAAATAGGTTCGGATTCAAGTTTATCAATACAGGTATAGGATACGTTATCCAGAAACCTGTTATCCAGAATACTCAGCATTTACAGAAAGGCCGTCTCCTCTAAGCCAACTGCTTTATTCTTCCATATTTTCAGGGCCTTACTAGTTTATAGTTATTTTATACATATTTAAAGCCGCCCTGAGAATATTAAAAGCTGAAATAAAGGAAGAAAAAACCTGGTGAACTGAGCTCTGTACTGTCTGAATCTAAAGGAATACATTTTAGTGTTTGGCATATATGTAGAAAAAAGTATCTTGTTGTGTAAACATTTGCTGCAGTATAATACTCTTAATTAGTGAAGGGGCAAATGAGTGCCGAAAATTTGAGACACTCGAATTTTGACACCCGTGTCATTTTTGTCGCTCATGTCAATTTTGACGCTGGCATTAAAGTAAATGGGTATCCGAATTATGTTGTTGCGTAACGGTTTTGACCAAGCGGCTTTTCAGCCGCGTGTCCAAAATTTTTGGACGCCGGAGAATTTTCACGCCAGTTTCGTGAAATTTCGTGATTCGCAAAACCGCCGTGAAAATTCCCTGTCATTTCGATTTTTTTTTGGTGAAACGCCCCAAATTTGCCCATCAGTATTTGTGTGTAGATATTACTGGAAGGCTGGATTCTGCTCAGTTGTATCATAGTTTAATTAACTTGTCAACGACTCCATTCTTTTAGCTCAATACTGAGATTTGTTGGTGATGGTTGAACATATTGGTTGAGACATTTCCATTTTAGCAGCTCGGAATCCTGATTTGAAATACCGCGCATGCCCCTCTGCTGTAATTTACTGTATGTGACATGGAAGCTAATTTGTGAGCGGATCATAGTTGGGGTGCATGGGACACTACAATATATTTTTGTCATTACTGGAAACACAAGCATGGATATGGCACTGGAAATGGGAAAATAGACGTGTGTAAAAACGTATAATATAATAAGGTGCGCTGTCACAAAGACTGACTGCAACTTCTTCTAGCCTTTACGGGGCCTGCAAAGACAAAAAAATAAAATCCCATTTTTACTTTATTTAATGAAAAAGAAACAGATCTCCAATATACTTAAATTAAAAAATGTGTACTGTTTTTATAAGAAACCCGACTGCAGTGAAATTCTCCCTTCATTTACTGCTGTGGATATTTTAAACTTTACTTCCCCTTTAATCATGAGTAAGAGGAGAAGGCACTAATTCTTTGTACAGGGATTTAATATCTTTTCAAGATATAACGATTCAATTTAAGTTTCTCCATCATATTTACATTACCCCTGTGAGACTCAAGATAATGGTTGGCCGGCTTGAAGCTAACTGCTCTTTCTCCACCAGGCATGGAAATGTTCACCACTACATACGTATCTATTGGCAAGAAGATATGTGATATATCACTCAGTGATAGCAGTACATATGAACCCTTAAGGAATTACCCAACCAGCTGTTACAAGAAAAAGGTGATAGGTTGCTTACAACAACTTGATAAGGAGAAAGCCATTGCCCTTTATACCACCGCCTGTATCCCAGAGAAGGCACACCAAGATACACAAAGAAGGAGCCCCACTAAGGCCCATTGTCAGCAGCACAAATTTAGTGACTTACAGCATTGCAAAATTCTTAGCCCCGTTGGTAGGCAATACAGTCATATTCAGAATGCCAAAGAGTTTGTAACTAAGATTCATGGCGTTACACTAGAGGCAGAAGAAACAATGGTATCATATGATGTCACTTCATTCTTCACATGTATACCTACTACAGAGGCAATTGAGACTATAAGAAATCGACTGCAACAAGATAACACCCTCAGCAGCAGAGCAAAGCTCAATCCCAACCAAGTATGTGTGTTGCTAGATTTGTGCCTTAACACCACATACTTCAAGTACAGGAACCTTTTTTATAGACAGAAACATGGCTGTACAATGGGTTCTCCTGTCTCTCCCATTGTAGCAAACCTGTACATGGAGGAAGTGGAAAGGAGGGACTTACTTACTTTCCAGGGAACTACACCGACTCACTGGTTCAGGTATGTGGATGACATTTGGGTTAAAATCAGGTCCAATGAAGTGGCGGCCTTTACAGAACACAGTAACTCAGTGGACAATAACATCAAGTTCATAAGGGAAGATATCCACGAGAACAAACTTGCCTTTTTGGACTGTTTGATATGCATCCAAGAGGGGGTAATTTGAAAACGGAAAACCCACTCATATGGATCAATATCTGTTGTTTGATTCCCACCATCCGCTGGAACACAAACTGGGTGTCATTCGAACTCTGCGCCACAGGGAGGAATGTGTGGCAACTGATACAGAGTCCAAAGACAAAAACATCTTAGAGGAGCTTTGAAAGCATGTGGCTACCCAGATTGGGCCTTTGTCAAAACAGCAGCAACCAAGCCCAACAGGAACACCAATAGAAATAACCGCCTGGAGACACATAGTAGGTGAAACATAGTCATCCCATATGTAGCTGGAGTGTCAGAGAAACTCAGGAGGACTTACAATAAACACCACATCCCTGCATTTTTTAAACCTAGCAACATACTGAGACAAAAAATGGTACACCCAAAGGATCCAACCCCTAAAGAAAAACAAAGCAATGTGGTATATGGAGTCCAGTGTAGAGAGGAGTGCACAGATCTATACATTGGGGAGACAAAACAACTGCTCACCAAGCGAATGGCTCAACATAGGAGGGTGAACTCTACAGGGCAAGACTGTCAATCTACACCTAAAAGACAAAGGACACACCTTTGAAGATAGCAAGGCGATTCACACCTTTGAAGATAGCAAGGCGATTTATGTCAAGGTGGAGAAACCATCCCTGAACAGAGGCGGGGGTCTTCGACACCACCTGTCTGCTACATACAATGCTGTTCTAACATCTGTAGCCCGGCGGTTTCAGAACACTTCACACGTCCATTCATGCAACTCTCACAAGTAACACCTCTTTCAAAGAGTTGCATGACACATTGGTAATCTTATCACAGTAACTACACAGAATCTACACCTCTGTGAATTTCAGATGTCATCTCTTTGAAGAGTTACAATGTGCCATTGTGATTGGATTAGTAGAAGACACAAGTCAGTTGCACTGAAGAAGCTGCTCGGATGACTAGTGAAACGTCTTCATTGATTACTCTGCAAGTCCAGTTTTTTCTAACCTTTATATGTCTATATATAGAAAACAAAAGTCAGACTTACATTCCAATTCTGAACACCATTGTTAATTGGAAATTGAATACCTGACACATGAGGGATATCAGAAACCTTTCAGAGAGCCAAGAGTTAACAACTCTGAAATTGAAACACGTTTCATTTGCTAGATTGCACCAAGGCATTACCTTTTGCGAGGTTTATTAAGGCTGCAAAGTGTTAATTCAATATTGACTTTTGTCAGCACCCAACATAACCACACTGTATTTTATATATTCGAGCTTTCACTGTGCAGGCAAAACATATTTGACATTTAAGGTACACGACTTGATCTTTTTTAGAGTCACATTTGCAGGTTTCTATTAGAGATGCAGCCCATTTCCCAAAGAATAAAGCTGTACAATGAAGTATTTGCTATAGAAAGGGAATGTTCATAAACAAATCAGTGTTGGTAAAGCTTTTGGAATAATGGACATTTATTAGAATATTCTATGCAATAAAACCTTAAATTTAAGTTTCCCAGGCCAAAATGGCATCAATTTCAGGAAAACTTTAAAGACTGGGATAAAACACAGCTGGACTTTATGGGACCATGAAAAAACGTTGTAAATTCTGGGTAAATGTAAAATCCGGAAATTGTAAAATCTGGGCTCTACTGTGTGTATGTGATACTTTAACGCAGGGTACACCAAACCCAGAACTAACTTCAAGGTTCCAGTCTCGGCCCACTCTTCTACCTTTAGAAGCCGCCTTTGGCTTCGGGTGGAGCCCTCCGCTACTCAGATGCCGCCAGGTCTTAAGGTGGCCATACATGGGCAGATAAAGCTGCCGATATCGGTCGTTTAGACCAATTTGACAGCTTATCTGCCAGTGTATGGGGGCTTCCGACAGGTTTTCCCAATTGATATCTGGCCACGATATCGATCGGGAAGGTTTGATTTTTACCCGACCGACCCGTCGGAGACCCTTGGCATATCGTAATTGGATTGTTCGACCATACGTCCGAACGTTCGAATTACCCCCGATATAGCCCTGCCGTTAGTGGCGATGTCGCCAAACGAGTGGATCTTTGAGTCTATTGAGGCCAGCTTTATTGTGGGAGAACCAAGGAGAGACTTCTGAGCGAGCAAGGGAACCAAGCGTGTTGCAGTGGAATGGGAGACAAGGAATGTAGTCAAAAGCCAGGTCAGTAACAATCAGTCGATACAGCACAGATACAGCAGACGTAGGAATAGTCTGGGTCACAGACCGGGTGAAACACACAAATATTGCAGTAACAGGGAGAATTTGGAAGAGTAGTCAAAGATGGGCAATAATCAGGACAGGCAGCAGACAGGAAGAAAACCAGGGACAGGCAGGATCAGGAATACACTAGAACATACCCAAAAACTAAGAAATAGACCTTTTTGTTGTGCAGTGAATATTTGCCTGAGCCCCTATGTGCCAAGCACTAAAAGTTGTGAACTTCACTTTCGCACATTGGGCGCAATTGTGCTAATAATTTTGCAGTACCCGACCTTTGGAGGTGGCAGTAGCTCCAACATTCCCTTGCATCAATGGATATACTTAAGCTAAATTCATAAAATGAGATAGGATAAAGACACGGAGTGCAACTGTGCAGTAGTGCAAGGAATGGCTTGGTACACAAGTACATTCAATGTATTGAATTTTTTGCACAATATGGCAAACTTTGTGCAACCGTACCTGCACTTGCCGTAAGTAAATAACTCCTAATTGTTCCATTTTAAAAAGGTACATTTCTTTTGTATTTTAAAAAGGTTTATACAAAAAATGGGAACATCAGAAGTGCATCGTTACTGAGCCTTCTTAGAACTGCCGCCATAAAGTCAGCAAAAGAGCAAAACACTTTTCTGAGTCTATAAATACACAACAGTGTCTATTATTATGTATCAAAACAAGACTCATGGAGCCTCCAAAAATACATTTAATCCTAAAGAAGAAGCAAGGCAGAATGTACTGCTTATCTCAAATCACAATCAATAACGAAAACAAGTATTTCCAGAGCTAAGAAGGTATTTCTCTTCTCTGTGTTTTTTGTTTTGCCAGAATATTATAAAGTAGGTTATGATGCTTTCCCTTCAAATAAACCAATTTTGTAATAATATTTTCTCTTTCATCAGTAGCTTATAGATCAGTGATCCCCAACCTGTCGTAGTAACATGTTGCTCTCCAGCCTCTTGGATGTTACTCCCAGTAGCCTCAAAGCAGGTGATTATTTTTGAATTCCAGGCTTGGAGACAAGTTTTGGT
Organism: Xenopus petersii; assembly: GCA_038501925.1. NCBI lineage: Eukaryota > Metazoa > Chordata > Amphibia > Anura > Pipidae > Xenopus > Xenopus petersii. The sequence continues at coordinate 2,699,097 of CM076675.1, forward strand.
TCCATAAAAACCAGGTGCACTGCCAAACAGAGTCTCAATGTAGGTTGACAATCCACATAGGGGCCACCAAATACCCTATCACAGCACATATTTGGCACCCCAAGAACATTTTTCATGCTTGTGTTGCTCCCCAAATCCTTTTACTTCTCAATGTTGCTCATGGGTTCAAAAAGTTGGGGATCCCTGTTATAGATCATATATGCACCATATCACTGTGCTGATTTGGACAATTTCCGTCCATTTTGTGGGATATTTTAAATAGAAAAGCTCAAATTTCCCTTAAATACTTATTGGGGTGATAAAATTATAGCATATCAGAGGCGGATATTGGTTGATGATTGAGATGATGCAGAGAAACAAAAGCAGTGACATAATTGCTGGGGGAGCAGGGGGTGCAATCGCACCAGGGTCCTGCGGAGACTGCACCACAGCAAATGCGGTAAGAAAACCACTCATCTGGAGGTGCGAGAGGGGGCCCGATGCATATCCTGCACCCGGGCCCGGAACAGTGTAATTATGTGACTGGACTTGCAAAATAAAAAAAAAACAGGTGCAAACTGCAAAGTTTTTCATGTTTCACCAAAACAAAATGCACGGCCAAATTCTCGCCCCCAGATCTGTAACAATTTCCACAAAACGGTATCAAGTAGTGATGGGCAAATTTGCGCCATTTCGATTCGCCAAAAGTTTGTGAATTTTGTGCAAAATTTGCTAAACGGTGAAAAATTCGCAAAATTGCGCCGGCGTCTCGTTTTTGCAGCCGGCGTCCGCGAATTCGCACCTGGCGAATAAATTCGCCCATCACTAGTATCAAGCGAAAACATTGTCATCACTAATACCCTCTTTATCCCAATTACTCTTGACACAGTGTAAAATACGTGTCGTCAAGGAAAAGAAATGCATATAACACCTGCTGCCATTGGCTTAACATAGCACTTCTATTCTCAGAAATAAGCGTTTCAGAAATAGGTTAAACGTTGACAACATTACAAAAGCTATTCCTCATGAAGCTTTTAAATCTTTCAAGTATGTGCAGAATTATGCATTTTTACATTCATGGTCACACATCTATAAAACATCTGCTGTTTGTCAGGCTGGAGAACAGATGAAAGTGCATGTCGAAAATAGACGTCAAATTTGCCATCAAGGAAAAAACAAAAGAAATTAATAAAATATCAATGTGCATCAGTTTAACAGCTAATGGGGGAGGAAAGCAATGGCACAAATGGCAGTAGTTCTGAGAAATGTTCTACACACGGATCTCTCAATACCTTTTGGGACATTGAGGATGACACGTGGCTTTTTTATTCCTCTGCATTTGCAGGAGATTAGTGATGGCAGAATTTGTCCCGTTTCGCCATGAAATTCGCAAATTTCCTACGACATTCGCAAAATGGGTGAAAAATTTGAGAAACAGGACTTTTTGAATGAAAATTGTTGCCGGCAACATTGGACACCCATTAAAATCTATGGGCGTCCATTAATTGTTACAGGCGATGTCAGAAACGCGGAAATCCGCCACAAATTCCCGCATCAAAAACGCATAAATTCACTCCAAATTCACGCCTGGATAATAAATAAACCCATCCCTACTTTAGATTACTATTGGATATTCATATACTGTATAGACTAATTCAAACAAAGTTCATAATATAGCATTCCTTTTTTTGTTTAAAGGGATATCCATCTTGAGACCATTTTATATGAAAGTGATATCATCTGAAAAAACTGATTATATAAGAATATTAATAGCAATAAAAACAACAACCATATGCTTAAAGGAAATTAGAACTCAAAATGGGGGTGCCAATTTGTTTTACACCCCAATTACATTTACATTGCTTAATTTCTACCCTGGATCAAAGCTCTTCCTCTTTATGAAAATATTTACAACTGGTATTGTTATGTTGGGGCAGATTTATCAGGGGTTGAAGTGAGAATTTAAATTTTTAATTTCGAGCTAATTTTTGTGTACTTCGACTAGGGAATAGTCCAAATTCGATTTGAATTTGAAAAAAAAAATTGAAAATCCGAATATTGAAATTTATCACTGTCTCTTTAAAAATTTTATTTCGACCATTTGCCATCGCTCTTTTAGCCTATGGGGGACCTCCTAGAACCTATTTGGAGTCAATTGGTGGACTTTGAAAAATCAAAGGTGGTTTTTTTTTTTTGGAAAAAAAATTGATTCTAATTCGATCGAATGCAATATTACTTCGATTCATACGTTTCAAATTCGGCCAAATTTGAACGAGTACGGACTATACATGCACAAAAGAAACTTGAAAAAATTTTTTAAATGAATTTCAGTTGGTCTTTTTCTATTTGAATTTCAAAGTTTTTTTTAAATTCGACCCTTGATAAATCTGCCCCTAAATGTTACTCTGCTCTACTCAGCATAGGTTTTAAAAATTCAGTTAATAGAATCACAATTCCTCATTCCTAAGACCTCCCACTAATGTAGTAGCAGCCAATAAACACTCCCTACTGAGTGTTTGTTTTTAGCTCAGCCAACCCCCTGCAAATGCTACAGGTAAGCTGCTGCCTACCAGCATCAGACTGGGGGTGTCAGGGCCCATCGGGACTGCCAAATCATGGGCCCCACAACCCACCACTGGGTCACCGACCCCCCTGCCACCTACATTGCCCCCTGCCTGACTGCCACCCCCACCAGCTCAAACCTGTTCTTGTATTATCGATTGGAGAAGGAGGAGGTCCTGGAGTGCAGCCGGTGTAGGAAGAAGGTCTGGGCTGGCAGGGCCCCACCAGATTTTTTCCCAGGGGTCCTGCCAGCCCAGTCAACCAATAAACGTTATAACTGGCACTGCAAACCCCCCCCTTCAAATCCTCCTTAGCCCCTTCCAAGATCCCAGTGTGAGTAAAAGATTATTAAGGCTTACCTTGGGATGGGAAGTTTTAAAAAAAGGTTTTGTGTTGTCGGAAATCAAATTTAAAATGTTCTGGAACTTGCTGAAGAAACCAGGGTGGGACACCTGCCCTCTCTTGCCCCCTTCTGCAGACACCCATGCCCAAAGGTAACTGATGGATTTATATTTAATAGACAATATAGACCCATTTCAAAATTAGCTGAGTGAATAGGGCTTGTGCTTGTACTTTTTGCCTTTTTTTGTTTTAATTAAATATATATCTATGGTTTCTGTTATTTCTGGCACTAAACACTAATATGAAGCCAATTTCACTCTAGTACTTCTTGCCATTTCTGGTCTGAAAGAACTTCAAAGGAGCTGAAAACAAATTACCAGTCCACTCAGACACCTGTGATAATGACCTGCTGAAACGTTTCTGATTAGAGAAGGGAGAGGCTTGTTTGTTTAAAGACAGACAGTTCTAAATGTGTTGAGTTTCTCTTAGATGTCCTGCACTGACGCCAGAAAAAGAAACAATGTTTCTGAAACTTAATTAAATAAGAGACTTGTTGGCAGAGATCTCCGAATACTCTGGAGAATATCCTAGCAACTGCACTTAGATATAATCGTAACTCTCTTGGGAGAACGTGAAGGGCAATTTCACCTTCACCTTCATTAGAATTCTCAGGCCCTAAAACTCTCAGAACTTTCCATAACCTTCCAAATTTTGTAAAATAGCTGTGATATTTAGTGGGTGTGGCCATAAAATAGGTGTGGTCAAATATTGCTGCAATACTTTTATCGTTTTATCCCTCTTTACATTTTTCAAATGATGGGAGTTAAGATATACCCATGCAATAATTTTAAGGTTATTGGCAGGGGTGCTTCTTAAAAGAAATTCTAGCCACTTATAGAAATAGTATAATAAACTCTTGGGGGCAAATTTATCAAGGATCGAATTTCGAAGTTATAGTTTTTTTTTTAACTCCCATAATTTCGAAATTCGAATTAAAAATGTATCAAAAAAATCAACGAATAGATCAGTTTCCAATCAAATATGTCCATTTTCGATTGAATTGTGCGAATTGAAGTAACAGTGCATTAGATCGAATTTGATTCAAAGTTTTTCCAAAAAAACCCTTTGATTTTTCAAAGTCCACCCGTTGACTCCAAATAGGTTTTAGGAGGTCCCCCATAGGCTAAAAACATCAATTTGGCAGGTTTTAGATGGCGACTGGTCGAAGTCAAATTTTTAAAGAGACAGTATATAATAATTTAAATTTTAGAATTTTTTTCAAATTCGAATCGAGTTTGGACTATTCCCTGGTCAAAGTACACAACAATTACTTGTGGGCCTCTATATATATATTTTTTTTTTCTTTTTTTTATATTAAAAAATATTCAAAATATTACTTTAATTATTATAGCTATGGTCCTTCAGCCACCCAGCAAACACCCCCCAAAAAACTCATGCAAGTTGGACATAACAGATACAGTAAAATCCTCTCCACAAGCCACTTACAATATTCTCCACTTGTAGAACGTTATTGATGTGGCCTGTTGTCATTACAAACACATATACCATGTGGCTATGGAAACCATTGAACACCTCCTCATTGTCTATCCATTTGCTAATGTACAATTCAAACACATAATTCCGACTGATCACACTGCAATACGATTGCATCAAAGGAATGCTTTAGCCTACAGGAAAATAAAAAATGCACAATTAGTTTTACATAAACACATTAGCCCTTTTTTTGTACCGATATTTTCCGGTCTCTTCTTCATATTGAAATGAAAAAAACATTCTAGAAATGTACGGACACTCCATGGAAAGCCTGAGTTACACATTTAATGGATTCTGCTCGTATGACTCTCGTGTATAGAACTAACCTGCTCTGTTACTTTGTTCTACATAAATGCACATGGGCCGAGTTATTAAGCATCAGTATTTTTTATCAAGCAGTAACAATGTTTATCTCTCAGTAAAGAACACCCCCAGTGCTGCCAGATTCACCTTCTCCAAATTGTTATTCCTCACATTAAGGGACACATTTACTATGGCTCACATGGTAAATTAATTTTTTTTTCTGGTCAAAACAAATTTCAATTTAAAATCACCAACTCAATTTGAATGTGAGATTAATTACAATTGGAAACGGTTCTAATTAGACTATTCTCCTTCTATAAACTGCCGAGTTCATGTAGAAGTCAATGGCTGGGGTCCCTTGAAGATGTTAATAGTAGTGATGAGCCCAATTCTTGGCAAGTTTCGCTTTGAAAATGACACCCCATCATTTCCAGTGGGAGAGAAAAAGAATTGTGCGTCAAAAGAATGTTGCAAGAAGGTTTTTTTTGGGGAGGAACAATCAATTCAAATTCAATTTAAGTTTTTGGTTTGGGGCTATTCCATTGAACTTTAGACGTTCAAATTTTTTCATAAATAACATACCATACAAATTGTGAATAAAATCAAGAGTAAAACAAGATTTTTTTAAAAATGTCACATTACTCTAAAATGTGACCTTTGATAAATAACCCCTATATATATATATATGTGTATATATATATATATATATATATATATATATATATATATATATATGTACACAGTTGTGTTCAGAATAGTAGCAGTCTGACATCACTAACCTGATCAATCACTGTTTTTGGTAAGTAGGTGTGGTAGAGTAATAGAAAAACAACAGACCCAACCTTCATGATATATATGCCGCTGATTCTGTGAAATCGTTAATTGAAGCTTATTCAAAATAATAGCAGTGTTCAAAATAAAAATAGCTTGTTCAGAGACAGTTTGTCAGACGACCCCAAACACTGAATTGAAGTCACAGTACAGAGTGAAGCCGGGGCACAAACATCATGATATGGGGATGTTTCTCATACTATGGTGTTGGGCCTATTTATCTCATACCAGGGATCATGGATCAGTTTCAATACATCAAATACTTGAAGAGATCATGTTGCCTTATGCTGAAGAGGAAATGCCCTTGAAATGAGAGTTTGAACAAGAAAACAACCCCAAACTCACCAGTAAATGAGCAATATTTTGCTTCCAGACCGACAAGATTGACCTTATGGAGTGACCAGCCCAATCCCCGGACCTTAATCCAATAGAGAACTTGTGAGGTGATATAAAAAACATGCTGTTTCTGAAGCAAAAGCAAGAAACTGTAAGGGCCCGAAGGCGCAGTTGGAGTGCGGACCTAGGAGGAGGCAGGTAACAACCAAAGTTCGTGGTAACAGAAGGATGAGAAAGAGAATAGTCGAAGTCCAGGCAAAAGTTCAATCCAGGCAGTGAAGGGTCAATCTGAAATAACAGGCAAGGTTGGTACACAGGAATCAATCAATAATAAACACACCCAGGAATACACGAATTGTACTTGGGCAATGTCTGTAGTGTCCAGAAGGCTTTACATAGGCCAGGTTTGGCGCCAAAGTTTGGGCGCAATGGCGTGCTGACGCTGGCATCCTGATGCTGGCGTCCTGACGCCGATGCACGTTCTGACGCCGGAGACCATTCCGTTGCCGGCGACCAATCGGTAGGCGGAAAGATGCAGGCGTCATAGTGCTGCGACCAGCAGGATCCATATGGTGGGGCCAGGAGTCACCATCTTGGATGCCGTCGCCATCTTGGACGCCGTCGCCATCTTGGACGCCGTCGCCATCCTGGACGCGGGTAGAAACCTCTATTTCCATTACAGAAATGCAGAAGAATTGTGGAACGTAACAGGTCGTTGGAAGTTGGTGGACTCCATGTAACACAGATGTGCAGCAGTTCTCAGAAACACTCCTTATACAACTAAATATTAGTTCAGTCATTTAAAGGAAAGCAACATCTTGAAAATGTTTTCAGTTTATACAATGAATGTTTGAGATTGTAAAGAAGAATGCAGACACTGCTATTTTATGGAACAGCCTAATATTCACTTTTCTTCACTTTCGGTAAAGAAATAACACAAATGTGATACTGTACATTTTTCTTCATGTTTTGATTTGGAATACAATAATGTGCAGTGTTCCCAATGCATGTGTGTGTGGAAATAAAAGCTATTATAAGGATTTTTAGGAGTTAGGAGTTTTATTCACTTTTTTTTAAAGCACTGCTATTATTCTGAACACAACTGTATATTGTTATATTTTCAATAGGTTGTACAGTTATCGTTTTTTTTTCAAAATAAGGTTAGTGGGCAATATTTACTAGGCAGCCCCTAGTGAATTCAGTTGCTATGTTTTTTTTCCCCCCCCAGGCTGGTGCTCCTTTTTGGGAAAAAAATGCACCAGCCTGGGGAACTTTCTAGTACAGTCTTCTTAGCCAATCCCTCAGGTTAATTAATATCTGAACGTTTTACTCTTCTAAGGGATTTATTTATCAAGGTTCATATTTGTTTTTGGAATTCTAAATTTTTGTTTTAGCTAAAAATCATGAATGTGAACACATTTTTATATAAATTATGCAAAAAAGCATGAAAAACTGTGAAATATTGAAATTATCTCCTTTCCGTGGTCTTGATATTTATTTCATGTAGCACAATGAGAATAATGTTTTCTAGTTACATGTGCTGATTTCAGTTCAAGTGCTGCAGACAAGGCAGAAGAAGTTGACGTGTGTTTCATATCTGGTCCATTCACTTGTCAGCAGAAACTCCAGGTATAATTTGCTCCATTGCACCACATTACTAACTGTCACTAACTGTCACTTTTCAGACCTGGATGCATATCTGGAGTGACAGTTGCTCTATGATAAATGACCCCCATTATAGCTAAGAATCATACCCTAAATGACTGCTTATTATTGGGGCCAATTTCACGTAATGATGCCAAGAAGAGGAATGTAAGGCAGACAATAAGCAGAGCCAGCTAGTGTGATTGATGCAAACAATGAGACCATTTTGGATTTATTTAACTGTATATATACCTACTAGGGGTAATGATTTATGGAGGCATTTGTGTACTCCAAAGCTACATGTTTGGCACTTTCTATGTTTCAAATAAATATGCCCTTTTTTGTTGAAGCAAGAAATGGTTGTAGGCAATAAAAGCAGAAAGTGTATCTAAAACACTTTCCAGAGGGACTTTCACTAACAAGTCTGCATTGGGCAAATTGTAATTTTTTCACACAATATAACCACAATACAAAGTTTTCTGCAAAAATGCCAGTGTAATCTCACTATACACCTGCTCCAACTTTTGCATTAGGACGGATGCAATTTCTGTCACACATTTTTTACAAATTGGACGCCATAATGCAACATTTCCAGAACAGATATATTTGTGTGTCTTCTATTTCAGTTAATGCAACCCATAGTAGGAACCTTGGAGTTACAGCCATGCTTGGAGTTACTGATGCACTCAAACATGATTCATCAGAAGACACGGAGTGGTGCAATATGTTGGTGCAATTACGCAGAAGTGCAAGGGGCTTGTACTTTTTAGTGGCTTATCTTTAAGTTAACTTTTAGCATGTTGTAGAATGGCTCATTCTAAGCAACTTTTCAATTGACCTTCGTTTTTTCTTTTTATAGTTGCTGAATTATTTATCTTCTTCTTCTTTGAGTCTTTCCAGATTTCAAATGATGGTCAATGACTCATCTCAAAAACAAATTGTAAGGGTACCTGGTGGTCCCAGTGGGGAAGACCGCTGCTTACTGCCTCTTCACTCGCTGATACACTAATGACACGTGCTCACGCACGTCCAATTTTCCTTGCCCAACATAAGGTCTTTTTTAATAGTTCCTAGATGCTATTTCTAAGTGTTTTGATCTGTTCCTGGCCTTGCTTGACCTCGACTTTGTCTAGTCCGCTGCCTGTCCTGTACTGATTACTCTTTTGGATTCTGTTTGTACTGCGATATTGGTGTGTTTTATTTGGCCTGTGACCTCAACTACTCTCTCGTCACTTGAATCTGTAAGGCTTCTCCTGATTGGAATGAACTCGGCTTGGGCTTTGACCACACTCCGGGCCAGATTTATCAAAGGTCGAAGTGAATTTTCTAATTTAAAAACTTACAATTTCAAATTTTTGAGTACTTCAACCATCAAATAGGCCAAATTCGACTTCGATTCAAATTGAAAAACCTTTGAATATTCGACCACTCGAAAATCGAAGTACTGTCTCTTTAAAAAAACTTCAGCTTCGACACTTCACCACCTTAAACCTGCAGATTTGTTGTTTAGCCTATGGGGACCTCCTAGAAGCTATTGGAGGCTAAAAAGTTACTTTTTGTAAAAGCCGTCAAATCGTTCGTTTAGAAGGGTTAAATTGTTTGATTCGAAGGGTTAAGTCATTTGATTGTACGTTTTTACTTTGATCAAATACGGCCATTTTCGCTGGGAAAAAAACTTTGACTATCGAAGTACTCAAATTCGATGGTGGAATTTCGAAGTTTTTTTGCTTCGAAATTCGATCCTTGATAAATATGCCCCTCCTTGTTCTCCATTCCAGTTATAACATCTAGTTCCCTTGTCTGCCCAAAACTCTCTCCCTGGTCTTCTCATGAAAAGACCTGGCGGCACCTGAGTAGCGGAGGGCTCCTCCTGAATCGAAAGGTGTTTGTTATAGGCGGAAGAGTGAACCATGATCGGGACCTTGGAGCTTGTTCTGGGTTGGGATTCCGTTAATAACACAAATGCTCTATAAGGCTACACATTTATCATTATTGCTACTTTTTATTAATCATATCCTCTTCTATGCATGTGCCAGTCTCTTATTTAAATAAATGCATGGTTGTTAGGTTAATTTGGACCCTAGCATCCAGACAGATGAAATTGCAAACTGGAGATCTGCTGAATAAAAAACTAAATAACTCAAAAACTAAAATTAATAAAAAATGGAAACCAACTGCAAAATGTCTCAGAATATCACTCAAACTAAAAGTTAATTTAAAGGCGAACAACCCCTTTAATGACTAGCATTGAAATACACCCAACAATTGTCCACTTTATCTCAACCTTACTTACGGCTGAAATGAGGTCCTGAAATGAACCCTGTCCCTGGGAAAGGAAGAATAGCAAGAACCTTTTTTTTAATTGATACAACCTATAACCTACTGTGTGTTTGCAGAGGGTTGGTGACTGTACTGCAGTGCTTGAATTGGGGGTGAAAAAAGTAGAAGGACGCTCTGCATGCTGTGCTAAATATAAGGCACTTCCACAATTATAAACTACACCTATACACCTCATAATAAACCGCACACTTGAACATTTTCAGTTTCAGCCACTTTAAAGTAAAGCTATTTTGCTATTTTAATCTTGGTATTTCTAATGAATAGTTTGATGGGCAAGTTTGATACCCCGTATTCATAGATTTACCTAAGTATGAGGCTCATATCCACACAATGTAATATATATAATTCTCTCTCAAATTCTCAGTCTCTACCTTCATTTTCTCTATCTTCTTCTCTACTGTTCTCACTAAAAACTTCAGATGCCTCCACCTTCTTCATCTAAAGAGAACTTCTTCTCCTATTCTCTACTTCTCTCCCAGCAATCTCTTCTCTCTCCTTTAATCTTCTATATGCTCCTTTAACTTTTTAACCTCTCCATAAATATTTGCATGCAGAAGTGGGAGGAGCAAAAGAAAGCTCTGGTATTACAACATAAAAGTTCCTTAGAAAGCTCAGAAATACATAGACTCCATTTTATCCAAATAATTTAAATGTTTAAAAATGATTTCCTCTTTCTCTGTAATAATAAAAAATAGACTGGAGGTATGGAGATCCAAATTACGGAAAGATCCTTTATCCAGAAAACCCTGGTTTGTAAGGAATTACAGAACTCAGAGCTGAGTTGTTTCTTCCTGTGCCCAGGTTTGCAACTGAAGTATGTGACTTTGGGATAAAAAAATGACAGTTAGTGGCCTATTTATTAAACCTCAAATTTTTCTGATTGAGATTTAAAGGAGACAAACTTATATTTGCCCAGGGCAAAAGACTCAAAAATCCAAATCCAAAAATAACTCCAGCTAAAACCTGTGGAAGTCATGTAAAAGCCAATGGCAGAAGGTCCCTTTTAAAATTGGAACATGTTTTTGCCTTCATGGTTGTTGAGGACTGTTTGACGCTGGTATGCATTTGATAATTCGAGTTTTTCACTTTATAATTTGCAAAAAATTTTTGGGCAACAATTCAAAATAATTTGCATGATTTGAATTGTCGCACAATTTTGTCAAGGCTTTTCCCGCACAGGCAATTTTCGATCCGAAATTGTTAGTAAATTAAGCCCGATTGTGGTTGGGAGTTGGGTCAAGTTTTTGTTTCTAAAATTTTGGGAAACATTTGAGTTTTCATACATAGCCCCCTTAGTGGTCTTTTCATAAATGAGCTGTGTTAAAAAAGTTGGAATATTGGTTAAAAAGGAGAAGTTTTTTTTGACCTGACAGTAAAGGAATCAGGCAGAACAACTTCAGAACCAACTGTACCAGCAAATCAATCTTTTGCCATTGTCTTTACTTGCCCAACTCATCGGTAGGAAAGAGGTTGACCATTACGACCTGCTGTCTTTTTTTTCACCACTCTGCAAGTAAATATAGAACTTTCTTCCTTCATCTGCTGAACCTGAGTCGTTATGCGGTGTTAATTAAGCTTGCACCTGCTGTTAGTTTAACAATATCTCATTAACACCTGTCACCTGAAATAATAACTCCTACTATATACGTACGTCTCTCTAATCAAGCAGGATTTTTTTATCTTTGAAGATGCAGAACTATTTCTTGTGTGCTAACGGCACTTTACTGAAATATTAAACATTCCAATGGAACTGTAACGGGTCAGGGTGTTTGAACGAAGGGGGCTATGAAATCTTCAAGAGGATAATTCTGTTCTATTTCAGCATTTAGTAATTGGAATATTATCAGACCCTCTGAAACAACTAAAACATTAAGAGATACTCCTCAAGGGAATTGTAATTCATAGGATTTACAGCATGTGTCCGTTTAAAAAAGCACACAAACCTAAATGAAGACATTAAAAAAGTTCCCGACACAGAGAGGAACAGCAGGTACAGTAAATTAGCTTTGAAAAGCCAAGAAGAAAATATTCCCTTTCAAGCTGCACTGAATTTCAGCTTAATGACTCGCATAAAACTAGGACTTAAAATCTCTAGAGCCTTTGCCTTCTAAAAATAGCTAATATTCAATTTAGTATTGTATTAGAGAACATATCTGCATCTTTTTCACAGAATAAACAGTCGTGGTGTTCTCAATTGCTTATCACCTTTCATGGTGTGGGAGATATCCTATTTCATTTAATTTTCATCACTGAGTAAGACTTGGTATAAATCAAATAGCTGCTGGTGTTGGCGGAAGGGGTTGAGTTGTCAACACGGTGACCGTCATAAAAGCAGACATGGTAATATGTAAGGGATATAATTATCACTGGCTCATTCAATTTCTCACATAAGAAAAAGGAGAGAAATTATCATATCACCTTAAACTGGACACCTATAAATACTCTAGTGCTTTTTAGTATTGCCATAGGCTGGTTGGATATACAAAATGCACTGTATTGAATGCATCCAGGACACAGAATATAGGTAATGAGGCAGTCCTGATTCTTAAAGGTGAAGTATATTTTGTCTGTGCTTCAGTTGCATTTTCCAATCTCTATTTTAAAGCTAGTGACTTACCTGCATGGACTTTTAGGCCCATGCCAGCCATCTGATAGCCTTCATTACATTTTTTTCCCAGCACTTAATTTGTACTTAACAAGGATATTATTTATATTCTTTAAAAAAAATGCAACATGTTTGTAAGTAATACAATTACAATAATGTTTTTTTTATCAAGGGCACATTCTAGTCAATTAGGCTCCTAAGGCAAGATGAGAACATTATCACCAAACAATATAAATGCAAATAACACAAAGGTAGAAGATTATTTGAGATGGAGAACATGTACAAACTCTTTCAAGAACCTAGGACCCTCCTGGTAATACTGCAAGGCTGCAGTAAAAATCATGGCCCCACCATGTTGCCAAATTTGCTAATCTACAGATGGAATTACCTTATTGAGACTTTTGGCTAAAATGGCTCAATATGACATTCCACCAACACAACGATAAGCATGTAGGGAGGTGAAATATATTTTATTTCAGAGAAAAGCTGATGTTATTCCAATATTTAAAAAGGGATTACGATCTCAGCCTGTCAATTATAGGCCAGTAAGTCTGACGTCTGTGGTGGGCAAATTATTTGAAGGTTTGTTAAGGGATCACAGTCAAAATGTTGTCCTAGTGAATGGCATTATGAGCAGCAATCAGCATGGCTTTATGAAGGATAGGTCATGTCAGACAAATTTGATTGCTCCCATAGACTCCAATGTATTTTGCCCAGAAAAAGTTGCTGGAAAAATAGCCATTGACATTAAAGCATCTCACATATATTATATCAGAAACAGTTTAACTTATCACATTTTCGCACTTATTAAGGTTTTAAGGCCAGTAACACACATTTGTTTATTCTGCCTGTGTTTCTCAGGTATGCCAATGTCTTCCACTCTGTGTTGTGTGTGAGCTGACAGCCATAGCATCAGCAGTCAACTGACAAATAGATGGATTTTAGTGCTTTTTCACACTGAAATCTGTCCCATATGCCAATTTATAGGCAGGGTCTGACTGGAGCCTTGGGGGCCAACTGGCCCCCCTCCTGACCTCCAAACTCTCACCCCCACTGTACGTGTGAATGACGCACGCGCACGAAAAAGATGCACCACAACAGCTTATCTTTATGGGCCAGCCTGGGGAGCATGTCTGGGACATCCAGGGCCCACCGTGTTTTTTCGCGGTGTCCTACCAGCCCAGTCCGATCCAGTTTACAAGCCAATTCCATGCACGAATGAGAGGAAAACAACACATCAGCCTTTCTTCACCAACATTTCTACAAAAGGCACAACATGACCAACTGCATTGATACCTTTTCTAGACATGTACTTCTCTGTTTTACTGTAGGGTGCAATGTATAATGATTCAATGTTAAATTAAGGTCAGTTCTATTTGCAGATTTTACAAACTGTTATATTGTAATTTTTATACATTGCACAAAAAAATAATTTCCCTTGTTTTCTCAAGGAAACGCTCTAATTAGCCTGATGTTTTGATAGAAAACATAAACATAGCTCATTTATTTCATTTTGCCTGATTCAGCAACCACATTGATCTTTCATTTCTCATTACTTTCAACCAATGGCAGTGTGTGCAGAAATAGCCTGAAAGTAAAGCTCTTTTATGAACTGATATCAATTTGGTTTATGTAGTGTTAGAAGCAAAGCTTACATCTGAGCAGCTCCACATTCAGTATGGACTAATCGTGGTATATTAAGGTCAACAAACATACAATTGAAATAACTGGAAAACTGAGTTTCACTTTAAATCATTTTGCTTCTGTCATAAATGTTTTAATGTCCTTTCAGAAAATTTGCTGATATCTTTGTGTTCCATTTCAGCCACTTTCCTCTGCAGAAAAGGGAGATATTTCCTAATGTTTTAAACATTATTACAAGTACCTTGGCTTGCCTCAATTCTTCTAAATAGCTAATGTATTTTTATGCAACACGTGTAGTTCTGATTCCTCTTTCCATTTTCATTTGGTATTCAGAGCTTTGCTCCCTAATTCTTACTACACAGTATATTTCCCTGCTCATATTTCACGGCCTTGAATTCTAACTACACCAGAAAATGTATAACCATCATTAAATGTCATTGGCACGGTATATATTTGGCACACGGGTAATAATGATGTATAAACTGTCTTTTTCTTACAGCGCTTTCATAAATAAGAACTTTGAAAGGTGCAGATGTATTTTCATTATTTATCCTAAAACACAAATTATGTTTTATATGTAAACACAGAGATATATACTGCCAGATATTAATGTTAATCAGCCACATGTAAAGCAATATAAGAAAAGAAATGTACTCACTATTTAACTAGTGGGCTTTCTGCTGCGGAAACCAACAAGGAAGTGCGTAAAAAGAAACAAGTCCGTAAGCAAGGTACCGGCAGGGATTTAGAAAAGACATGGTCAGAATCAGGCAAAGGGTTCAAGGAGGGAGGCAGGAATCGTAGTCAAGGGTCAGGCAGGTGTCAAAAACCAGGATATTAAAGTCAAAAATAACGCTTGAGCAGGAACAGATAAACTGAAGCCAACTTGGGCATAAACAAAATGGTGGACTGGACTTTTAAGGAAGAATTGGCGCCAAGATTAGATTTTGGCGATCAATAGTGACATCATGACGCTCAGCATCATGATGTCAGTGTCAAAACGATCAACGTCAAACGCCATCATCGGGAACTCCTAACCCAGAAGTGCGCGCCGGCGCACAGAAGCCGGCAGAGAGGCATGCCGGATTTACCACAAATAGTTTGATTGAATGATTAAATCCTTCGAATTGTTCGATTCAAAGGATTTTAATCCATCGATCAAATGATTTTTCTTTGACCTAAAAATTGTTAGGAAGCCTATGGGGACATTCCCCAGAGGATAACATTGCACCTCCAAATTAATTTGGAGCTTTCTGGATAACAGATTTCCAGAAAATGGATCCCATACCTGTAGCGCTACATAATAGAAGTATGTATGTACATGATTCTGTGCAATTCCACACACCTATGTGAGTAAAAACTAAAATAATACATCTACAATAGGAATTAGTCATGTTTTTAAAGATGTGTTTGTGCAAAAACTGCACTACATTTTACTACTTTACAGAGATTTATTTGGAATGTCAGGGAATTTGTACAAGACGAATGTCCAGTGCTCACTAGAATTGTCAATGTGGTCTCAAACATTGCCGGATAAAAAAACCAAGAACAAGTCTTTAAAATTATTCAAACAATAGAAATATAGCAATGTAATAAAAGTGAACATGACAGATACTCAAGTTTTTGTCCAACAGCTTCCATTCTATAGAAGAGACAGAAACCCCAAACGTCTTTGTTACTTCTAAAAATTCCTTGAGGCTTATTCTATTTTGGCCATTTACTTCATATGTCTCCTACATTTGTCTTCGTTCCATTTACACTTTAATCTGAGCAAACATGTTGTCATTTCAGGTACATCAATTTGGAAGGCATTCTATTTCACTCCCAACTTTCACCCTAAGGACGCCAATGGCTGTTTTGCATCCCATGTGTGTTTCTGTTTTGGAAGCTTTGTCACTGTTCATGACCCACCACTGCTGTATGACCTGTCTAAAGACCCTGAAGAAAAGAATCCTCTGACACCACAAACAGAACCCCATTTTTCTGAAATCCTTAAAACCATTCAGCATGCAACAGAAACCCACAAGAAGACCCTACAAGCCGTTGATAATCAGTTATCCTGGGACAATGTTATTTGGAAACCATGGCTCCAAATGTGTTGCTCATCATGGACTGAGTTTTGTTACTGTGACTATGATTATGATTTGAAGTTGGAATGAGTGAGAAATAATTCAGATACCCCTAAACTTCTACCCTCCCACTCAAGAATCAGGTTTTAAACATTGTCCAATGTGTCTTTTCCATCAGAACCACTTTCTAAGACTCTACCTTATACATAAAGATTTTTGTCCTTTCTATACTTAGTAAGCCCTACAACATACATCAGCTTTTATGTGCTTACCCTCAAGCGTATGCGCTTGTATTTTGTTACTGTCCTTCTGTCAGAGAAATGACTCAATTGGGCACATCATGAGCTAAAAAATTCCTCTGCATTCCATAAATGTAATGCGATGCTTGAAAGAAAAATGTCATTTTCCCTCTGCTGTACTAAACAGAAAAACACAACAAAGAATGTTAAGAAAATGACATTGGAATTGTAATATGATTATAATAAAATGCTTAATAAAACCACTTCAACATCTCCAGAAGGAGCTAAAATGTAGAATGGTAAAATGATGTTGTTTCAGCCATAACTTGCCCTCTACTTTTATCAGATAAAGAAAATGTATTTGAAGCAGAAAAGAAACTTGTATAAACATTATATAATTTTGCCTTTGTTTTATTCTGAAGCAATGAAATGTAAAAAATATATCAGTTGGTCACATCCCAGTGATATCAGTTTGTAAGCAAGATAAAATAATTTGTGATTTTTTTTTTTTTTTTATAAAATCAAACTTTTAAAACAACAGAACTTATTAAACCCCGAGGAGGAAAAAGTCAGAATCTGAAAATTTGGCATCTCAGACCTGTCGAGGTTGTTTATAAGTCAATGGGAGAAGAGAAGTTCCAATGATTTTTGATGTGCGCTGGGTTTTGTGCAATACCATAAAGTTTTTGGGTAAAAAATCCAAAAAAAACTGATGAAAAGTCCGAAAATCATGAAAATTAGAATTTTCCTCACAAAGCAAATTTTCAGAAAAATGTAATAATAAATAAGATTAAAAGATTATATAGGATTAAAAATCCTGAACGAATTTGATCGGAAATATTGATATCAATTTGGACTTTGATACATGACCCCCTAGATCTTGTGGAAAGTCTCAATGGGCCCCTTCAACCTGTTGGGATGAACTTTACAGAAATGCACACAATGGTGCAAGGGAAACCTGAAATTACTACAGGTATGAGACCAGAATGCTTTGGAACTGGGATTTTCTGGATAACAGATATTTGCTTAATTTGAATCTTCATACCTTAAGTCTACTAGAAAATTAAACATTAAACAAACCCAATAGGCTGGTTTTGCTTCCAATAAGGATTAATTATATCTTAGTTGGGATCAAGTACAAGCGACTGTTTTATTATTACACAGAAAAAGGAAATCATTTTTAAAAAAACTGGATTATTTAGATAAAATGGAGTCTATGGGAGACAGCCTTTCTGTAATTTGGAGCTTTCAGTATAGCAGGTTTCTGGCTAACGGATCCCATTCCTGCAGGGTTCCCTTAATGGGCCTCATCAATAACTGCTTCAGTACTGGTGCATCACACAAAAGTTGCAGTAGACGCAACATAAGGGCCAATTTAAAATTACTCAAGCTTTTCTACTAGATCAATCATTAAGGAAACCTCACATGTGACCTTTCTTGAACAAGAAAAAGTTCATCAGCTTTTAGGTGCTGAAATTCTTCTTATTCGAAAAGGCCAGTTCAGTGAAAAATACCTCAACAAATTAAGTTTTGTTCCGTAAAATCACTGAAAGGCTCTAGCAATGATAAATCAGTTCCTTAGTGTATACTTGCTATTAAGTTGGAATTCTAAGGATAAAACTGCATTCTCAGTTCAAAAAGTGGTAATTTGTGTGCGTTAAAATCAACACAGTCAAGAAAATAAATATGGGGTAACCTGAATTTGTGTTTTTTTTAATTAAGAAAAATCTCAAATGATTCCTTATTTTTCAAAAACTTTATTCAAAAGCTTGATCTTTTAAAAAACTGAAAAACCTTGAATGCAGTGAAATTACATTCTACCTATCATTTTCAATAAGTCTGACAAATTCCAAATTGATCATAAAAACTCAAATTTAAAAAAAGCTTATTTTTTTCTAATACAACTCCCCTTGATTTCGACAAGCTTTTAGATGACAAACATATTTGAGTTTTTGCGGTTTATGCACTTAATATATCTCAAAAATGTGAGTTTGGGCAAATTTAATTGAAACTTGGGATTTCTGTTCAATTTGAATGTTGACAAATCTGCCCCATATTGTTTAACATTTTCAAAATGGCGCTGTTGAATGGAACATAGGTATGGGACCTGTTATGCAGAATTCTTGGGATCTTTTCCAAATAAGAAGTCATTTCGTATTATGAATCTCCGAACAATAAATGGCCTTTTCAGCTCGAGCAATCTTACAGGAAAACCCCGTATTAATTTGCTAATTAACAATGGGTTTCGGGTGAAATAAACCAAGGCAATTATTGTTATTTTCAGCAAACTTACTTTGGAATAAATAAAAACTTTTGGCCTATTTCTTGGCCATTCCTTATTTCTATGAGCACAAAGAGGCTAAATAGATGGAACAATAGATTATAGTATGTAAAGAAAAGAGACTAGGAGAATAGAGGTGAGGAAGAATAATAGTACTGTGAGTGGGCCCCTTGTCTAAGAGTTTCGAGGCAGGTTCCTGGTCTAAGGTTTTTAGGTGGGCCCCTGTTGGACACTGGCGGATACCATACTATTATAAGAAAATTATATTTTCTATGAAAAAGATCTTATTTACATGAAAGGTATTGTTTTATGTGATATACTATATTTTCATAAAGACTTGCAATGCTCCAGGGTACAGTTTCCCTTTAAGACCACATAGAAACAAAACAATAGGGAGGTTCAGTAAAATGTCTCACAGTATTTCTAAAACACTTACATTTTCTTGCTTGCTTTGATGGAGGCCGCTGTAAAAGGAATACATGGTATTGATTTGCTTATTATACCCTACAAATATACAGCAGGCCTTATTGCTCAATGTCTCCATTTAAAAAAAAAAAATAATAAAAAAAATATGTGACCTTCCTTTTTATGCAGCGCTGGGCACTGAGTGAAGACTGGAAAGATTGCTGCAAGATCGGATGCTGCAGGTAGCTTGAAAAAAAGAAACTTTCGGCTTAAATTACCATTCAAGGTCACTACAGCTATATTATCAGAAAACTATCCACGTAGAATAAGAAGCGGCTCGACCCTTGATAGCATGAATCTGTGAAGGATAAAAAAAAAATAAATTGCATAAGCCTTTTCAATAGGTAATTGCTTTTCGTCCATTTTCTTCGGAAATTATCGTTGATGAGTAGGGAGCTGGTATAGGGTTAAGAAAAACAACTTGCCATAAAGTGCAATGTGCCAGTTGCCCTATGGTAGTCCATCTTAGGCTGCTATCTTACATAATATATTGGAAGTCATTTGATTAATGCTCCTGTCCAAATAACTGCTTAAGCTCCAGGGAGATTGTTAGAGCAGGAAATTCAGATACTAACACCTGACTGTCTAGTAGACATGAAAGGGACAGCTAAACTGTCATATCATCATTCATTGTGGTTTCTCCGCATCTTTGTTTTAATAGAATATTACTAAAGCTCAGGTCTTTCTCTCTCAGACATATTTGCCCTTTCCTTGTGCTTCCCTGTTATGATACTTGCTGAACAGAACAAGAAGCCCTTCTCCAATGTTGAGATTTATGTCCGTGAACAGCAGCCCTCTTTAATTATCTCTCAATGAGATTGAGTCAGTAGAGGCGATCCCTTAGCAACTACATTGCATTCTGCCCTTTCACACATTTAATGACAATGACAGAAGATTTTTTTTCTTCCTCTGCAAAGGAAGCTGCATTGATATGTGCCATTGAGCATTCATTTTTAAACACTCAATAATAATGCTGCCAATCTGCTAGCCTACTCTACAAACCCCTTTGAAAATATTTATATCCAGAAAGTGCAGCGTTAGAACAGGGGTGATTATTTGATTCAAATATCTGAAATAATAATTACTGGTCTATTTTTTGTCTGAGGACTGAATGCGCCTTTTTTATGTACAGTATCCATGTGCGGCCATTTACAGGGCCATTTCCATAGTAGCGCACATTATAAAGGGTGGTTTCTATTATACGTTCTGAAATATTGAACATATTTCACTTCCTCGCTTGAGTGAACCTTTGTCACTGTAAAAATATGTACCGTTTCAAAGAACAAAGAGCAATGCAACTATTCCGCTGTTTCACCTTGAAAGACACAGATACAAATTTGTTTTCCTTCATTGTTTTTAGACACATATTCAAAGCCATTTAAATGCATTTTTCAACACTCAGGAACAGATGTTTATTTTTTACAAACAATTAAAAAAATGTAAATGCAAATATTCTCATGAATACTTTTTGAAAACTAGAATAGTTGCCATTTCCCCAAAAACTTTGCATCAAAAACACCCCCAAAAACCGCACAAGAAAAAAATGGTGTTTTCTAATTTGTTTAGTTTTTTTTTCTCCAATGTATTAAAGTAAAGATTTTCAGTCTCGGTGACAACAATTAAATAAAACAATGTGATTTTCATATGTGTTTTTTCAACAACAAAACATGATCATGACAATTTTGTCCAGCTTTTTCTTAAAGATACTAGTACTTGAGAGGAAAAAACACAAGCATTTTGTTGCAGTTTTTTTCCCCGCAATGTAGTTTGTTTTCCTTAAAGGGGGAATTATCCATTGACTTCTACATGAACTCGGCAGGTTTGAGATACTTTTTATTTGAACTTTTAACACCATTGGGGTTTAATAAATCACAAAAATGTGACTAGAAAAAATTGGACTTTAATAAATAACCCCCAAAAAGTGGATCATGTTAAATCATGATCAACTTTTTGTTGATCATTTTTAAAAAAAATAAATTAGCTTCCCTTTTAAACATCAGAATGTTTTTTAGAGGTTCATATATGAATTCCATGGGGCCCATAGACTGGCTCACTCATTTAGGGTCAATGTCAATGCCTGTGAGTTAATTATAATACTGCAGTTTACAATGAGTCCACAGAAGTGAATTTCCAGAGTTTTCTTTAGAAACCATAGCAAAAAGAGTGGATAGTCAAATACTCTAAATAGATCAGAAACATTTGC
This sequence comes from Xenopus petersii, assembly GCA_038501925.1. Classification (NCBI taxonomy): domain Eukaryota; kingdom Metazoa; phylum Chordata; class Amphibia; order Anura; family Pipidae; genus Xenopus; species Xenopus petersii. The sequence goes on from CM076675.1 coordinate 2,720,494, forward strand.
GCATGTGTACATTTATATCTATAAATCAGCTTAATTAATACTAAGTGGAGGCCATAAGGGTCATATCATTAAAGTAAGAAACACTAAAATTGTAACATTATGGATCACCAGTGATACTGTTTTGAGTCAACCCTTGGGTCTGCCAAAACAGCCTCACATTTATCTTTTGGTTGAAAAAAACCATAATTTCCAGACCTTATGCTTCTTGGCTGCTGTCCTATTAACATTATGCACTGATACAGCAAAAGTAATTATCAACCATAATTGTATAATAATGGTATCTGTGCCTGCGATACGGATTGTCATGCTTTTATCCCTTCTTTTCCTTCATAGACAGTCATCTAATTAATAACATGTTCAAGCAATGTTACAGAAGAGGTCAGTGATATGGGGCATAAAGAAATAATAACCTCATAATGACAATTCAGACCTTTCAATAGACTGTATATACTTCTAATCCCCTTTGCTTGAAGAGGCAGTAATAAACTAAGCATTAGAATAAAAATTCAAGTGCAATATTGTAGAAACTACACTAAAACATTGTGGTGAATTGTAAGAATAAATGGATACCACTGGATACATCTAATTAGCTGTTAGGTCATGTTAAATGGTTAACATGTTTATCCTTGGAATATCGAATAATTCAAGTTTTGAAAAAGTATTTCTCATTTCACTGTAATAATAAAACAATAGCTTGCACTTGATCCAAACTAAGCTATAATGAATCCTTATTGGAGGGAAATTATGACTATTGGGTTTATTTCATGTATAAATGATTTTTTAGTAGACTTGTGGTAAGAAAATCCAAATTAAGTAAAGATCCATTATTTGGAAAACCCCAGTTTCCAATCATTTTCTATAACACCTGTAAAATATATATTAGTATTGTATATTTTATAACAATTTTCAGTTCGTTTTGTAGCATTTCATGGCAGTGAAATATTTTTTCGTAGTGTACAGTATTCAAGAATTATTTCAGAGGCAGTGGACCATAGACATTTTTGCACTGCATTGTCTATATTTCCATCTCAGTTAAGAAAGGAAGGATTTTGCTAGTTAGAGAACATTTAGGGGCATATTTATCAAGGGTCGAATTTCAAATTGAAAAACTTTGAAATTCTAATTCAAAAAGACCAACCGAAATTAAGTCATTAAATTTTTTTTGGTTAAATAGTTCATTTTTCGATCGAATAGGTCCATATTCGGCCGAATTCGACTCATACGAATTGAAGGAATAGTGCATTCAATTGAATTCAATTCAAAGTTTTTCCCAAAGTCCATCAGTTTTTTTCAAACTCCACCAATTGACTCCAAATAGGTTCTAGGAGGTCCCCCATAGGCTAAAACAGCAATTAAATGGCAAATGGTTGAAGTCGAATTTTTAAAGAGACAGTACATGATAAATTTCAATATTCAAATTTTCACATTTTTTTCACATTCAAATCGAATTTGGGCTATTCCCTAGTCGAAGTACACAAAATATAGCTCAAAATTAGATTTTTTTTTTCATTCAAAAATTTACCCTGACATTTGATAAATCTGCCCCTTAAGGAGTGAAATGTTTCTGGAGAGGCACAGGGATGAGAAAGGCCTGGTAAATACGTGTTGCTTTCATAAAAGTTATAAAATGGATCCAAGAGTGAGGCATTTTGTATTCAATAGTATTGTAGTTGCATGATAAAAGAATAAGGTCACCATCATTTTGCTAGAAAGATGATTTTGATTTTGATTCCAAAGGACAGGGGAAGCCAGTGTAAGGAGTAGCATTAGAAGAGCAATATATGAAATAAATGAATGTGACAGCAGTTATTCGTCATGACAATCCGGTAGTGGGTAGATCGTTTAAAAACCAGGGCATAAAAAGTGCTGGAAAAAAGATCAGGTTTTGCAGAATATAATAAAGGGCACATTTGCTTGATACAGTGCTTCATGGGCGAATATTTCAGGATTTACAGAGAAACAGGATGAAAGTGCAGGGTAAATACCTCTGGTCAGCAGAATTTTGAATTGTTTCCAGTACGTGAACTAACCATGGATGCATTTAGGTGGAATATCATGAGAAATAATCAAGCAGCAGAAATAAATACTTTATGTACCTGCATATGATGATAACATGAAATTAAGTTTATGGGGCAGGTTTAAAAAGTGTTTCTATTTTTTTTTAAGCTTGTAAAAATCCATTGAAAAATGTTCTCACGCAAGCAAGATTTTATTGTAGTCACCATCATTTTGCTAGAATTTTTTTTGCCATTTTACAAGTTTGTTTACATTAATATATAGATAGCACCCACATCCCCTTTACAAGGTTTTCTTGCCAAAATCTTGCCAAATCAATAAACAATAGGTTGGATCTGTTAGAAAATGAAATCAAAGATCTGATTAGTTGCTGCTGCATCCCGTTTACTAACTGAGGTTTATTTCATGAATTTTCCATGTAATTTGTGGTTTTCCTATATCCACCTGACATATGAAAAGGCTTGGCTGGTCTAAAAAAGAAAAAATATTTTTCTTTTTGGAATAAAAGCAAAATGGAAGTCCCAATATCCAAAGTAACCCAAGTGACATTGCATCCACTGGAGTGCCATAGCAACTGACTAGAATGGAGTTGTTGAATTGTGAAGGAAAATGCCTTGCAAGGTCACGTTATTGCATAGAGTGCTTGAAGGAGAATTTCATGGTTAGTTGCCTCAGAAGTAACACACTTCAAGAAATATTAGCTGTGGGATTTGATTTTTCAAAACGAAATAAATGGGAGTTTATTCGGGAGTTACTGAACATTTGATCAACTTCATCTACTTGGTAGAAAAGAGAAATCTGTACAATATGGAGGCATGTGTGCAGCAGAGTGTTTTAGGACACAACTGAGAAAGGCGATATTAAAATAGCTTTCATTTTTGGTAATTTTAGCAAAATGCACAGGTGGTGATCTATGAATAAAAGTTAAACGTAGCAGGCATTTTATATTGGAAAATAAAAAGACATTTCCCACCAGCTGTTTGACACACTTCTGCAGTCAGCTTGTTTTTGGGTCTGTACTCTATAAAAAAATAAAGAATCCAAAGTTAGTATACTGTCCATGAATATTCACAATTTAAAACAACTGGAAGGAATCCAACAGGACCTACTGTCTAAAGTAAATAGAATTTTCGCCAGGAGCTAATATTTTTGTGAATCCACATTATAATTTTGCCATATGTTTTGTTGTGCCAAAAAAAATCATGGAAAAACACGAGTGGCATTAGCAGAATTTCTTTGTGTTAAAAAATCATGGAAAAACACCAGTGGCATTAGCAGAATTTCTTTTTGTGCTTTTTTTTGCACTGGGAAAAATATAGGTATAATGTCAATATCATTATCATTTCTGCATGTATTTTGTTTCGCTGGAAAGGAAATGCAGTTTCCTTTGTGCTGGAACAAAATTGGTAAAAACAGCAATTGCATTATTAGCATTGTTCCATGTGTTTCGTTTTGCTGGAAAATATAATTGGAAAAATGCAGGAAAAACACATTTGATCTCATGAATTTGGCAAAATGTTGTCATTTTTCAAGTTTTTCTACAGTTTTGCCAAGTTTTCAATGGCGCGAAACAGCCCAGTTTCACTAATCACTAATCTACAGTACTATATTGATGGCACGCACATCCCCTTTAGAAGGTTTTCTTGGCAAAATCTTGCCAAAGCAATAAACAATAGGTTTGATCTGTTGGCTACATGTTAGAAAATGAAATCAATAAGGATGCACCGAATCCACTATTTTGGATAAGGCCGAACCCCCGAATCCTTTGTGAAAGATTCAGCCGAATACCGAACCGAATCCGAACCATAATTTGCATACGCAAATTAGGGATGGGAAGGGGAATTTTTTTTACTTCCTTGTTTTCTGATAAAAAGTCACGTGATTTCCCTCCCCGCCCCTAATTTGCATATGCAAATTAGGATTTGGATTCGGTTCGGCCTGGCAGAAGGATTCGGCCAAATCCGAATCCTGCTGAAAAAGGCTGAATCCTGGCAAAATCCCGAACCGAATCCTGGATTCGGTGCATCCCTAGAAATCAAAGATCTGACTATTTGCCGCTGCAACCCATTTACTAACAAATCTGTTAATTTTTTTGAAAATTTGTGGTTTTCCTATATTTCTTAAAAGCTCAAAAAATTCTAAACCTATTAATTTAAAAAAAAAGAAAACCTTAAAGACCAAACATTGCCAAGTAAAAGTTATTGAGGTCCTATAGAAGTCAATGGAAGCTGCGCTGATCTTATTGAAATGCGTTTATTTAATTCAGACTTTTTTTTGGATTTTCTTTCACTAGGAATGGTCTGAAAAACTAGATTTTTTAGAGATTTTCAAGGTATTTATATTTTTTAGTGCATTGTTCAGTGTTTTTTTTGTGTGTGCAATTTTTATATTAAGAACTTTTAATAAATTCAATGACAGTCAATGTGAGTTTAGTCGTGGTTTCAAAAACCTCTAAAACCACTAAAATTCCGACTTTCGATAAATTAGCCTCCTCGAACCTGTGTTAGTTAATCAGCCCTACCATATTGTTATCAGGGATCAAGCGCATAACTTGTCAGTACACAATCAACAAATGTGGGTCACCTCAAATGACTTCCATGGAGGAAAAACTGGTTATCAATACGTACATTCCTTACAAAGCAGGCAGACACAACAATATTGCATATGGTGTGTCCAGCAGTGGTTTTGACAGAGCTGTGGAATTCATTTTAAGGAGAAATTGTAGGTATATAACCTTAATTAGCTCAACTGTTCTCTATGTGTAGATTAGTGGGCAAAGTGAATGCAAGGTGTGTAAGAAGCAGTAGGACTTGGGAGCTGAGGTTGCATAAAGATGGGTGGGCTACTTTGGGAGGCCCTCTACTGTGGTAAGGCTTGGAAACCATGACTTTGATGACGCAAGTTACTTCCGATGGAACCGCTATTAAGGCTCCCACCAATAACACTCTTACTAAGAGTGCTTATTTGTGGCACAAAGAATTTGTGCCCCAGATTTCACTCATTATGAGCATGTGTGTGATGTTGGGAATGCCGCTAGAGCTCCTTCCGTTATCAACATTTTATTTTATATGAGCTGAATGAATCTTTGCAGTATAGTTGATGATTAGTTTCTTAAACAATGTCTTTTCAATATCTATTTATAGAGTTCATTAGTCCTTATTGAAAGAAGAATTCCAATTACCAGTGGGTTGTGAGCAGTTGTATAAACAAATTATCCATGTAGCCAGATGACTACAAATGTTATTAAAGCCCAATAAGTGCTTCATAACAAGTATTTATCTTCAGTTCTGCTGTGAATCTTTAAAGGATTTGCTACTAGTGATGGGTGAATGTGACCTGTTTCACTTTACCTAAAGGGAGAAGTGTCTGTTGCTAGTGAAAATTCACCAGAAATCCCATCTGTAGGCACATTGCTGATTTACTAACAGGCACAGAGGACAATTCACTAGTGAAAGAGAACATATGTAGTACAGTTTTACACTTTATCGGCAGATGTATTTTCGCTCAGGCGAATCATCGTTACTCCGTAAATTCACTGAAGTTCGAATTTTACAGAATGTTACCGTTACTTTTGCCAGAGTTTCCTTTGCCACCTTAGACCTGGAGAACTGCTAAGATGAAGCTACGTCCTCCTCAATCTTATTACAGTGACATCATATCCTGCATGCCGGAAGTCATAAAAATTTTTAAAAAAACGATGGTGCTTTTTCTTATTTTAAAGCAGGGTTGCCTTCAACAGTATTAAAGATTTTTGTATTAACATATTTCTTTAACCAATTTGAGGGGCATGGCACATTTGTTTTAGGGTGGGCTCATGTCTAGGACATTAGAGTTTTTTTTTTGTCTTTATTTTGCTTCCTTGGACATGTGTATAAATAAGTGGCCACATCAAGCATTTGCACCAACATCTCTAATAAAGACATATATATGACCTAAATGTACCTGCCCTATTCAAATTGACCTAAGTATAAGTGTACTAACCAAGTTTCGCTAGACAGAAACAAACGTTAGCAAAAGATAGATATGAAATGCTCATGTTGACAAATTAGCTCTAGCGAAACTTCGCCAGCGTTCGGCAGCTGAGATGCAACTTCGCATTTTTGTGAATCAGTATAGTGGTTGACTAAGTGGCGCGAAGTGTGATGGATCGTTCGCTGGTGAAAAAATTGCCCTTTAGTGAATTTGCCCCCATTGAAAACTTGGCAAAACTGTAGTAAAACCTGTCAAAAAAACTTTGCTCATCATTATTTGCTACTGTTATCCTCTAGATTAGAAGGTGTGGAAAGCCTGAGCCTTCAGTATGAAAATCTATTTTTGTCTATTGCTCTCTAACAATATTCCTGGAAAGCATTCTAGTCACATTTGTATTTTCAGCAATAACTTTCCACTTAGTTGGGTATAAAGCTTTATGCAGATCAATTTGCAGAGGAGGGCTCACAAGCAGCTTCCACCAGCGACAGACTAACCTGAAGGTGAAACAGGAAGAATGCGCTGTGAAAAGAGGCCGGAGAGTCCGGATGAAGTAACAAGGGTGTGAAGGACAAGGTCAAACAGGTCCGGGTCAGAGGCAGGCAGCTCAGATTCGTAAACGGAGTCAGGCCGAGGTCAGATGCAGGCAGAGTTCAAGCGAGTCAGTAATAACCGGGTCAACAACAGGAGATCAAATATATAATGCTGGGGTCTCTTGGAAATTAACTAAGATAACCTAGCAATTTGTTTGTATGTCAACTGAGTTGATATAGGCCTAGCATGAACTCGCATGCACAGAAACGCAGGGTGATGCAACGCACAAACGTACGCACGCGCGACAATGCGCACGTGCATCAAGGCGCACACTCGCGTACAGACGCACGGGCGCGTTTTCGCCGACGACTGCGACCAACTACTTGCCTGCAGGGACGGACAGGACCAGACATCCCTTCCACCAAACGGTGAGTAGCCTTACAGTTGGGCACTTCAAGCATACACTCAATACAGTGTCTATTATATATCCCTCTCACACTGCATGCTTGGATTCAAGTTTTACGTTTATTTCTCAATTTCTATCTATCTATCTGCAAGCTGAGCCTGATTAGCAACTGTTGTAATCCACTTCTTAGTATAGCCTGTAAGCCTGTTCTTTATTGAACAATGAATTTATTTTGCATAAGAGCTGTAGCAGTATGCTTTCAGGATTTCCAACCTGTGGCTCAACAGTCATTAATAAGTGTGTGACCAAGGGCTATCTTTGAATACTGGAAGTAGTTGTTATCACACAAGCCATTACTCTTATCTCAGCTGCTAAAAATAAATATCATTAATCTGTATGATTATATTTTGCTTTTAAAAGTGTCTGATACATAGAAAGAATATTGACTAAAGCTCACAGTTGGGTAAAGGAAGATACATTTCTCCTTGCGACAATGTACATCAGTTTAATTAATCAAAGAAATAAAAAATATTTGGTTATAAATTGTGAGTCAAATAGCCACATTCACCCACAGACACAGTGATGATGAATTTAAACAGGTGACTCTTTTCCCTTTAAATATTTAAAACAATATTTGCTGCAAAAAACTGTGACTGTGTTTAAAGTACAGTTAGATATACACTTAACTGATGGAGTTGGGATTTGTTCAGCATGTACAATAGATATGCTTCACATAGCCATATACTCTAGCCCTCCTTGTTGATTCAACATTTGTAGAAGCCCTCTAGCAGATAACAAGACCGTTGTTCTCCCCTTTAGCTCATAAGAAGGAAAATTGGGTTTTCTATCATTCTGGTGAAGATTTTAGAATCTCTAGAAAACCAAATTAGGAAATGTTACTCTTGCTAGCCCTTATCCAATGCCAGGGAGTGGTCTGGGTAGACAGCTCCATAGTTCAGGAACTACTACCTTATAGAGTTTTCCATGCTATTCGAAAGGTCTGAAACTAAATACAACTATATACCCAAATGAGGTGGACTTTTGATCACAATTTTTTCCTTTTTGTTTTTTTTTTGTTTTTTTTTTTACTGTGTACTGTCTCTTGTAAAAGCAAAACTGATCTACACGAATGATCTACTTATCATGCTTAGCAGTCAGAATATTTCTCATTAAGCCCCTGCTTGATGTTTAAGTAATTTATATTCTATTGAACATGTACTATCCCTAAATCATACAGTTGAGACTTTTAATACAATTTGGTATAACTGAGACTCAAATTAAGGGGAAAACTTCTCAAAGATAGATTATTTTCAGAATGATTGGATTTTAATTGGTGATAAAATGTTTTACCGTTACAGTTATACAACAAGTAGGATTAAAATTTAGATACACTACACTGACAATCATTTCTTTGAATGATCACATCTTACAAAGATTGAAACATGCTGACTATTAATTTATATAAAATGTGAACAATAAACTCAACTATCAATCTGAGCTTAATTATTTTTGATTTTATAATGAATAGGCTATGCTACTCCAACTCAGACCTGTCTAGAACATGTAAAAGTCTCATTTACAATTGGAGTTGCACTGGGTTTACAGAAAAATCATAGCATTCGGGCGAAGTTTCAACCGCTAAATCTGAAAAAAATAGTACAAATCTGATTTTTTTTTTTTTTACGATTTTATCATGACTTTTTCCTGACAAGGAAACTTCAGGAGAATTTGGGAAAAGTCTGTGTGGATTTGGTCTGAATAGTTTTCAGAAAATAGTGAGAACTTTTTGGATTATGATAAATAACCCCCTAAACCTTATATTTTTCAGCTAATTCAGTCACCAATATTGTATGGCACTGAATGTGAAACAAATAGCTGGCAATATTCCCTGATATAGGCAGAATGTAAATAGTCGCTATAGCACAGACCCAGGAGCATAAACAGAGCTGAGATGCAGAATATTAATGCCAGGGGCATTTTAAAGAGCTATATATTCTGCAGATCTGAAGAATTATGTGAATTATAATAAAATTATAATCAAAATATACAGATCATATACACAAACATGGACTGATACATGCAATAATGAGATTCTCAGAGCTTACAATCTAAAAGTAGAAGAGATGGGAAAGACAAAGTATAGGGCATTGCGTACTGTGGTTCAGCAGGTGGCAGTAGTTTCCAGTAATTCATTAAGGAATTTCAGAAGAAGAGCTAAGCTAACGTAAGGTACACTTCACTGAAAAAGTGTTTTTAAGATATTGTTTAAAAATCTGGAGATGTGGAAAGCATTCAAATCTAAGGGCATTCCAGAAGTTCTAGAGAAGTGCCAAAGGCACATGAGTTAAAAGAGCCAATGAGAGAGAAATAAAGTAATAGTAGTACAGTAGTTTAGTAAAGAACAGGGAGCTATAAATGATAGCTGAAGCCACTCTAGAGTATGCGCATGAGGAGGATCTGTTGGTGAGATTTATGTGCTTGACATGAAAGTGAGATGGTAAAGCTGTTCATGTTCTGTTGAAGGAGTGGGGAAATAAAAAAGAAAATTATTTATTTTTCTCATATAAATGTAATTTAAGGTAAAACTTGGACATACAAGTAGACATGACAGATCAGAAGATGAGCAAATATAGGCACCTGGAATTGACAGTAGGCTGTACATTTAAAGTAAGAGGAGAGAGAAGAGGCGGGAGGAATTATTAGAGTTGATATATCATATTTCCAGGCATACAAATACGCAGTAAACATTGTACACTACAGTGTACTACAAGTGGGTGTGTGTGATACAGCCAACCTTTTGGTTAGGTACATGCTTCTTCTGATTGATGTTGTTTTTCCCACCTGAATCATCATCTCATCTTCTAACACATCAAACCTTAAACAATGTATTCTTCTTAATTAAAGTCTGTAGCAATGTAATTCAAGCAATTTTCTCCATTCCAAGCTAATAGAACATGCAGCAGTATCAAACCTTTCTGACTTGATTACAGTTATATTACAGATTACAACTGCAGTGAAAAGTTAATCCAATGAAAATGATGATGATTCAGAAAATATGTAAAAGGACACCAAGGGTTAATGGTACATGTTCAAAGCTAAAACCATAGCCCCAATCAGTTGGTACCATTTTAACTTCCACATGGATGTCCTTGTTGCTACTGTATGTTAGATAGTACATTTGCTGCATCTAACTCTCTAAGGTTATTGATCAGTATATTAATTTACAGACTGGAATATGTTTTGGGAAAATAAGTATGAAAGACCAAATTGTGCTTTTTTGAATGTCACAAAGTTCTTATTAATGTTTAGTCAAATCATATTATTAAAAAAAAGAAATCTGGTCTACACACATACAGTATTTATGTGAACATGAGGCAATCATTTTGTCTTAAGGCAAAAATGAAACATTGAAATCTGAACATATCTCTTAGGACTTTGTAGACTTCTTTAATAACAAAGTTGATTCTATCCACAAACAATATTCTGAGCCTGAAGTCTTAAAACTTTTCCAGCTCTCTCCATCAACAACTAGCTCACTTCATCATATGCCATCACCTCTACTAAAACAGTGTGATCCCATCCTTACTCCAGTACTTACTCATATATTCAGTTCTTCAATTATTTCTTGTGCTTTCCCCATTATTCAAACATGTCTGTACCATGCCCATTCTGAAAAAGGCTACATTGAACCCATCCCGTTAAACTATTGTCCTGTCTCTCTCTTACCACTAGCCTCTAAACTTCTGGAATGTCTTGTATTTTCCTGTATTAATAATTTTCTCCACCAGTAATCTGCCTGACCCTATGCAGTCTGGCTTTTGACCAGCAAATGATCTCCAGACTGCTAAGGCCAAAACAAATTACTCTATTATCATTCTCCTGGACTTCTTCTTTTGATACTGTTGACCATTCTGTTCTAATGCAAATTCTCCATTCAATTGGTATCAGGGATCGAGCAGCATCCTGGTTTTCTTTCTACCTTTTGGACTGCTACTTACTTTTGCTAATAAATCCTCTCTCTCTCTGTTCATGTTAGTGTGGGGGTGCCTCAGGGTTATGTACTTGGTGTTCTCCTTGTACACTCTCTCTTTAGGAGAACATATCTTCATTTGGCCTTAAATATCACCTGTATGCTGATGACATCCAGATATATTTAGACACCTCTTCACTAACTACTGACATTCAAACCGAGATCACAGAATGCCTAGTAGCTATCTCCTCCTGGATGAACCAACACTACCTCAAGCTCAATTTGGCCAAAACTGAGCTCATGGCCACCCAAACCTAGCCCATCTCTTCTTTTCACCATTACTGTTAATGGCATGACCATTAATCTTATTATCTCAGCACTCTGCTTGGGGGTCATCTTTTACTAGTTTATCTCCTTTAACCATATTAATACTACTGCCAAAACCTGTCACTTTTTCCTTCCCAATATAGCCAAGATACACCCCTTTCTTTCAGAAACAACAGCCGCAACACTTATCCATGTCCTTATCCTATCCTGTGTAGACTATTGCAATCTCCTACTGACCGGTCTTCCTGACTTCCATCTCTCTCCCCTCCAATCAATCTTACACTCCATTACCAGGATCTTCCTGTTCTTTCCTAAGAGGGAACCTGCTCAACACCAACTAAAATCCTTAGCATGGCTGCCTGTAAAGCAAAGGATAGCATATACAATCCTTCTGCTAACATTCAAAGCCCTTCAATCCTCTGCTCCTCACTACATTTTTTCACTTGTCTCACTGTACAATCCTTGCTCGTCTTATCCACCTTCTTATCATACAATCTACACTGCCACCTCTCCTCTCAAACCTTTTTATCTTGCTGCTCCTTACCTCTGGAACTCTATCCCTGAATACCTCTGTAAGTGGTGCTCTCTTAATCTCTTCAAGAAAAAAAGGTAAACGTCTACATTTTTGAGCACTAGAACATTAGTCTAGTCCTGGTGCCTATTGAACAATGCCTTTACCTTGTGCACTTTTTCACCTCCAATTTATGCCTATATGTTAGCCACCCACCCACTTAGACTGTAAGCTCTACGGGGCAGGGGCCGACTTCAAATAGCACTTACACTCTGTTTCCTTTTATGAGCACTGTACATATTTATTTTATTTATTGCATTCTTTTATACATTGTACTTTAATTGATATTGTACTTTTATGCATTGTACAGAGCTGCGGCTCTGTCACAACGCTTTACAAATAAAGTTATGCATACATAAACACTTGATACAGAATGAAACTCCTACATATGTGGTTAATTGGACATTTAGAGAAATATTAAATTCATATCCATTCTAAAATGATTAATTTTCCACCAAGCAGATGTAACAACTCACTGAAGTGAAATGCATCATCCATTATATGCTATTATTTTCTGCATGCTACAATATGTTATCTACAGACTGTTTGTTTAGTATTTAAGCATATGTCTCTGAGGGACAATTTCACTTTACAATGATGACAGCATGGCTGAAATTCTTATAAAACATATTTCAGCATTAAAAAGTACATCCAACATTACCATTGAGACTCATATTCACAAGGTTTTAAGAAAACCATTTCTTCCTTTAAGATGTAAGTACTCATTATGAACAGCACATTCTTTTCTTTATTCAGGTAACCTTTGCTCCAGCATACCGATGCTCTGAATATAGAGATAAATAATACTGACAGCAAAAGTGAACTGTTTTCACCATTGTCCTTAAAAACACTTTCAAAAGCCATGATCTATAATTTACTATTTTGTGTGTGTTTACTGGTCTCATAAACTGTTTTTAACAAGAGCATGGCAAGGACATTTAAGACGTTATAGTCATAATATTTTCCATTTATGTTTTTTTAATACCGTATATACTCGAGTATAAGCCGAGTTTTTCAGCCCCCAAAATATGCTGAAAAACTCTACCTCGGCTTATACTCGGATCAAACGCAAAAACGGTCGCCGGCGTCTAAGAATAGTCACCGGCGTCTAAGAATAGTCACCGGCGTCTAAGAATAGTCTCCAAGAATATTCGCCAGCGTCCAAGAATGGTCGCCGGCATCCAAAAACGAGACACCGGCACCTCCAATGCGAGCAGAAACCCTCAATTTTTTGATTGAAACTTACCAGAAGCTGCTGCATTTCTCACCCTAGGCTTATACTCGAGTCAATAAGCTTTCCCAGTTTTTGGAGGTAAAATTTGGTATCTCGGCTTATACTCGAGTATATACGGTAATAATATTTGACACTGCAGTTAAGTCAACAATACATATTAAAATATTAAATGTTATATACATACAAAAATAAAAGCTTTATCAGAAAAGGCAGCAAATTCATAGTGACAGTTTTGTGATTATGATTTATTTTTCTACGCCTTCAAATTCTCAGGTGCTTGAGAGATCTCATTTAAAAATGCAGAGCAAGGACTTTAGGCCATCTATTGTGTTCTTGATGGGTTTGCATCTTTCCTCTGATAAAGATATCCCTTGTTCCTCTGTAGCAGTTCACTCCTGAAGTTTCTGCATGTTGTATTTAATAAACCACAGTTAAACATTAAGCTCATATGTTTTAGTTGTAATGAGAGTGGTGGGACATGTATCTCCAGAGACTTTCATTTCCTGAAGAATGAAAATGTGTCCCTATTGATTCAGATGGAGACTCAGGATTGCAGAGATGCATTAGACAGCAGGCTTGCTGTTGGCAATTCAATGTGGTCATCTTGGAAGCTCTTTTTTGGATCCTGGTTGTGGCCAGGGGTTTACAATATTATTTTACCTTTTTAAAGGTCCCTGGTAAGGCCTCACTTTGAGTATGCAGTGCAGTATTTGGGCCAATAAAACTATGAGAAAAGACTATCAAGGTTGAACTATCAAGGTTGAGATTGTTTTCTCTGGACCTGAGTACTCTTTATAGGAAGATTATAGAACATTATAGTCAGATAGTGGAAGATCTTTTTTCCCATAGTAAAGAACAAGACATCAGGAACCAAACCTTTATTTTCAAGCAGCAAATATGTTATTGGAATTGAGGGCAATGAGACTTAAGAATATGTTGCTGCTGATGTTGTGATGGCAAATTCTATTAATGCCTTAAAGGGTGGTTGGATGACTTCTTGGACAAGCCTACAGTGAACCCAATATCTAAAGATAGTGGTCTGTGTATGTATGTAGGTGTATATGTACTGGGGATCATTTGGACTAGTCTTTTTCAACCCAAAATAACTATGTAAGAATTTTTTGGCCATAGCTATGCAATGAAAGTGAAAACCATTATAATTTCCTTGTTATACACCTTTTCTTTATCCAGATGAACATTGTCAATGGTTATAAAAGCATTCACTAAAGATGATGAGATGACAATATGTATTGTGAATAAAAATGCCTATAAAAACTATATTAATGAGAAAGACTGGTGGACAGGGAAAGGGTGTTGTTAAAATCTTGTATCTAGGATCATAGTACTCATGATTTTCACAATACTAATTAACGTGCAACATTGCTTTCCAGCAAACATTGCATTTTTTACAGATGATACAAGACCCCGTAAAGGTATATCCAAAAACCAATGTGCAGTTTATTTATGGGAACGGTTTCTGTCTGGAGCAACCTTTACTTTGTGTTTGGTTGACAGTCCTTTCAAGCTTAAAGAAAAAGCTTAAATGTTGTAAGTGTAAACTTGTTCTTCCTTTTGTTTTCATTTTCTTTATTTCCCTTCTTTTTTCCCTCATTATATCTGGGCATGTACCTTTGTATTTTTATTCCGACATAATTAAATGAGTCAGTAACATTTTGTTTCCCTTTGTGTACTTTGAACACACAATAAAAACAGCTGAGTCTGCACAGTGGCTTAAATTGAGATATCTTCTATTCTTTTCAGTATCTTTGATTTTCCTTGCTGGAGGGAATAAATGGATACAGAGGAAACAAGAACTCCTTCTTAACTCTCTCCAATCTAAAATCAAGAACAGCTTACATTTTTTTTTTTTTTTTTTTTGCAGATTTACTCGTTTTATGTGAAAATCTCATTTACTCCATGCTGCGGGCTTTCCTTTGTTGAAAATGTATTTCTCAAATGCACAGAAATATATATATATATATATATATATGCACAGTAAGAAAGGCTATAATATGATCTAAACAAGTGAAAAATTGAAATGGAGAACAATAAAAGAAAAGCAGAAAGACTTTAGCTACAATTTCAGCTTCAGATTCGGACACGTTTATATATCTGGGTGTTATATCCGCAAAATGCGATGATTAGATTTGGCACTAAGCAGTTTGTAGTAAGGTCAAGTTTTAGGTGGAAATGTTAGTTATGTTGGATTTCAGTAATATTTTGTGTTGCTGCTGCAGGTGACATTTAGAATTTTCTGCACCAACAAATGCTGCATGATCAATGCTGAACTAGGGCAGCTTTATAATATTGTAAATAACACTGATATGAGACCTATTATCTGGAAAATGTAAGGCATTGTTTTTTTCAGGATAAATGGTCATTCTGTAATGCAGAGCACAGCACCTTACTTTACAGTATTTGAATCTTAAAGTAAAATGAATAGGATTGTTTTCCAATCAACATGGACTTTTACTAATTACTTAATAATCAAATACAAAGCAAGGTGGTTTCAAGAGTCAAACAATTTTGATTTTTTCAATAATTTTGTCAAATCTTTTCCCGCATAAGAAATTTTCATGAACATTTACTGATAAATAGGGAGGGGAGGCTGTGCAGAATAGGTCAGAGAGGTTTTCTGAAAATAGTGAGAACATTTTTGGATTTTGATACATAACTAGTGATGGGCGAATTTATTCGCCAGGTGTGAATTCGAGGCGAATTTGCGCGATTCGCAGCCAGCGAATAAATTCGCAAAACGCCAGCGGAAATTCGCCCGAAAAAAAATCGCCAGCGTCAAAATTTTTTAAAAGATTCCATTAACTCTAACCAATCAGTGTATCAACCACACAGTAAGAAAGAAAAAACTTGAATTTTTGCGCATTATTAAACCCTGGTGGTATTAAAAGAATGAATAAAAAAGTAATCCAATTTATACCTGTCAAGTTCATGTAGCAGTTAATGGCAGATGTCCCTTTTATTTCCTGATCTGTGATGGGTTTTGTTCAGTAATCTGAAGATTTTGTAGTTTTTGGGGTTCAAATCCAAAAAAGTTGCAGGTTTTATGATTTTTTCTCAATTTTATCGCTTTTTTCCTCGAACAAGAAATTTTCAGAAAAATGTATTGATAAATAGGGGAAAATGTTTGTGCAGATTTGGTCAGAGTAATTTTCAGAAAATAGTGAGAATTTTCCGGATTGTGATAAATAACCCCCTTAAAGTTGCCCCTCGGTCAGTATTTTTGGCCAGTGTATCTTAATTTTTAATAATTATAAATAATGAGAATTGATTGAGAATATTAAATAAGAAAAAATGCAAAACATGCATGTCTTCCTGTATGATTGCCTAGCTCAGTGCTGTTCTATTTCTATGGTACCAAGGGCTGGAATTTTTCTGGCCTATATGGTGGAAGGTCGGTAATGAAAGCCAGTGATGACCACTCCCTGTTTTTAAACCACACCCACTTTAAACCACACCCATGTTGCCACAAGACCATGTGCACACCAAAAGACAAAATGATTGGTGCTCACTGCAGGGATATCATTTATCACTCATATGTGAAAAAAGTTTAAATCAAATTAAAGGAATTGTTCAGTGGAAAGATAAAAACTGGGTAAATAGGCTGTACAAAATAAAAAAAATGTGTCTCATATAGAGGCTGTACTGGTTGTGTAACATAATAGCCAGAACACTACTTCCTGCTTTTCATCTCTCTTGCTTTCCACTGATTGGTTACCAGGCATTAACCAATCAGTGACTTGAGGGGGGCACATGGGTCAGAAATGTTGCACTTGAAGCTGAGCTGAATGCTGAGGATCAATTACAAACTCACTGAACAGTTATGTCCCATGTGGCCCCCCTTATAGTCACTGACTAACTCAGAGTTAGAGAGCTGAAACACAGGAAGTAGTGTTCTGGCTATTATCTTACACATCCACTCACTCCAGACTTTATACATTATATTTTAGCCTAACTAACCATATTAGATACATTTTTTATTTTGCACAGCCTATCTATTCACCCACCCTCAAATCCATATGCCTCCTCCCCTGTGGATAACACAGCACCCCAACACATGATTAAACACCTTAGCGGCACCTAACAATAATTTTCAAATGCTAACAAACCCCCAAAACAAATACCAGGCTTATATTCCACAGGCAGAACAGGGCACACAAAGGGAGGATAGTAAAGGCAGAGTTTGGCACACACACGGAAGAGTAGAACAGTTATGTCACACACAGGGAACTTAGAACATTTTAAATGTAATATATGGTAAGCAGACACAGCAGGCAGAATTTGATGTGGGGGGGCACACAAGGGGGGGGGTCTGAATCAGCATCATATTTGGCCCCAAGTCACCAGTCAATAATGAAAATATATCCATCTTCTAAAGTAAAACAACTTATTTGAAAGTTATTTGCATAATCTTGGATGTCACAACTGATTAATGAATAGTACGTCTGGAACAATATCAAAATGAAAGATTGAAAGCATTTAACATTTAAGTAACCAGAACTTTATTTGTTAGTAACTTTTTTGAAATGTAAAAATTGAAAATGCAGTCACCAAGGATTGCCATGATCATATAAAAATGTACGGCCACAGGAAAAGTGTTTTTTTTTTACAGGTCAAGGCACTTCAAGCTGAGTTCTAATATCTTTATTCATTTTCGAGGTTACAATATCTGTTACTGTGTAAAAAATATTCATAGAGCTTTTTCTTTTCTGTCTCAGGGTTTCTCCAGCCCCTCTGCCTTAATTTTTTTCCCCTTCTGTAAACCCATAAAATGTGACAGTTCTTCTCTCTCTCTCATTTTGTTCCAATTCTACATTTATAGAATAAGTTTGCTGCCTGGCAATGATGTATTTACTGTAGGTCCGGTACCACCCTAGGCACCAGACCATAGAGCATCACTCCAGAATACACAACAACAAGACGTCACAAGACGTCACACTCACAGTGAACATGGCCTCACTTGGCAACATTTATATAGTGAATAAAGTGCCCCTTTATGTTAAATATAAGGATAATAGAAGTCACTGAGGAGTTCCATGACCATGGATAAATATTTGTGTAGGGATGTGAAAATTTAGACACCCATACCCTTTATTGACAGGCACATTCTTAGTGATATTGACGCCTAAGTGGGTCCTTATGGGGGCTTTGTGCTTATGTAATCCCTGCAGTTCTCACAGTGGATGCTAGATGGCACTGTGGCACAATATAAAAGGCTTGCAAACCATGAGGTCAGTGTCCATTGTTGCTGAACCTTTCCTCTGTTAGGCCACAGAGGTTAGGGGTGGTGGAACTCAGCCTGAGTATAGTGACGTGATAGTTATACCCTCTAATAGATCACTCTAGGAGTGATAGATAGGGTATGTAGCGGAGCAGCTCAAAGCTCCGACGAGGATATTAGAGGGATTAAGATCCCGAGTATTACTGATCCCATAGTAGGGCCTAAGTGTTAGACTCAGGGGAGTACGTAGTCTTCTGAGTTCCACCTAAGGTAATCCTGAAGATTGGAGAAATACCTTCTGAAAAGCTGCCTAACTCTCTACATGTACTCTTTACTTTGCAGAGAGTCATTCTATGTTTGATACAGTGAGTATATCTTGTTATATTGGTTGATCTATGTGTTACTCTATGTTCAATACTCCATTGGTTAATAAACTCAGTTTATGGTTTAAGCAAAATAAAACTACTGGCGCCCAATCTCTTGTGCATTGCACACAATTACATTGAACACAATTACAGTTGCACTACACCCTGCCTCCACCCCGCTGCGAGGGCTTACCCCTGGGAGAAAAGAGTCTTATGGGTGGTATTAACCCACTCAGAAAGTAGCTAAAACACACTTCCATAAAGTCTGATTATTATAGCGCTACATTTGCATTGCAAACAATTTAGCCTTTGCAAACAGTTTGCAAACCTTTTGCCCCTCACACAACAGTAGGATAGCAATTGTGAATTTTATAATTTGCTATGTGCAGTGTATGTAATAAAACTTCTTACATTAAAAAGGTATAAAAGTTTTCGCCACCTTCAATCTGTCTTAAAATGTTTGCAATGTGCAATTAAGATTTGCAATGCAATAAAAATCTAGTGAAACATTGTGACATTCACAATTTTATTACATTCCCCCCTAGTACCAAGAGGTGCAGATCTTGGCTCTCCAGAAAGGATTGAAACACTGTGTTTTGCCTCTGCAATTAGCACATCCCTATTCATTATCAATTGCTTAGTCTTATATGCGTGATGAGTTTGATTATAATAAAATGTACCTACTTTTGCATTGTTATACACAGTCAGGGCTGGAACAAGGGGCAGGCAGAGTAGGCACGTGCCTAGGGTGAAAAGAGACGGTGCCAGGCATGGACCTTCTCTGCCTCTCCTACCCCCTAGTCCTGTCCCTGCTCGCTGCTCTGGCCGGCGTTTGTGCTCTTTTTTGCACATGCTCTCTGTCCCTTTCATGCGGCATCTTTTTTTGAATGTGAGCCTTTTCACATATTGACCATAGAAACAGTTCTAATTCAAATATTCACCTCCTAAAACCTGCCGAGTTCATGTAGGAGTCAACAGTAGAGGTTTGTTGAACCATTTGAAGATGTTAATTGCCTTCCTGACATTAGAGTTTTATTTTGGAGCAAAAATTTATCTGAATTTGATTTTATTTTTATTTTTGAGTCTTTCGTATTCGATCAAATGTTAGACATTCGAGTTTTTTTCTTAAATAGCCTCCCATTCGAGTTGTAAGTACATTCAAATTTATTAGAGTACAAACAATTCACATAACTTCAAAGTCAATCAGCCCCTTTTAAGTGTAAAACACACAAAAATCTTGAATGCAAAAATTTGAAAAGTAAAAGGTGTTGAGGTCCTATAAAATCAATGGGAGCTTCACTGTTCTTACTAGACCATTTTTTTTAATCAATTCAGACTTCTGATTTTTTCTTTTTCAATAGAAATTATTAGAAAAACTAGCATTTTTAGAGGTTTTTAGAGGTTTTTTAGCACATCATTCAGTTCTTTTCTTCTTCATAGAGAGAGAGAGAGAGAGAGAGAGAGAGAGAGAGAGAGAGAGAGAGAGATCTTTTTCAAGGCAAACATACCTACAACAAGTTACATCATATATATACCCACCCCTCATAGATGCACACAGGAAATCGCCAACTCCCAGTTCAGATTTAAAGTGAAAAGTGCAATAAATACTCAATATATCTTAAAAAACCTGAACATGTATATATATAATAATAATACTATAATATAATAAAAAGATGTACTAAAACATCAGGAGGCAAATTCACTAAAGGGAAAATTTTTGCAGTGACCACTTCGCCACACTTCGCCAGGAGCAAATTCAATACCAGTACGCTAATGAACTAAAATGCTTGGCTCAATATGAATAGGGTGGGTACCTAAAGGTCGTATGGACGTCTTTATTATCAATCTTGGTGCAAATGCTTGAAGTGGCCACTTTTTAAAACAAATGTCCAATGAGCCAAAATAAAGACAAAAGAGATCATCTAATGTCCTAGACATGAGCCCCCCTTTAAACAGATGTGTGTTACCCCTCAAATTATTTAAAAAAAATGTTCATACATAAATGTAAAATGTATTTTAAATTAAGTTAAGTGAATTTTAGTTTATTTGCGAAGTAACAACCGTTCGCCAGAGCCAAAAATCGCCAGGCGATATGGTGTGAACGAACACTAGCGACGATCTCTTTCGCTAGCGACTTGTCCTCTACTCCTGTTAGTAAATTGGCGAAGTCCCTGCAGATAGGATTTTCACTAGCATCAGCCATTTCTCGCTCTGGCTGGCTTAAACATCTTTGAAAAAATCCAAAATGGCCATATGTTCCACAGTGAAAAGCATAGTCATCTTGGGGTGAGAAGGGCAGCAGCAGCATAGGGATGAAAGAGGAGGGGGAGGGAGAGAAAACAATTTAATGAAAAAAACATAGTGGCACAGTAGGTCCCACAAATCAATGGACCCTGGCCAAATGCCCCTTTTACCTCTTTATTAAGGTGGTAACAGTAGGGGGTACCTTATTGCCTATATACATTTGTCAGTTCATTTAAAATGTATCTTAAATTAAGTTAAGTTATCCCATAATGAAAAAGGTTAAAAAATGGAAAGCTCTTGTTTGGAATACCCCGGTTTATATTTGATAAATCAGCACCTCAATGTTTTTTTAGACAAAAGGTATATTAGCCCTTTAATGAATTCATCCTTTGTTTAACTAAATAATATAGCCTTGTTCCCGTAAACATCTTCTGCTAAAAACTGTGCACAGTGTGCACTTTATAAATAAGATTATACTTACAATGCAGCTTTCAATGTCTGCTGCTGAGAAAGGAAACATTTAATGACTAAGAAGAAGAAGATCTCAACGTTTGCTTATGTAAATGATGTAACAAAATGGCATAACATTTGTTGCAAGGATTAAGAATAAAAAAAAACGCACTGTTTACCAAGGGACCACATCCAGGAGCTATCCCGAAGAAATTATCAAGAAGATATTAAAAGTTGCTGTCTTTAATAAATCATTTCTAGTTGCACTGTTCTACAGAAATGGTGCTCGTTCATTTTCAGACTTAATTGTGAATGTTTATCATTGCTACAGCTTCAAAGAGCTGGAACCATCAGAAAAAGGTGTCCATTTAATTTAAATGTAATAGGAAGGATTTATTGAAATGCTGTATGCATGGCTGCTTTGTTCTAGTCGCTGTTACCACATCTCCAAAGAAAATGAGAACCTGGTCTTTAAAGGGATACTGTCATGGGGAAAAAACATTTTTTCCAAAATGAATTAGTTAATAGTGCTGCTCCAGCAGAATTCTCCACTGAAATCCATTTCTCAAAAGCGCAAACAGATTTTTTTATATTCAATTTTGAATATAAAAAAAAATTGACATATTGTCAATTTCCCAGCTGCCCCTGGTCATGTGACTTGTGCCTGTACTTTAGGAGAGACATGTTTTCTGGCAGGCTGCTGTTTTTACTTCTCAATGTAACTGAATGTGTCTCAGTGGGATCTGGATTTTACTATTGAGTGCTGTTCTGAGATCTACCAGGTAGCTGTTATCTTGTGTTAGGGAGCTGTTATCTGGTTACCTTCCCATTGTTTTGTTGTTTGGCTGCTGGGGGGAAAAAGGGAGGGGGGTGATATCACTTCAACATGTCAGATTTCAGAATTGAATATAAAAAAATCTGTTTGCTTTTTTGAGAAATGTATTTCAGTGCAGAATTCTGCTGGAGCAGCACTATTAACTGATTCATTTTGAAAAAAAAAAAATTCCCATGACAGTATCCCTTTAAAGTAATAGTATCACATGCTACAATAAGTATTGGAATTATTTCTCAATATCAACACATTGCAATGATGCAAATGACAAAATCTATTATTTTTGACAGTATATACAGTTTAAACTTTTGGAATATTGTTTGTTGCTCAATATTTAGAGTGAACACTTGTTCCACTAAAATGTGTCCCATTATATTTGTGTTATTAATTGTAAAACCATCTCCTTAACTAACAGCCCCTCTAGGGATCTATTCTTTCGATGAAGTGGTTCAGATCCCAAAAGCCTCTTCTGGCGATCTATTATTTGGATGAAGTGGTTCAAATACCAAAAGCTGCAAAAAAGGAAAATACTATTATCAAAAATAGAAGTTTTTTCCTAATTGGAAATAGCTTCTCAAATGTGGGGTTTTTATTTTAATTTGGAAAGCTTGACATAAAAAAGGGAAAAAACAGTGGTGACATTCTTAAATTTTGCTAATATATCTCAGGGTTTTTTGTGCGCTTCAAATAAAAAAATGCACAGCAAAAAGTCCAACTAGAATGTTGATAAATCTTCACCGTACTGTATTATTTTTATGTACTGTAGACAGCTTATTGCTTTTATACATATTACAGTTAAATTCACATGTCAATTTGTCTCCTTGGAAATTGACAGCAAATTTGAACAGGTACCAAGTATTAAATGTATGGTATAGCCAATACATATAGCCGAGTATTTGAGAAATGTTCTAATAAGTTGGGTGTGGATGACTTGAATTGGCTGTAAACATGAGCAATTTTGCCATATGAAAGCAGCTGCTTGTTAAAGGAAAACTATACCCCCCAAAATATGTAGGTCTCTATTAAAAGATACTGAGTAAAACAGCTCATGTGTAAAACCCTGCTTCATGTAAATGAACCGTTATCATAATAATATACTTTTTTAGTAGTATGTGCCATTGGGTAATCATAAATAGAAAATTGCCATTTTAAAAAATAAGGGCCGGCCCCCCTGAGATCGTAAGATTCACTGTGCACACATACAAACCACATGTAAGGTCACATGAGCCAATTAACAGACAGAGTTCTGCCTTTTGCTTCCTCACTTCTTCCTGTTACAGTTAGTGTTGTAGTATTTCTGGTCATGTGATCTCTGAGGCAGCACAGATACAGTCACGAAATGGTGGTTCAAAGGGCAAGATTTATGTAAATATATATTCCAGTTTGGTAAGATTCTTTAATATGTCATTCAGTTTGATATAAACTATCTGTTGCTTAAGTATTCATTTTGGGGTATAGTTTTCCTTTAAGCCACATACAGTATAGGAACAACGTCTGGTTGAGGCTAAACTAGATATTTATTGGGTTTGCTGGAAAATTCCATTGGGGAAGATCCCATACAAGATCAGTGGCCAGCTCCATGCTGTAGTTCCGATCATCCAAATCAACTTTTTTTAGGGGATCCCTGTGGTGTTCAATAAAAAGACCAGCCATTTGAAAGTTTTATCCTCGGAAAGCAGGTTGTAGTCATGTTATAAAATGTAGAAAGAAAGTGTAGAACTCTTAAAAATTCAGATGAGGACTAGCCAGATAATTATAGTTGATATAGTTGATCTGCTTGAATATATTGCAATATGGACAAACAATCCCTTTGTTGATTAAAGGGGAGGACATTTTTAGTAGCTTCCTACACAAAATGATTTTTTTTTTGGTAACTTTGATTTTTCTTGAGTTTTAGTAAAGTTCACATCCATAACATATTTAACACAACAGTATAAACAAGTATAAATAAGGAGGAGGAAAAAAACAATAAAAAAAAAAAACAATACAGAATAGAAAGGGACACTATTTAGGAAAAAAGGCCAAAGAAGAGAAATTAGAAAAAAATTGGGGAAGATTTACTAAGCTCGAGTGAATAGTTTGAATGCAAAAATATTCCAATTTCAAAGTATTTTTTTGGGTACTTCGACCATCTAATTGGTCAAATTCAATCGAATTTCTTTCTGTTTTTTGTGATCGAATAAAAATCATTTGATGGATCGCTTAAAATTGTTGGAATCGTTAGATTCGAAGGATTTTATCTTTCGATAGGACAATTTTTATTTGATCGTTCGATCAAACCTTTTGCGCTAAAATCCTTTGAATTCTAATTTGAAGGATTTTACTTCGACCCTTGATAAATATGCCCCGTTGTGTCTACCAGTAAACTGATCTAACAGTATATAACATGTCCATGTAACACTGGGACAGCAAAACCATCTAGAAACTTGAATACTTGTTTTGTGCATATGCTATAGCATTTTCACTTATATATTATTAATTAATAGTAATGTATGGACCTCTGCTATAGATGGTATTGTAACTGTCTTCCATTTTGCTACTATCGCTATAAGAGCTCTGGTCATTATGCTTGAACAACTTTAGTGAGGGCCCTGAGAGGTCTTCTATTGGTAATACAAAGGATAATGGCTTGTTAGGTATGTCCCTTCAAGTGCTCTTTGAGATCAACCTTTGGACTTTAATTCAAATGGTTGTTATGTAAATGTATGTCCATAAGAGATGGTAAAGTGAGCCAGAGTTGTGGCACCCCTCCAACAAAGATTGAACATGGTCAGATATGCTTTATTTAGCCTAGCAGGAGTCATGTACCATAGCATAATAACCTTGTAAACATTTTCTTTCCATTTTAACATGCAACCATTACTTTGGTTTTAAGCCATATTGACTCCCAATCCTCCAGATCAAGCTTCTAAGTCTTGGATCCACTGTACCATATATTTATGTTTCAGATATTAATATTTTATAAATGTTTAATAATAGTGTATTTTGGGGTGTGTATTTTGGGGTCAATTATAATTGGTCCTTTTTGGGGACAATTTCTCAATAAGGGATAGTTTTACTTTGGGTGAGATAAATGGCTAATACCTTACCAGTAAATAGTTAAATTACAAAGATTCTAGAGTTCCTAGCTTGTAAATCCCCATACTGATGTTTTTGAAGGAAATCATAAGTAAGGGAATTGGCACCTTTTCTGCGTTACTAAAGTAAACTGTAAAAAAAAAATCAAGCCATTTTTGTTGTGTGTAATTGCTACAAACAGGTTATTGATTAGCAATCTTGCAATGTGAACGATTTGTAAAGATTTCTGTCTACATTATTTGGATTTCTGTTCCTCCTTGGATTTGTGGTCAAAGATCAGCTCACATTTAATAAAAAATACCAGTGGCTGTAAAGTGCAAGATCTGATAGATACAAATATTAGGAGGCACATTGAATTTCGAAATCATGTGAGTTTTTTTTAACTCATGTGGATTAGATTTAATGCAAAATTTTAATATTTGATTATGTATAAAAAAAAAAATCAAATGTGGAAAATTCAGACAAATTTTCCCGACCCAAAAACTCAAATCGAATTTGACCAAACACGATTTGAGTTTTTTCTCCAAAAAATAACTTGAATGTCAGGAAGGCTTCAAACATCTTCAAATTGGCCAGGAATTTGGCATGTTTTAGGTGGCACATAATCGATTTTGAATTCTAAAAGGGCCTTTGATAAATCTCGAAAATTTAATTAAATTTTTTTTAAAAACTCAAATCGAGTTTGGATAATTCCCTAGTCGAATTTGACAGTTTTGACCATAAAACAATTTGAAAGTTCTAATTCAAATTTTCAATTCGACTCTTAATAATTCTGCCCCTAGATGTATGTTTTGTGAAGGGTTGAACTAATTTAACATTCTTTAATCATATTTAAGTGAATTAAAATAATAATTTAGCCATAACAATTGATACAAAAGCAATATATATATATATATATATAGTCCTCCATGAAGCCAGCACTCTCGATAAATTAGTTTCAAACGCCTGGGTGCAGTATCAACAATTACAATCTCTGCATACACGAATAAGATCCGCACTCACAGGACTTATGGAAATTATAGAAAATTTATTGCGAAAGTCTAACGTTTCGGCCTCCTCCGAGGCCTTTTTCAAAGTATATATATATATATATATTAGCTTTAACCCCACCATCGCTCCAACTGTTTTTTTAATAGCATTCCTTTCTTTATTTTGGACCCCTATATAATCTCCCTGTGTACTTATGCTACATTGCAGAGATTCAGCTGGCTGCCTTTTCAAGAAGTTTAGAGGTTTCTAAGCCCCATAGTTAAGTTTTAAGGGCACCTCTCCCAGATTATTTTTTTATCTTACACATATGGTACATTAAAATATGTACAAAATTCACATATAGGCCCCATATATTAGGCCCCTTACTGGAAAACTCCTTCAGCAGCAATTGGCCCTTGACTGTGAAAGGCCAAGGGTGGAGGAAAAAGGGAACCTTTAACTTACCCTTCAGCCCATATCCCACAGTTGCAACCTTGACCCCCAACAGCCTCTCCCCCAAGCTTTCTTTATTAACTTTAGCATGTTCAAAACATTAAAACCACCATGAATATTCAGTAAGCATTAACCTTTTACAACCCAAACTGACATTGTAACATCACATCATAACATTCCCAACCTGTTTTTTAACCCTACCTATTCCTACCCTATCTTAATGTCCTTAGGCAAATGTTCCTGGGATTACCATACTGAGCATTACACCTCAATACAACTGAACCCCTCATGACTTTTGTTTACCCATCAGCCGCAGTACACCAACTCAATGGTATTTACCTTTCTGCCACTAGGAAACCCCATGCCTGAGTTGGCCCATTATACACTGTTTATCCATCACTCCAGAACCCATCGTAGTTCCACCCTTCTCTCACTGATTTCCCAGGACCACCTCCACACACTGCAACAACTGGCTTCCCCATTAGGATACCTCTTATTTCCAAACTTTCACTGCACTCCCCAGTGGTCTAAGAAACAGGGAGGGAGGGTGGGCCTGCTTCTGTACTGTGTTCCTGCTCCAGGTATGAAAAAGAAGTTCCCGTCTCCTGCTCTTTCCTTTTATTGCTCCAACCAGCTCCCTTTTCCTGACATCATATTCCCACTTGACCCTTCCTTTGCTTCCCCCATTGCCAGTCATATTTCATCCATACAGACTCCATTATCCCTATTCTTATGCACCTTCTACTTGTTCTATTGATATATCTATAGGATTTACTGTATATGGAATATTTCATTCTCTGATTCTGAATAAATGAATGAATAATACATAGTACAGTATATGTTGTATTAGAAATTAAATATCCCAGAGTTATACATACACATGGGAAGTTCAGAGTGTGATTCATATGCTTTTTAGCATATAATGGAAAATACAGCTTCATAATTGGCTATATTTGCCCTTAAGGTTTTTAGTACCTTGAACTTATTGCAAAGTAACATGAGCAGAAAAAAATATATGTCACAGGCATGTTTAAAATCTGCCACCTGAAGGAAAAAACATTTAAATGAAAATGATTTTGACAGTTTTAATTACTTCAACGTAATAACACAAACCATTGTATATTCAATATATTCCTGTTATCTTACCAAGCAGCTACAGTATGTGAGTCTGAGCCCTGCACTGTGGCTCTTTCAGTGGTTCATCCTTTCTAAATAATAATTACAGACATCTTTTTAAAGTTGTTAAAATAAGGACCACCAGAATAAACTGTGAAACTGCCTCCAAATTTATCAGCGAGCTAATCAAAATTTAAGGGGCAGTATACCTCATTGTCAACAGTGGTTTAATTAAACAAATGACATTTGAAATTAAAACTAAAGTCCCATTCTACTTCCTGCAAAGTCTCCTCTGCATAATGATCTGCTCCTTTTCTATTGATTCAGAGGGTGTCTCAGTTGGCTGCTGATTGGTTTGTCTTTGTAGGAAGTAGAATGTGACTTTAGTTTAATTTTCAAATTTTGCCCTGTCTAGTGAAAGAACTAACAAACCTATAGACAATAGACAAAGGGGCAAATTCACTCAAGGACGAAGCGCCTAACGCTAGCATTAATTCGCTAGCGTATCGCATTTTCATCAATTCACCAATTCACTAATGGACGCTGTCGTAACTTTGCTAGTGTTACTTCGCACTCTTACGTCTGGCGAATTTGCGCAATGGACGTAACTACGCAAATTCACGTACATTTTTCTGAACGCTACCTTTTACGCCAGACTTCCTTCGCCACCTCAGACCAGGCGAAGTGCAATAGAGTAGATAGAGATTGCTTCAAAAAAAGTTAAAAAATTTTGTAAACCCCAAAAAACGCTGGTGTTTTTTCTTTTTTTATGGGTGATAGGCTGAAAAAGATCGAAATTTTTTTTGGGGCTCCCCTCCTACATTTCCTAACTCATGGCAACTTAACTATACAGTGGGCACATGTGTAGGGAAAATAAACATTTTATTTGATGTTTTGAAGGTTTCCCAGGCTTGTGTAGTGCTGCTACATATTCCTCCATTGTAACTTCAATTTGGCGCCGTATGCAAATTAACCATCGCTAGCGTAACTTTGCTTTGCTTGGCGAATTAACACTATCGCAACTTCGCAACCTTACGCTTCCCCTGAGCGCAACTTCGGATTTTAGTGAATTTGCGTAGTGCTGGTGAAAATACGCCTGGCGAAGTGCAGCGAAGCGGATGCTGGCGCAACTATGAATCTTAGTGAATTTGCCCCAAAGTGTGTTGAGCACAAGTCCTATTCATGGGACACACTTTGAAAAAAGGGTTATAGTGTCCCTTTAATGATATAACGCCTATGAGGCGGACTTATTAATTATCACATTTGCATTTTACAGTGGTCTCTTTTTGAGACTGTATTAACAAAAAATAAATGAATACATTTGCCCTTCCTGTACCCTTTTAGGGTTGCATACAGGATATACAAGTATGGGATCCATTATCTAGAAACCCGTTATCCAGAAAGCGTTTCATCTCCCATAGACTCCATTTTATCCAAATAATACAAATTTTTAAAAATGATGTCCCTTTTCTCTGTAATAATAAAACGGAACCTTGTATTTGATCCAAATGAAGATATAATGAATCCTTATTGAAAGCAAAATCAGCCTATTGGGTATATTCAATGTTTCTATGATTTTCTAGTAGACAAGATATGAAGATCCAAATTACAAAAAGATCCGTTATCTGGAAAACCTCAGGTCCTGCACATTCTGGATATCAGGTCCCAAACCTGTACAATCAAATCTGAAACATGGCTCATTGTAGCTCAAATTAGTATTTACAGTATTTATTTACACCAATTATGAAATAGACGCCTTAGATACATAATATATATGTAAGAACATGCGCATGCCAAATATACAGTAATTGACTGGATTTTGGCCTTTATATAATAAAGAAGTGTATTTTTTGTCCTTTATTACGTGAAGGATTTATTCATGAAGTTGTATTATTATTTCGAACATGCATTTTGCAAACATGGCAATTATTTTTTCTATAAAATCTGTTATCTTCAGCTAAGCTCACACCAAAATTACCTTTCTGTCTTGTATTGATCTGGTTGAAAAGTAGCAGCTAATTCCCAGTGGCGACTGCTCAACTCACAATAGTTTCTGCTTAATTTAGATACCAGCAGCATTTTTTCCCTTTATTGAACCAATGTTCTTCATTTTCCCCGTGTGCAATCTACTGCTTCTTGCTCCGAAAAGGTTTTACTTCAATTATAAAACAAGGCACAATCCTCTCAGCTAAACAGAATGACTATTACGACACTTTCAAGCACATCAGCTGCAAAACACAACATTTTCCCACAAGTCTGTAGCAATTACACTTCTTTTGAGCATTTGAGATCACTGAATGTACCGTTTGTCCAGTGGGAGAAATTTGTTTTTCCGGTAACCTTGTTAAATATAGCTTGGATGCAGTTGGTTGTAATTTAAAGGAAATAGTAGACCCCCGATAATCGTTTCAATACTACAGAAGTACAGGGATTAGAAAACCTCATAACAATTCTCTTTTCTCTCTGTTTTTCTAGTGCCAGTGGCCCACATATTCACAGGATGAGGCGAGTCGATGAATGGACGGGGATTTCTGCTTGGTGGTCAGGTAATCACAAAGATATCTTTTAACTGTCTGCTTATGGTTGAGGGAATTAAACTACAACACACACTGCTATACAATATATGAGTATTTATTTGCTTATATGTCAACACCATGTGCCTTGCCCTTGTGTCAATTGATTGAGGCATCAGTTCACATTCAATGTAATGTAACGTCTTAATAAAGGTCTTAAAAATACATCATACACCATTAAAATTCACAATAGAACAGTCTAATAAAGACAATGAGAACTGGTAAATTCTAGGCATTTTTTTATATCTATGACTTTTATTTCCCCCAAGGAACCCCTATACCAAGGGTCCTATTAAGTAACATTTAAATGTCTTTTTTTTCATGGATCTCTAAAAATGTGTGTTTTTTCTGTATGTCTTTAAAATGCTTAAAATGTGTAAAAACCATGAAACACTCTAATACAGAACTGAGGCAAGTAAAAACTGTCAAGGTCCAAGAAAGTCAATGGGAGCTGCACTGATCCTATTGGCCCATTTTTATTCAGTTAGGACTTTTAGAGGGGTTTCTTAGATAAATATAGATAAATATAGTTACATAGTTAGTTACATAGTTACATCGGGATGAAAAAAGCCAAAGTCCATCAGGTCCAACCCCTCCAAATGAAAACCCAGCCCCATACACACACCCCTCCCTACTGTCACATAAATGATATATACCCATATCTATACTAACTATAGAGTTTAGTATCACAATAGCCTTTGTATTATGTCTGTCCAAGAAATCATCCAAGTCCCTCTTATAGTCATTAACTGAATCATCACCCGGCAGTGCATTCCCCAACCTCACTGTCCTCACTGTGATGAACCCCCTACTCTGTTCCTTTAAATGAAACTTCTTTTCCTCTAGTCTGAAGGGGAGGCCTCTGGTACGTGATTCTCTTTATGGGTAAAAAGGTCCCCTGCTATTTGTCTATAATGTCCTCTAATTGATACCAATTATATCATCATTTTTAGAGCATAGAATTAACTCTAGCTGACTCTGTGCATTTGCCAACACACAGCGGAGGTTAATACTTTTCCCTTTGAACTTTACATTACTTAATGGAGAATAAAATTGTACGTTAGTATTATTCTTCCCTTGTAACAAAGCAAGGAAGCCCCCACAAAGTACATTTCTCAATCGCTCTTGAAAGAAAGCCGTGGGGTCACGTGCTAATACAGTATATATTTCTGCATCCAACAGAAAGTATTTGACTTTGTCGGGGCTTGGAAGATGGAATAATTAATGTGATGGAATATGATTATTTTAATTATGTTAAATTGTTTTTTTCCTAATTTCCATACTCTACCGAATGTACACAAGTCCCTGGAGGACGTGAAGGGGAGCCCTATTATAGTGGGGTAACCACAAAACAGTCAAAGTGGCTTATGATATAGCAGTGGCATGGATTACTATGTTATGAGAAGACTAAAGCATGAACACAATTGGGGGTTCATCAGATACATAACAAACCCTATCACAATCTCTACTGACGCAAATCTCCCCTCAGTGCAACTCATCTCTGTCTATGAAGAAGCCCTCACAACTGACAATGGTGGTCCAAATGCTAAGCATCCTACATTTTCAATGTTTCATTTATGATACCAGGGGGCACAAGAGCAAAGACATTATTGTTTTTTGACTAATCAATTCCACCCCTGAATTTGTTTTTGTTTGGCAGCACAAATAAATGCATACTTCTGTGCAAAGAATATCACTCCATTCCGGTTTTTAAGCCCTTATGTGCTACACCCCTCCACCTCTAGGGATTGGAGCACTTGTTAACACAAACAAATTTGGTTCAAGGCACAGTCTGTATTATCTCAAGAGTGCAGAGGTCTGTACCTATAGGCACAATGTCCGGCACAGTGGTCAAATTATATAAAAATGGCCACTATTTACTTATTCTAAACTTTGCATTTTGCATTGGAAATTAGCCCTTATATTTTCTTCACACCCTCCTCTTCTACAGTGGCCACTGATGTGTGTGACTACAGCAGTGTTCAGTGTCCTAACACCAACCTGGCCTAGTCTCACAACTCTTCTAACTGCTTAAATCACATGGGATAATATTAAATTATACGCCTGAGGACATAGATATAAGAATACTTTGGAAAAAATGCTAAATTGATTGCATGGTTACGTAACACTACTAATGATATTTACCTTTAGACTGTAATAATTTTTACACAAGATGAAAGTCAGCCACGATTGGATTTAAGTTATAAATATTTAACTAGTAATATGAACTATATTGTGGTGCAATGTTTAATACAAATTTATAAATAAATATTTTTAGGGCTGCACCCAAAGGATCAAGCAAGATAAACAGGTTCCTTCAGCCAAAGAAACAAGCATAGATATTTATAGGTAGTAAATTAAAAAGATAGTTGTAATAAATGTAAACATAGATATTCTACAAGTCCAGATACAGTATTCGGCTTCTAATCCATGGCAGAACTTTACACAGATGGTGTCAAGGCAGCTTTAGCCGGAGGGGTGATATAGTCCCACCTGAAAATAAGAAGTCTCATCCAGAGCAATTATTGGGGTAAAGCTCATAGTTTGAGTAGCGGTGCAGATCAATTTACTATAGCCTTACACTATTACTGTTAATGAGTAATTTTAACTTGGCAACATACTCTGTAGTACTGTCCAACAGAAAGGTGTATACTGTATGTGTGAGATATAGATTATGTTAGAATCTACATTCACCCCCAGTGGTGTAATTAGATATTACTGGTCCCCACAGCAAATTATTTTTCAGTCCCCAAAAATGTCTACAGGTTTACTTGTTTTATCAATATTTATTGGAATTGTATATAATTACAATATATATATATATATTTAGGGCCTAATGGGGCACCTATTCCTCCTGCCCCCCCCCCCCCTGTAGCTGCAAAGTCTGCTTCCTCTGTAGTTATGTCCCTGATTACCATCCAATTGAGTCTCCTCCCCCTAACTAATGGGGGTCTCATCCAACCTTCTCGTAACTAATGGAGTCCATTCCACCCACCTAACTACCTACTGCCAGACCCGGCCCTGGAACCCACTGCCTGGCCAGGTGACCTCCTGCAAGGACACTGAGAAATCCTCCTCTTCCAATTCCACAGTGGCCTTTGCCCTCCACATTCTCCACCTGTCTTGGCTGTAGTCCCAGATGCTTCTCCCTACTCAAGTCAAGTCAACTCAAGTGGATTTTATTGTCATTTCAGCCATATACAGTAAATAAAGTACATAGTAGAAACGAAATGACGTTCCTCCAGAATCCCCCGGTGCTATACAACTCTAGTACATGGTCATGCTGGGCAAAGTGGACATTTCAGTTCCTTATGAATATATTCAGTTCAGTCCTTGGGAAGTCCAGGACTTGTTTGAGAAGCAGCTTCCTCCACTCCTTCCTCTTAGCCCCCCAATGTATTGTTCATTATATTAAGAATGCATTCAATATAAAATCTATTCTGTTCCTGTCATTCATTCTTGTACAAATGTTTAGCTGAACTCCATTCTACAAATGATTGGAGTATAGAACCCTATACTTTGGAAATACTTATCAGGTAACTATAGTAAATCCAAAAAACTGACAAATCTTTTCATGGAAACCGCACCTCATCCTCAATTTCTTTGTGGAAAATGCTAGTCAACCTGGCTTTTTCGGGAAAGACCGATTTATTTGTATAACTCATCTTGAAGAAATCGAATCTTTCTGAAAAAAGAAAAAAAAATCGCATAAACACACTGAAATCTTTATGCCTTATATTAAATAACCCAGAGATTGTGTTTTTTAAAAACACAAAAAATCGAGTTTATACCAATTTTAAAATGATAAAACATTTTTTTTAATAACAGACCTCCTGAATGTTAGTAAAATGGCCCCTTAGAGTTTAATTGGGGTTTCAAAAACCAGTAAAAACACAGATATTCAACCTTTAATAAATAGCCCTCCACACAATTGCCTTTTAAGTGTATGTTTATATTTTGGCCTCATGCTATAAGACTAATTTACAAGTACAAATTACTAAATGCAAATTTGAGCATACACTGATGCTATGCCCATACTTGTTTCAGCACTTGGGAACCCTGAAATGATCACCAGTCTGGATATTGTGGCATCAAGAGACCCTATTGACTTCCTCAATGCCCTTATAAACCCCATGTGCTGGAAGTGACAAATCTATAACTGGCGTCACATTCTAAGAGCAATATTTGTGCTAAGTGATGGGCGAATCTGACCCATTTCAAAAATTTGCGAAATGTTGAAAATTCTGCAAAATGCATTAAAGTCTATGGCTGTCTATTGTTTTTTGGCACGTAATGCAGCGTGCCCAATTTTTTTTTGATGCGCACCAATTTTTTTACCCATTGAAGTCTATGGCCGTCATTTTTTTGCTCATCATTATCTGTGGTGGGCAACATTAAGCTTGAGTGCTGGGGAAAATGCAATACTTTTGCTAAAAATGTACTTACTGCTAGCAGATAAAATTCTGTATCCAGCTATATCATTAATACAACTCTAAATATAACCTTTATTTCCAAACATGGCAATTTAGCAAACACAATTTCTGTGCCACCAGCTGCCTCTCTCTGACAAAGAGAATTGTGTTATTGTGTAGATGTATTGTTTTCAAAACCTGAAATCTCAGTCTACAGGATCCATTTGCTTAATTTAGAAATAGGCAGTCCATCTGCTCCCCCTCAGATTATCTCTGCTGAAGTTCTAGTTCTTTGTAACCTGGTACATAATGAAATAGAAGAGCAGTTAATTAATACATATGACAAAGTAGCATGTGAGCTTCAAATGGGGCCATCTAAAACTTCTACATTAGTAGACTTTTGAACTTGAGAGTATTTGATAGGAAGATCAACATTTGCTGAATGCACCTAATGTAAAACCTTAAATATAGTGATGTGGTGAATTTGCCCCATTTCACCAAAAAAATCGCAAAAACTTCTAATAAAATTTTCAAAATGCATTAAAGTCAATAGGCGACAATTTTTTTACGTGTGACAATTTATATAACAAGGTCAGGTCTAGCAAGTTATAGGCTACTCACTTTCATAGATCACTCTAGGAAAGATACTGTAGATAGTTTGACTATTTAGCTTAGCAGCTGAGGCTCCACCTCAGTGTTGCTGCACCTCAGAGGATTGTTGAGTGGAATTAGGATCCCAGTATTAAGATGTAGGTACTAAGAGTTAGAGTTCGTTCCACTTAGGGTAAAGGCTGAAAGCTGGGTGTAGCTCTGTGATGTTCTTTCTCTTACCCTGCGGGGTCTACACTTACCACTGGTGCTGTGAGTATATGCCTATCCACTCTCATTAAACTCCTATGTTGATTGTGTTGTTCAATAAATAAATTCTATGGTTAAGTTGCATGAACCACTGACTCCCAATTGATGTGCACTTCATATAGTTATAGTTACACAACACCCTGCCTTCACACCGCCCCCTGAGAATAAGAGGCCTCATCTGGAGCAATTATTGGGGTAAAGCTCATAGTTTGAGTAAAAGTACCTTTGTGCTGTCCAAAAAAGTGAGTGATGGTCATGATGTAATTATCACTTGTGTATTTATAGTATGTGTGTTGGGGTAACCGGCTACTGACGCCTGGGGTCACCTTCACAGCGTGTCCATACGTATTTTTAGTATTACAACAACTTATATGAAACTCAAGGACAAAGAATATTCCAAAATATTGACGTGTTATAAGTAATATATAAACATGTTTATGCTATTGCTAAGTACTGCACGTACTCATGTTGTGCAAGAATATAGCGTAACAGAAAGACAAGATGTCTGGGTCAGCAAGAACTAAGAACAGTTGCAGGCCATAACACAGGATAGAACAAGAGACAAGAAAAGTAACCCTTCAATGTGGTTGAACACTGGAAACAGAAATATGGAATATAGAATAAACCATTTAGTTAATATTTCTTTTTGCAAATGACCATTGTTTGTAGGATAATTTTTATTTTTAAGGAATGACTGTTGGCCATAAACAACAACTTTATAAAGAAGAATAGTTTCATTAAAGTGCCATCAAGACCTGACACTATGGGGCAAATTCACTAAAGGGTAAATTTTAGCCTGTGAAGGCTTCGCAACACTTCACCAGCCGTTGATTTGCTGAAACGGGTGACGTTATGGAAAATTTGCCGAAATAAAAATTGACATGGCGAAAGGGCTCAAAACTTTGTTAGTAATGTACTCTTTTGCTAGTGAATTGTCCTCTACGCCTGTTAGTAAATTGTCGATCTCCCTGTGGATTGGATATTTGCGAAATTTTCACTAGCGATGGCCACTTCGCCCTTAGTAAATCTGCCCCTATGAGATAATAACTTTACATGTCTTGTGGCTATGGTAAGTGTATTTGTTAAATACACATACAGCTCATCACATATGTATTACAGTAGATAAAGTACCAGTCCTGGGTAATTGTGTCCTGTTAGAGATGCACTGATGATATTTGTTGACAAAATATTTCTCAACTCATGTGATAACTGAAAGGGGCAGTATGCCTTTAAATTGTGATAGAGACAGTAAAACACATTGAAAATGATCTTGATTTTTTATTGTATTTTTCAATTACTGTATCTATGTTTTTGTTTTGTAGCTCCCCAGTTTCACATTTTAGCAGCTATTTGGTTGGTACTTTCCAACTTCCCCGGCAGCCAGGCTGAATGAAAGACTGGAAGATGAATAGTAGAGGGCCTGAATAGAAACATAAGTAATAAAAGTGAGAATAACAATAACATTGTAGTCTCACAGAGAAGAAGTTTTTGACTGCTGGGGTCATCAACTGCTGGGAAGGCTTTTAGAGACCTTACTTCTTTTCGCTCTTTGTCTGTGCAAACAAGTGTGATGAAGTGGGGTGTTGTGAAAGCTTATTTTGATTATTTTGACCTGTGTCTAGCTATTAGGGATGTAGCGAACTGCCGTTAATGTGTTCGCGAACACCGTTCGCGAACACCGGCAAAAAAGCGAACAGTTCGCGAACAGTTCGCGAACTTCGAACGCTCGATAAAATCGTTCGATCGAACGATCGAAGGATTTTATTCGTACGATCGAAGGATTTTCGTTCGAATCGAACGATCGAAGCTATTCGATCGAATGATTTTAATTCAATCGAATGCTTATAATCGTTCGAACGAATGGAAATCGTTCGATTTTAGCGATCGAATGGTCGAATGGTCGAATGGTCGAACGAAATTTTACTTCGAATCGAATGCGAACACCAATTCGCGAACGTCGCGCGACGTTCGCGAACATTCGGCGGACGCGAACAGTCGAAGTTCGCGCGAACTAGTTCGCCGGCGAACAGTTCGCTACATCCCTACTAGCTATATCCGCAAGCAAGAAACTCATTAATACAATTCCTGGCCCTGCTGTGAGTTATAGTTCTGTATCCATCTCTTGACAATGAGCTGGGACTAGTTAATATAATCCCTGGCACTTTTGTGGGAATATAGTTTTAATAAACACCTTCACCCTCTAGGGTCCAACATTCTGTACTGGTACTATAGGCTCAGCCACTGGGAATCAGCAATTAATGTTTCAAACCCTAACAGTTACCCCCCATTTAAAAGCTGCAAAGTAGCAGAAGAGAAAGGTAATAATTAAAAAAAATTAAGACAGCTGGAAAGTTGCTAGGACAGGATATTTTCTAACATCCTAGGAAGCAAACAGATTAAAATTCAAGATCAAATTTTTTCTGTGATTCAAGAAGATCTCGAATTTTCTCAAACTCAAGTTTTCAAGATTTCTGAATTATAATGTTCTAGATTCATCAATTGAAAAAACTCAAATATTCAAATGAAAACATCCACTGCCTACATCTGGCAAGCCCTTATAAAAGTTGAAGGTGTTTTTCCAACCAATCAAATGAAAGAAATAATGCATGTTTCGTAGCAATAGAGCTCCTTTCTGAAATGTAACTGATTAATGTTTTTTTTTTATTAATATACTACTGATGGTGAATAAATTGTGAAAAAAATAGATTGATTTCCATCAGCCTTTTTTTCTATATAAAATTAAAAAATTCATAAATCTGTCTCCCAAGTTAACATAAAGTTAAACTACCCCTTTAGTGTAGTGATATTTTTATGAGCAAAGATTATTATTTGAAGGTATTTTTGTTTCAGTGATAGTGTTATTGTAATTCTATTTACGCTCACAACTCACTTTCTTTTAACAAAACCACAAGGCACGGGTTCTAACATTTTTTGCAATTTACCATCACAGTGTGAAGTAAATATTTCAATTAATATTTTAGATTATAACACAAGTCTGAATCATCCTGTAATATAGGGAATGCTCTAAAGCAATATTTTATATAGTTATTTTTAACTTTTTCTAAGCCAAACTGTTTATTATTGTTTTTGCAAGTTAAAATCTTAAAACATTAGGTCACAGCGATTTTCACAAAATAGAAACAAGAGCAAGTGCCAATGGCTGTGCCAGCAGTTCTATAAATCAGCCAAATGATGCAATAAGGAAATGTATCTGTGAAAAATAAACTCCCCTCAGAAGTAACAATGCCTCAGATCTACATTTCACAACATTTGTCTCTGTAAATTGCTGTTAAAGATGGTTTAGATGATTTCTCATGTGCATTGCATCCTCAAAGACAAAAGGGTTGTTAAAAGAAAAGCTATAGATAATAAACTCAAGCTTAAAGAGGGAAACTTGGGCATTAGACAGATGTACAATAACAGCAACATCACTACTTTTGAACTGTGGAAAAACAAGGGAATGAGGTTACTGGCACAGAATCGTTTTTAAGGATACAATGAAATGGTGAAACTAAGAAAGAGTGGAAGGAAGGGACTATGGGCATGTGGGTGGAAAACAATGGTCTTCTCTACTGTAGTCTACTTATTTTTACCATTACCAACAGATCAAGATGTGTTTATACCTGTATAATAATACCTGTATAATAAATCATTGTGGAAAAAGATGGGAATGAGGTCATTGTGAGGATAGACTAAAATGGTGGAACCAATAAAGAGCAGAAGCGAGGGACTGATATGAGTGGATAACAAAAGGCAACAGTTGCAGCAAATATCACTTTAATGTTTCAAAAATAAATGGGCAAAGTTTTATGGTATATTTAGCATCAACGTTAGCACATCCATGCCCAACCCCATAAGTATCATAGCAGATAAGAAACAATGTAATGTGGATTCTTTATTAACTTACAGAAAAGGATCCAAGCCAAATATGGCTTCCCTCACTAATACAGTGCTGACCATATTAAGAATTTTTAAGCTGTCAATTTGGTAGTAAGAAGAGAGTTTGACTGCACCTCCTGACATTTCTACCTGCAGCAAATGCTTGTTCAAAAATATGGCACTTTTTTTGCAGAGAGCAACATTATGAATTGGTTTAGTAATGGCCTCAATTACTAATAACTTTGTGTTGACCAATGACCCACCTTCGAAACCATGTATCTCAACATAGATCTTCAATTAGGGACAACAGTCAAACAGTACAATGAGGTGGATGGTTTGTCAGCAATCTATATTTTCAACTTCAATATGTCTTGGAATGCTGAACTTTCTGGAATAGGATATTGGTAAATCATATATATGATGTCTAGGGTTCTTTGAGGAAGAAGGATGTGACAAGCAACTATTCACTGTCAAATCCAAAATGTCCTATATTGATTTAAGAATATTTAGATATGGTGACTGGTGATGCCAGAGAAAGGCATCTGGCTTTATCCTGGTATTCATAAAAACAGTTTTTTAATCATAAAATTTGTTTTTGTAACAATTGTTACTGGCTCATAAAACAGTCTTAGATTTCTTTTCTATTTTACAGCTGTGAAGCATAATCATCAGACTTTATCACTTAGGAGCACAGGAAACACAGGAGCACACAAAACTATCAGAGCAATGACAGGCACCTTGTGATAGCTTCGACTAATAGTGGTCAAAATACCCCCAATCCACTTCAGATCTCTTACATTTACATAAGTGGGAAATGCCACATGACCAATTATTGGCTTAAAGTGTAGCCATGCACATATCTGCAATAAAAATGCTGTACATTCAATAACAAGCAAACATTTATGTACACATATACTGTACTGTAAATATATTGATAGGATTCTACTAAGAAACGAAAATACATTATTTTTAGCTAATTCATTTCCAGTCAAGCATCAACAAAGAATGATTTAGAAAGTGATACATTGCCACCATTTTACCTGTGTTAAAGCTCAATGGGATCCAAAATTGTTATTGTGATCTTTTCCCCTTAACTTGCCGGAACCTTATCAGTCAATGCCATAGGGAATATTATTCCAAGAGCAATTTACTGAACACTTGGGGGCCAATTCACTAAGGGCCGAATATCGAGGTTTAATTAACCCTCGATATTCGACTAGGAATTGAAATCCTTCGACTTCGAATATCAAAGTCGAAGGATTTAGCGCAGATAGTTCGATGGAACGATCAAAGGATTATTCCTTCGATCGAACGATTAAATCCTTCGAATCAAACGATTCGAAGGATTTAAATCCAACGATCGAAGGAATATTCTTCGATCAAAAAAAGTTAGCCAAGCCTATGGGGACCTTCCCCATAGGCTAACATTGACTTCGGTAGCTTTTAGATGGTGAACTAGGGGGTTGAAGTATTTTTTAAAGAGACAGTACTACAACTATTGAATGGTCGAATAGTCGAACGATTTTTAGTTCGAATCCTTCGATTCGAAGTCGAAGGTCGAAGTAGCTCATTCGATGGTCAAAGTAGCCCAAAAAAACCTTCAACGTTTTTTACCTTCGAATCCTTCACTCGAAGTTAGTGAATCGGCCCCTTGATGTTATTATTCTAATAGTGCAACAACACCAGAGATGAGGAATGTTCAACATCGAGTTAATTACAAAACTGCAATTTACTGTATATTTTTGCAGTACTGTGAAGTCTTGGCACAGACTCTGCTGCTCTGACTGACAGAGATTGAAAATAGAAATCAAATAAAAAAGAGACAAAGAACAGATTTCAAAGTAATACTTTCTTGTATTTGAGGTGGCAACAGGGTTATTTATGAAAAACAACACTGGTAAAAGTTAATTTTAAAATCATCATTTTGTGGTTAATATTGGAAGGGAGATGGATTATTTGATTTGCATGTGGTTTGCCAAACCATTTACTGGTGTCACAGCAGCATAACTAATGACTTCAATAGACTATCTTCTTTACAATAGTTTGTGAAGAGGTGCCAGTTGGTGTAATTGCATTTCCCTTCAGTGAGTGAACATAATGTCAGTCTGTTTCATGAAAGAAAAACATATTTCTTCACCTGATATAGTGCCAAGACATTTTAGCAAGTGTGCAGTGGATCTGTCAATTTCAGTAAAATATATTTTCCTCCGTATAATTAAATGTTAAGGAATTTCAATAAGTCAATGAACGGTTTGTCTTTCGTGTGACTTTTTTTCCTTTGTTGTCATTACGTAACATAAAAAAAAATAACCCAGGAAACGATTCTATTTTTAATTCCAAGCAATGGCTCATTTGTACATTTAAGACTGTGAAATAAGTCGCTCAAAGTCAGCACATTTCTACATCTGGCATAACAAAGTGAAATGTACCCATTACCATCCAAACAATGAATTCAAATGACAAAACAAAAACAAATCAGTCTTGTATAATAATAAAAACAGAAAAACGAGAAGACAGAAGAGCCTGAACAAAGAGTAAGGCTCTTCATGTGCATTCTACAGGGCCCAATTAAGAGAAAATTATGTATGCTTACTAAATATTTATCAGCGTCGCATGAGATGTTTTCTTTTACTAAGCAACAATATTTGCCTCATTTAGGACAAAACTGTGTTTAATTACAGCTCCTAAATGTTTGTAGCTTCAGTACAATAAGGTATCATTAAAAAGCAATTAATGTTAAAGCGGTGTTGTGTTTATAGCTACAAAGCCGAGTTAATATAACAATAATATGATAGCCCATTTCATTTTACATTTAGTCCATGCAATAATGTTCTAAATTCATCTTGTATGACAATTTTACTATTGTTAAACAACTTAAAGGTTCTACAAATGGTCTGTGCTTGTGTACAATATGCTTTTGATATCATTGTCTCCTCTATACTTTCATGGAGAAACCAACGAGAACCCCTATGAGTGGCAAGCAGAAATCAGTGCATTGATTTCATAGACTCCATTTTATCCAACATTTTTAAAAAAGAATTTCCTTTTTCTCTGTAATAATAGAACACTACCTTCTACTTTATCCAAACTAAGATATAATCTGTCCCCACTGGAAGTAAAACCAGCCTACTGGGTTCATTTTGGGGCCAATTCATTAACTTTGAGTGAAGGAATAGAAGAAAAAAAACTTCGAATTTCGAAGTGTTTTTTTGGCTACTTCGACCTTCGACTTCGAATCGAAGGATTCGAACTAAAAATCGTTTGACTATTCCCCATAGGCTTGCCTAACTTTTTTTGGTCGAAGGATAATCCTTCGATCGTTGGATTAAAATCCTTTGAATCATTCGATTGGAAGGATTTAATCGTTACGATTATTCCTTCGATCATTCGATCGAAGTATTTGCGCAAAATCCTTCGACTTCGGTATTCGAAGTCGAAGGATTTTCATTCCCCAGTCGAATATCGAGGGTTAATTAACCCTCGATATTCGACCCCTGATGAATTTGCCCCTTAATGTTTAAATGATTTTCTAGTAGACTTAAGGTATGAAGATCAAAATTATGGAAAGATCCGTTATTCAGGAAAAACTCAGGTCCCGAGCATTCTGGATAACAGGTCCCATACCTATATTTTATTTTTTTATTTGATATGCACTTTTCATAACAAATCTTCCATGTGTATCTTCTGAAGGCTACAAGGCTGTTGTCAAGATGTTTGATGCTTTGTAATAAATACACTACATGCCTTGGTAATGGAAGCCAGGATAGATGTTTTAAAAGATGGGAGTAGATCGGAGTAGTAACAGGACACATGCAAGTGTTCATTAGCAGTGCATGCCATGGGCAGAACATTTTGCATTCTTTTGAATAGACAGTGAAAGACAAAGATGGGTGTTTTGGCTGCTGCATTTCTTTTAGAGTTCAATGCCTTGGTCAAAATGCCATAGCCAAAGGGGAAATATTAAATTGTGTGTTTGCCATAAGTGGAAACATTTCCAAAGAATCTAGGTTTCCAAGGTTGAATTTTCAAATAATATAATTTGTAAAAAAACATGGTAAGCTTCTATAAAAGCGAATAGAAGTTGTATTTGAGACATGCAATTATTTTTCTTTTAACAGTTAAATTTGTCAAATGAATGCAAGAATGGAATTTTTCGCTGCAATTGCTTCCACAAATAAATGTTACTGTGGTAGCAGTCGAGAGTTATGCACAAAACCATATATACGATTTGCACTGTATAAGTACGCTACACCAGTCTTTGTTCCAATTGTTGGCTGGATTGACCCCTACATTTGGTATATTTCTGGGGAGTCATGCAGGCCCATTCTACATAAGACATTCATAGCACATGGTTTCAGATCTTCCCTAAGCATCTCAGGCTATTAAAGGGG
This sequence comes from Xenopus petersii, assembly GCA_038501925.1. Lineage (NCBI taxonomy): Eukaryota > Metazoa > Chordata > Amphibia > Anura > Pipidae > Xenopus > Xenopus petersii. The sequence goes on from CM076675.1 coordinate 2,764,377, forward strand.
ATGTAAAGACAAAAAATAATATTGCAATACCTCTTCTCTATTTTAAAAGAAGCATCTTTGCAATATACTTTATTTAGAAATTCAGTGCCATTTTTATAAAATAAACATTCATCTGCCGGCATTTGTATCCTCTACCTTTCAAAGCTGCACACTGAAATCCCTTTGAAAGCTTCGCAAAGATGCTTCTTTTTTGATGGGGAAGATGTATATGCAGTATTATTTTTGACTAGTGATGGGCGAATTTGCGGACAATTCGCGTAACTGTGCCGGCGTCTCATTTTTGACGCCGGCGTCCATTTTATTTTACACCAGCGTCTGTTTTTTTGGCGAAAATGTGTCGGTGTCCAAAAAACGTATGTCGGCGTCCATTTTTTTTTGACGCCGACAAATTTTCACCAAAAAAAAAACAGACGCCAGCGTCAAAAAAACGGACGCCGGCGGAAAAATCTGCATAAAATTAGTCGCAAATTCACGCCTGGCGAATAAATTCGCCCATCACTATTTTTGACTTTACATCCCCTTTAAGGGTTTTTACACAGATGTTTCATGTCTTGGATATAATTGTATGGATCTTTTACCTTATCCTGCAGTTACAGGTAAAAACATATTACTATAAAATTATACAGGTATGGGACCTGTTATACAGAATGCTTGGGACCTGGGGTTTTCCGGATAATGGATCTTTCCATAATTTGGATCTCTAATGATTCATGATTAAGAAAATCATGTAAACATTAAATAAAGCCAATAGGCTGCTTTTGCCTCCAATAAGGATTCATTATATCTTAGTTGGGATCAAATACAAGCTACTGTTTTATTATTAGAGAAAAAAGGAAATCAATTGAATTATATGGATAAAATGAAGTCTATGGGGGGAATTCACAAAAGTGTCAGCAAAATAAGTAACCCAGAAGTGGCGGTCGACAAATTTGTAAAATGTCGTATGAACAGCAAATTCACAAAGGCAGATGTTACCGTCTCTGAATGTCTCGTAAGTCTGTCAATTTTCTAAAATGTCGTATATCTTTTCATCGTACAAACGACATTTACCAAAACTTTTTAAAAGACAATTTGACTGACATTTTCATTTTGGAGAGCCTAAAGTGTCTGAAAAATTGTCGGTAAAAAAAATGAGTTTACGAGTAATTCATAAAAATGTCGGGAACAGTGACGCTGAAAAAGCCACGCCCACTTTTAACGACACTAATTCAAAAGTGTCGCACATGTAGGAAAATTGGCAGAGAAATGCTCTGTGAATTTGGCGGCTGTTGCTACGACACTTTCTACGACATTTTAAAGACATTTTTAAGACATTTTTTCGTTCCCGACACTTTTGTGAATTCCCCCCTATGAGTTGGCCTTTCTGTGATTCGGAGCCTTAGGGTAATGGGTTTCAAGATTACCAATCCCATACCTGTACTATTCTGTTATCTTTTTTTTTTATTCCTAGTCTTTCCTTCATTTCCCATGTATTTATTGGCTACCTAAGTGGTGTGTTCTTCTACAGACACATTCATGAAAGTTCACTGTTAAGTAATATATCCAGTTGCATACAGGAACATTATAGTCATCTCCTTCCTAGAGCCGGATTTACAAACCCATTTTTTTTTTGGTACGCATTTCCCCTTAATTGTGCGGCAAGAAAGTTTATCAACGAAAAGGAAACGCAATGAAATAATACAACAATAAAGCTTTTAGATATACTCCGCATGTTATTTTTGCTATTCATAGATAAATAAAAGAGCATATTTGCTTGTTTATTAAATATTAGTGCTACTGTTTTGCATTTTATAAATGAGTAATTGTACAACCAAAGTCTATTATTACTTTCTGGTGCAATGGATATGAAAAAAAGAACAATCATTTAGATTTATAGCACTGCTATCTAGAATACTCGCTAAAAAGCCATAAAGAATAGAATTGAGTGAATAATAATGTTACCTTTGCAGTTTGTCAATTATATGACTCCATATTTGAAAAAGTAAAAAAATAAAAAACTATAACCTGAAGCAGATGCAGCAATATTTCATTTTGTTTTTCCAGTTGTGTGTGCTGTAAAATTAGTATAAAGCTGAAAGGATATGCAATGTAAGCATGGCTATATTTCTCAATACCACAGAGCGGAAGAAAAGTTTCTGCTATAAGCCATACACAACTAACAAAATATTGATTTACTATTGGTTTATCAAAAGAAACATAATTCCTGTGCATTTTACAAATATATTAAAATGCACTTTGGATATGTGTGAAATACTTAGGGGCCGAATATCGAGGGTTAATTAACCCTTGATATTCGTCTGGGAATTAAAATCCTTCGACCTCGAATATCGAAGTCGAAGGATTTTAGCGCAAATATTCGATTATTCCTTCGATTGAACGATAAAATCCTTTGAATCGAACGATTCAAAGGATTTTAATCCAATGATCGAAGGAATAGCCTTCAATCAAAAAAAACTTAGGAAAGCCTATGGGGTCCTTCCCCATAGGCTAACATTGAGTTCGGTAGCTTTTAGATGGCGAACTAGGGGGTCGAAGTTTTTTCTTAAAGAGACAGTACTTCGACTATCGAATGGTCGAACGATTTTTAGTTAGAATAGTTCGATTTGAAGTCGTAGTCGAAGGTCGTAGTAGCCCATTCGATGGTCGAAGTAGCCCAAAAAACACTTCAAAATTCAACGTTTTTTTTACTTCGAATCCTTCACTCGAAGTTAGTGATAAACAGATCAGCAGCCCTAAATATCGGATATATATATATCCAACTCCTAAAGGGAGCTGGTTTATTATATACAGTAACACGATAAGCTTTGCACTTAAAGAACCAGTAACATAAACTTTTTTTCCAAAATTCATTAGTATACATCGAAAAAAAAAACCACCAAGACAAATTAAACTTTAAAATCGCAAAGCCTTCATTAAGAAATAACTTACCAAAACTCCGCTTGCGCTCCCCTTCAATAAAGGTGGCACGGCGATGATCCATCATGCGGCTCTCGATTTCTCCTCCCTGACTATCTCCTATAAGGAAGGCAGGGAGGAGAAATCGAGCACCGCACAATAGATCGTCTGATCGTTTTCTGAAGAGGAGCACAAGCGGAGTTTTGGTAAGAATTCGCGATTTTAAAGTTTAATTTGTCTTGGTGTTTTTTTGTGATGTATGCAAACACATTTTTTTTTAAAAAAAATGTTGATGTTACTCGTACTTTAAACAAGCAATATCATTCCATAATTTGGACCTTCATACCTTAGGGGCCCATTGATTAAACCTCAAATTTTTCAGGGTTGAGTTTTTAAAGGGGAAAAACTAAAACTTTTAGAGAAAAATCTTTTTATAGAACTAAAACTTTTAGTGAACTTTTAGAGAAAAAGCTCTGACGCAGCTAAAAATTAGAATCTGAAAAAATACTCCACCTTTAACCTATTGAAATCATGTAGAAGTCAATGGCAGATGGTTCTTTAACAATTGCAACACATTTTTTACCTTTAGGATTCTCGATAGTTTCAGGCTGTTTGTGCTGGTTTTTGTTCAATAATCCAATAAATTTGAGTTTTTAAGGCGACAACTTGGCTTTGGGAGTTTGGTCTAATTTTTTTTAATAAAGTGAGAACAAATTAAGTTTTAGTAAATAGGCTTCTAAAAGTAATGTTCATTCAACTTAAATCAAATAATGCTTAATGCCTTTAATTCAATAGACTAGTAAGATAAGTATTACTGCCTGCTAATTAACTACACATACCTGTTTCTTTATTTGAACCTGTTTTTATTACCAAAGAGCTCTGCTTCAGGCAATCATGATCTTTTCCAGCAAATCTAACTCTTTGCTACATTTAATTTAGACTAAGAATTCAGTTTAAGTAACCAATGTGTTTATAATCTATATAATTAAATCGGAAATGCTTTGAGAAATGTATTTCTAACCACACAGTTTCTGCTTTTTTTTTTTAAATTATAATGTCCTTGAAGGAAACTAAGGATACAAATCACTTTCTTTCAACATATACTCTTTTAACATTTCTTTTAAAACTTTTGCACTCAAAGTTTTTTTTTTTAATTTAATTCACTACCAGCTTAAATGCTAATTTACCAATTATACTGTATGTCGAAATCCTTAACAACAATGGCCCACAATAAATAGTTTAAATAAATACTTGCATCTAAATTACAGGCATTTCAAAGTAAGGCTGTTTACACATCAACGTAAAGATGAAATAAAGCCAGGATTTTTAAAATACATGACATATTAAATCTGATCTTTGTGCTTATTAGATATGAAATATATGTATAATTTTACTGATCCACGGCTACAAAGCACACCAACATTTTCACCATTTCAACTACAGAATACAGGGAGCACATTATTACAATAAGTAATTAATTTAAAATCAAGCAACTATTAAATGTGAATTCACAGTTATTTCTGACAATACATAATTCCATGTCATGAAGCTACTTTACAAACTAATCTGTAAATCAAGGCATGCTTTAATATTGCAGATTGAATCACAGAACAAGCTAGGTAGTTGTTCTGATTGTTCCAAGGTTAATAGTAAGGCTGCAGCATCCCCTTAATCACTCAGAAATCCTTCTCCTCCTCTAACCCTCTTCCTCAAGAATTTACTTTGGCTGTTGGCTATTGCACATGCTCAACTCTTCTCAACTCAGATTACTAAATACCCCCTTAATGCCACTTAATTGCAGTGCTGGTTTCTGTAGAAGTTTACAATGCACATGTGTTGTTTGCTGTTTGATGATTCAGAGGTAAAATGGCTGCTAGGTTAAAGCTACAATTTGTTTTAAGAAAATGTGATGGCACTAGTGGACAGATGGGATATCTGCAGTACACATGATGTGGCTGAGTGGGGGGAGATGTACCCAACTTATATACAATATAAAATGTCTGGTTTACATGCTCTTTAATCTGTCAAAGACTGCATCTTTGACAAGCGGACTTGGCTTGTTTTCTTTTTTACATCCAATTTTGAATACTGTGTTGAAGAACACAAAAGCTAAGTCTAAAATAAAATGGAAAATGTGTGGTTGGGTATTACACACCTGTATCTTTTAAAGGTGAAGTATATATGAATTTATCAGCACTTATAGGAAAAAGTCAGTGTTAAAATAAAAACTAGGTAAATAGATAGACTGTGCAAAAAATAAAATATGAAAATATGTTTCTGATAAGTTAGTTAGCCAAAAATGTAATGTATAAAGGCTGGAGTGAGTGGATGTGTAACATAATAGCCAGAACACTACTTCCTGCTTTTCAGCTCTCTAACTCTGAGTTAGTCAGTGACTATAAGGGGGCAACATGGGACATAACTGTAATGTAAGACACCCCATTCAATGATTGGTAAGGAATATGCTAGCCCATTACATCATAATTACAAAAGTCCATAGTTCACCCAGTCTATATTTGGGGGCAGTTTTTCTTAGTGTGTTGTAAAATATTTGACCAGACTCCCAAACCCAATTCCCCTTAATTTACCAATATTATTCTCGAAAAAATTGAATCATGCAACTTTTTAGATTTGACGCTCAAATCGTAAGACTTTTTCAAGTTGTCACTGTGACAACTCGATCATCAGATTATCGAATGAAAACTAGTGCAAGCAGCCCAAAACTATGGAGAACCCTGAATGTAAAGAACATTTCCCTATTTTTAAAAGGGCCATCTGCCATTGACTTATTTGAGTTCAACAGGTTTTAGCCGTCATATTTTCAAATTTTTAGAGCATAAAAAAACTCAACCAGAAAAAACTGAGTTTTAATATTTAGGCCCCTTAGAGTCCACAGTACACATATTCTGGGCACTGGCATAGAGGCCTACCAAAGGGTTAATGCTTCAAAATATATTGTGCTGCACTTCACAATTCCTTTAGAAAGACATACAGTAGCAAGAATAACCACCCACAGTAGCAAGAATAACCACCTACATTTTAGCATTAACCCATAACATTATGGTTGAGGGCAACAAATTTTTTTTAAAGAGAAAAGAAAATACAATATATTAACTTTTACAGAGATGGTGCAAAGCTCCAGTATTTATTCAGTTCAATCAGAACAAGGCTATTAAGCCTCTTTATTTACATTGCTTCTCTTTGGAGAAGTTTTTTCTGACATCCCTTCTTTAGAGTTTACGTAATACAAATAATTGTAGCTATTTAAGTTGCGGTTTACTGAGCCATAAAAGACTTGATACCGAAATATCAGTAGAGGATTTTTTTAAAATTCCTGGTGTCTGATTTGTGCTCCATTTGTGCTCCATGTGGCTTTGTGTAACATAACATTTAACAGGAACTTTATTCCCTTTTGTTGGGTGGCTGACAAAATCGTCTTTTAGTACAGAAGAGCTTTAGACACAACCCAAGCAAGGGAATGGGTCTGCTTTAGTGGTCCTGGAACAAGCTAAGTTCTCTAGTTTTTTTGGTTCCGCTATGCACAAGAAATCTTTCAGAGTATGACCTCTTTTATAGAAAAACAATGGTAGTGATCCACATTTTTCTGATGTCTCTGTGGTGTAAATTTGTTTTCTTTAACATATCATGGAAACGTTTGACATCCTCCTTCCAAATTACCAAGAAATCATCCACAAAGTAAGACTATAAGGCTGTATGCCTATCATAACCTCTTTCTTGAAATGGCCAATATTTAAACAGTTTCAAGTTATATAAATTAAGAAGGTATCGTGAACAATATTTACAGTAAAAAAAATGATGCAAGACTAGTTTCAACCATATTTTTGCTCAAACTGTGGAAAAAATGCTTTGTCTGGTCTTACTGACTTTACCCCTAGACGTTATACATAATTATTAGATACTGTATATTACATTCATGATACAGACCCATTCATCCAAAGGTACTGTATAGGGGCAGATTTATCAAAGGTCGAATTTTGAAGTGGAAAATACTTCAAAATTCGACCATCGAATAGAATCCTCCGACATTCGAAATCAAAGCCGGAGGATTTATTCATCGTGCGATCGTATTCCGCTCGTAGTAAGATCGTACAATTTTCCTTCAAATCCAAAAAAAACATAAAAATATGCTCTGCCAGGTCCCCATAAGCTAACATAGCACTTCGGCAAAGTAGTTGGGGAAGTATTGAAGTCGAAAGTTTTTTTAAAGAGACAGTACTTAGATTATCGAATGGTCGAATAGTCGAACAATTTTTACTTTGAATCAAAGTAGAAGTAAATTCAAAGTCGTATCCTATTTAATGGTCGAAGTATCCAAAAAATTACTTTGAATTTCAAATTTTTTTACTTCGAAAATTCCCTCGAATTCACTTCGACCCTTGATAAATCTGCCCCAAAGGTTTGTTTCTGCATTTCCTACATTTTCCCTATCCATCAAACATACTATATTTGCTCTTGGGCGTATGTAAGAAGATAAGTAACATTTAGCAAATAAAGCGTTTGTCAGGATTTCAGCTTCTTTTTTTAAAAGACTAAAATGTTCCTTAATCTAATAAAGCAAGAGCTGTGGGAGTTACACTTTGCATCTGCTCAAATTATATGCATTACAAAAATATAAAGATAAAGTGTATCCCCCTAGAACAAATGGAACCGTGCAATTAGCTACATCAAACCATGGTGATTATCCTGATCAAAAAATGAGTTATTAGTTCCAACTCTTATTAGGAACACTTTGATATTATTAAACAATATGCTAAGTAAAGCAGAGGGAAGAAAAACTGCACTTAAACAAAATTTAAAGAAGCAGGACAGAGCTGCATCTCACTACACTTCCAAATAGAAAAGATTAAACTGTGGAAAGATCCATGTCATTACTCTATATTTCATTTTGTGTATTAATTGCTTTCTCCTAATCATTAAGAACTCTGTGGACTCCTTTACATGTACAATGACAAAAAAATGATGCAGATTATTAGCCATGAACTGAAAATGCCAATAGAGCTGCTTAACATTGCTTTGGCAGAAAATTTACAAAACTGTGAAAAAATTCACTGATGGGCATATTTATCAAGGGTCGAATTTTGAATTTCGATCGAATTGGTCCGTATTCGGCCAAATTCGAATCATAGTCGAAATCGAAGGAATAGAGCATTCGATCAAATTTGATTCAAAGTTTTTCCCAAAAAAAACCCCTTCCACTAATTAATGCCAAATAGGTTCTAGGAGGTCCCCCATAGGCTAAAACAGCAAATTGGCAGGTTTTAAATGGCGAATGGTCGAAGTTGAATTTTTAAAGAGACAGTACATGATAAATTTCAATATTCAATTTTTTTTTCAAATTCTAATTGAATTTGGACTGTTCCCTAGTCTAAGTATACAAAAAATAGCACAAAATTCGAATTTTTCATTCAAAAATTCACCTTGATTTTTGATAAATCTGCCCCTAAATGTTGACTTTCAATGAAGTGGTCAGTATATTATAATCTTATCTAGCATTACCAAAATGATTTCACAAATTCCTCCTTTCAGGGTATATATGCGTGCAAAGCATATGGGCCTTCAGGAAAGCCCTGGAGCTGCATGCCAGGGGATCTGAATAAACAAAAGCCAGATTATACTGGTTTATGTTTAAAGTCTGGCAGAATCAGATGTTGCTGTAATTGGAGAAGTGAGAAGGAATGAGCTAAGGCAGGGTAACGCTGGGTTGGTGGTGGTAGTGGTGGAGAAAGAGAGGGATGTGATGTCAGGGGAAGAAACTGTTCACATCCTTATCTTCTTAGCAGGTAGAAACATCCCATCCTCCCTCCCTTTTTGCATATTTTGTAAAATTTTTCTTTATGGTCTTATATTATCTATTAATAACCGAATGTGGCAGAATTGGCATTGGCTTCAGGCTGGGTTTTTTGCCTTCCTCTGGATCAAAACAGTGGATACATGATAATGTTTTGCAACAGCATTCATTAATGCAGATGCTCCTACTGCTTGTGCTAGGTGACAGCCTACTTGGATTTCCTATCATCGAGACACTGCAGATTCAGGTCCACCAGCCAGGCTGCTGAACTTCTTTCATGGTGGGAGATGCAACTTCTGCTGGTAGCAAATTTGGGGGCCATCCTCTCAGTAGGTAGAGGCAGCCTAATACTCACTGGTGGATATAATGACATAGTGTTGATCTCAAGTCTTCACTGAAGAATGGTAGAGCATAGTAGCAATGTCTTATGGAATTCGGACCTTAGAATATGGTCTTGGGCTGAGTCTGGGCAAGGTCCTATTATTTAAAAAAAAATTGTAAAAAAAATGCTGTGGCCATTTTACCTCATTTCTGAGGTACCTCATTAAGGTACAGTATGTAAAAATGGGGTTCAGTTGGATTGCTACAACCGAAGGGCTGATTGAGAAGTCCCCTTGTCGTGGATACATTACACACAGAAGCATATGTCACATTGCAAATATTTGTGCATTTTCAAATGATTCACAATTTGATTGGGTTAAGATCTATAGATACTTCTAACTAGAATCTAAAATGATTTTACATTTCCGTTATTACATGTTTGACTGCAGTGTCTCCTCTATGCAAATGAACAGCATGGAAATTAGAGAAAACAATTATAATTGTCCATAAGGGAATTAAATTGATTTTATTTCACAAAGACTTTAAACCCTGTAGGATATTGGAAGGTTTTCATTAAATTGCGATTTAGGAGATTGAGAACTGTTAAATATAATTCAATGATTCACATTTTGTTAAAGATCACAGATTAAAAAGTAATATGATAAACTATCTTTAGTGCGAAAATTGATTATTGGAAGCATAGTTAATGTTTTAGAGTTCTAGGATAATGGAAATTGAAATCTTACCGACTTTATGAATAGCAAATGGAATTTTCTTTTCAATCACCTTTTCTGGGGGAGGGAGGGTTGTTTCATTGTATAAAACATTGTATTTGACTTTGTTATCTGAATAATATTCATACAGTGTATATTGTGTATTCATGACCATTCATTTATCTTTTTTACATATACTGTAAAATGTTTTTAGCTTAGCAATTAGCATGGGTGCACTAATGAAACAAAGATTTCCCCCTATTGCATGATGATAACCCCCCTTACATGTGGAATAATACTACCAATTCAAGCCTAAAAGTGTGAATGATCTTTTTCTTACCTTATCTACCTGGAAGTCAGTACTTTAAGAACCTTAATATCACAATGGAGACAACAAAATGAAAATGTATTTGTTGAACATAGAAGTGTGTTATTCATGAATTATCTATTATAAAGCAAATAAGAAACACACCACACTTATGTTGATAAGTGTGGTGTGTTTCTTATTTGCTTTATAATAGATAATTCATATATTGTTCTTCCCTACAACCTACAGTACAGCAAGGTAAGATGGCGACATTACACTAAGATAGAAAGTTTCCTGTAAAGGTGAATTTTTTTTCCAAGAAAAAGGTCAACATTCCAGGAAAAAAATGTCACTCCTCACTGGGAGGTGCCTAATAGATTGGTATCCCCCAGGGCAATACCATTTCCTTTTAAATTTGTTCGCACCACAGACTGGACAATAATACGCATGAAAAAGAATATCCACAAAATATTCATTGTTTTCTTTACCCGTGGTACATATAACTGAAGCAGGACAGCACGGTGGTGAAGTGGCTAACACTGCTACTATTGTTTTATTATTACACAGAAAAAGGAAATTATTTTCAAAAAATTGGATTATTTGATTATAATTGAGTCTAGGGGGCAAATTCACTAACCTTCAAAAATTTACCAGTGATGTTTCGCTCACAGCTCAACACTTTGCCAGGCGTAGATTCGCCAGGACAACGCTTATTCACTAAAATCCAATCTTACGTCCAGGGAGCCAGAAGCTGGCGAAGTTGCGCTAACGTTACTGCACCAAGCGAAGCAAAGTTGTACTAGCGTTGGCTAATTTGCATACAACGGGAAGTTGAATGGACGTATATGTTGCAGCAAATACATCACACTACACAAGGCCGGGAAAACCTTGATAAAATAAAAAAAAGTTGTTATATTGCCCTACACATGAGCCCACTGTATAGTTTATGTGTTATATGTTGTAGAGGGGAAGCCGGTTTCCCCAATAAAGAATTATGCTATTTTTCAGCCTATCACCCTGAAAATGGAAAAGACGCTAGCGTTTTTGGGACTTAGAAAAATGTTCAACTATTTTTTGAGAAACTCCTATATACTCTATTGCACTTAGCCTGGTCTGAGGTGGCGAAGGAAGTAGCAAGTCTGGAGCAAGAGGTAACAGTCAGTGAAATCCACATCTTAGTGAATTTGCGTAGTTAAGTCCATTTGCCTGAGTGCAAATTTATTTACTGTATATAAGAATGATCAAGTAGTCTAATGAATTGATCCTGCATGAGCTAATTTAGATAGAAAGGAATGGCTACAAAAACATCTGGGCCAAACCAGGCCAACCTAGATTCCTGACGGTAGAAGTAAGGCTGGACACATACAGTACCAGACTGGACCAAACACAGATCCCTGAAGATCTTCCATTGACAGACTGCTCTCCAGGCAATCCGAGGGTCTGGAAGAAAAACTATATGGTACCGGAACTTGAAGGCCACCATCTGTGTAAAGTGCAGCTCAGAGACAACAGTAGTCAGGGCCATGAGCAGTGTGAGGATAAACTGCACAAGAGATGCTTATCATGACCAAAGGGCAAGGCAGAAAGGTTCTCAGATGTGAATCAAAAAGAACTAGGGCAACAGAAGCCAATGTGCATATCCACTGGCCTCCTCTTGAGTCAGCAGTAGAAACAGCAGTTCAAACCACCTATGCTGAATGGCTGAGAGGTTGAACTTTCTCAAAAGTTGTTTTTTTTTATAAATCCAATTAACTAAAAAAACAGGTTTTCTTTTCGAACTTATTGAAACTGACACATTCTAAAAAAAATTATAGCAAGCAACCTTGGAATTCATTGATGTTGAGTATATTTCAGTTTCTAGATAAGGATGCTTTTGTCAGTACAGGTATGGGACCTGTTATCCAGAATGCTCGGGACCTGGGGTTTTCCAGATAACGGATCTTTCTGTAATTTGGGTCTTCATGCCTTAAGTCTACTAGAAATTTATTTAAACATGAAATAAACCCAATGGGCTGGTTTTGCTTCCAATAAGGATTAATTATATCTTAGTTTGGATCAAGTACAAGCTACTGTTTTATTATTACAGAGAAAAAGGAAATCATTTTTGAATATTTGGATTATTTGGATAAAATGGCGTCTATGGGATATCGGGTTTCCGGATGTACTGTGAGCAGTATCAGTGTCAAGTGTATTAACAACTACATTTCTGTTCATATGAAAATCGTTTCATGATAAAACTAAGTTCCTGTGCACACATGCATGATATTTTGCCTATCCATGTGCCATTTCAACAATTATTATTGTCAATTTACCATTCATACTGCATAAAATCTGACTGACCAGCTAATACGTAAAACCTTCATTTATGCAGTGTATCTTTGCTATGTATATTCAGGTAGTGTTTTCCAAAACCTGATGCATTTTCTCATTTCCCTTCACAACATTCAACAAGAAGTTAAAAAGCTCCTACCTCATTTTTGCTCAATCTATCTTCTATCAATTCTAATTTAGAGTGCAGCAGAATGTTATATCATAATAAAACCACATAAGTTCCTTTAATGATAGCACTACAGTTTCCATTATTTTCTTCCATTCATCACGGTCAAAAGGTATCCTTCTCAATTCTCTCAAAATATGGAACAGCTCTTTCCCTCTGTTGATTTTTAGTCACAGATCATCCATCATATTATTTGAAAACATTTTACTTTTTATATGTGCTATTTGATTTCACTGTAGCAAAATAAATAAATACTGTGAATGATTTTTTTATGGTGATAACGTATCTATCAGCATCATTATCATCACAGGGCTGACGGTTTTGATCATTAAATTGGAATTATAATAAAGTCAACCATTTGTCACTGAGCCTAATATCTCCATTAAATCAATGATTAAATAATGTAATATTTGTAAGTACACATTGGTCCACATAATGTAACTAACAAATCGTTACCTCACTACTCATAGTACAATACTTATGATTATAACAAAGAACTTCATTAGTTGATTAAATCTACAATCAAATGTAGGTCAAAATCTCAGCTACACAGTCTTTAAACATTTGCAGTCTTAGGAATATTCAAGAAAATCTACTGCACCCCTGCGAATATTGTGACAGGAAAATATGTCGCTTCAAATGACTCAAATTAAATACAACTTGTACTCTTTTAATGTATTTAATTCCATCGCACTCTTTCATTCACCTGCACAGAAGATGAAATCTGTCAGGAACAAAAGTTTACTTACTTTTAAATTAATTTACAATGATTGTTGTTGCCTTTTTTTTGTTTTTGAAATTCATCAAAACTATCTTTTTAAGTAAACACATTGTATTTTCTCTAATCTATTTTTTTAGGGTGATTTATCAAAAAAAAAAACATTTTCATGTATTTTTCCAAAAAACGCAAAAATCTCTGTGTGCTTATATATTGCAAAATCAAAATTTAAAAACTCAGTAATGTATAAACGTGAAAAAAATAACTTAAAAGCAGTGGAATGACATTCTACCCATCATTTTTAATGTCGGTGAATTTTCAAATTTATCTTGAAAACCTGAATAAAAAATATCTTGAATTGCCATTAGCTCCCACATGAACTTTTGAGCTTTTAGATGCCAACTATTTATATTCAGGGGTGTTTTAGTGGTCCTTGCCACCCCGAGGCAGCCTTTCTGATGCCGCCGCCCCCTGCACATACCATTTCGAGCTCCAGATCAGGTATAGGGGGACTGCGTTGCTAGTGCGGTGTAACAGTTGGCACCCTAAATCTAGAACCGATGCCAATCACGCTGGTCTCGGCTCATGCTTCCACCTGTAGCAGCCGCCTTTGGCCTCGGGAGGAGCTCTCAGCTAGGTCTTAAAACGAGAGGTGCAAGGCGAGGGTTCTAGACAAGCAGAGGGGCACAACTGTAAGGCAAGAGTCTTTGGGCTGAAGGTCACAGTACAAGGTGTGAGACAAAATCGTAATCAGATCAGGCTGGGTCGGGGCAGGCAGAGAACAAACGTAGTCAGGCAGGCAAGGGTCAAACCAGGAAGTCAATCAGAGGGATAAGTCAGAATCGGCGTCGGATATCAGGCAAGGGGTCAGGATACAGAAAGTAGAATCATCAAGAACAGGCAGGGGTCACAACAAGTAGTCAATAACAGGTTTCAGAATCAGAATAGCAAAAGCTAAGCACCAGGAACAAATCCTATCACTCAAACACAGAACCCCAGTACTTCAAGGCAGTTATGTTAACCAATGTAACACGTGCATCCACATGGAAAAATAGACTAATCAGTATTCAGAAACATTGTAATCTAATTTTAATGCAATGGGGCTCATTTATTAACATTGGGCAAGTTTACATCTGGGCAGTAACCCATGGCAACCAAATTATTATTAGCTTTTTTCAGTCAGCTGTGACTAGAATAATGAAAGCAGAGATCTGATTGATTACCATGGGTTAATGCCCAGGTGCAAATTTGCCCAGTGTTAATAAATGAACCCCAGTAAAAACTTTTTTTCATAGAGAGCTATAACATAAGTTGTAACATAGGAGATATTAGTAGCTCATATGTTAAATGTACAGTCTGTAAGTCTAAATGCAGTAAAAAGACATTCATAGCAAATAGCTTTTGATTTATCTTAAGATTAATAATATCCAACCAGTCTTAATGTTTTAATGACATAGAAACATGTTTATATAAATATACTGAAGTCGTTATATCTGGTTAAAGTCATACATAAAACTGTAGCTAAAATACTTTAATAGATATTCCAGGCAACACTACATTGTATTGTCTTTCTTTTAAAACAATTACATTTTTTACTGTTCTTTTAAAGTAGTTTATTAGTAAAGTATAGACAGAGTGTAAAGCCATAGAACAGTTTTAAGATTAGATCAAAATTCAATTTGTTGTTTTCGTTTTTGCAGCAACAGGTGGGTTTAAATATAAATGCTCAGGATATGCTGCTTAGGTAAAAACAATTACTTCTGTTGAGACCCCCTTACTCTTGCAGTGAAGACTAGTGAAGCAAGCTATACTATTCTGTTTAAAATTACAATCTTGATCTGTGTCTCCCTCAGTACATTTGTGAGGAATTTGCCTGGTGGTCTAGTGGGGGTGCAGTGGGGCCACCCGCCATGTCCTTCCTCTTCGGTGCCACGCCGGTCAATGCACTGAATGCGGTGAATTCCGGGTTTCACAAGTTTCGGCTATATCCGGAAAGTTCCAATTGTGACGTCACCAGCCGGTGCAAAATTCCAATATTTAAAGGACTTTCAATGGGGAAATCATTGCCCAACGTAAAGGTCTTTTCCTAAAGTTCTTGGGTGTGATTCTTCTGTGTATTCTTGCCGTTTCTGACCCTGCCTGTCCCTGGTTCTCATCCTATCTGCTGCCTGTCCTGTTTTTTACCATTTTTGACTACTCTTCTGGATTCTGATTTGGTACTGCGATTCTGGTGTGTTTGACCTGGCCTGTGACCACGTCCATTCCTGCGTTTCCTGCATCTGTACCCCAATGACTATTTGTTATCAACCCGGCCTGGCTTTTGACTTTGTTCCTTGTTTCCCATTCTACAATACTACGCTTGGTTCCCTTGCTTGCTCAGAACTCTCTTCTTGGTTCTCCTTCTATAAAACCTGGTGGCATCTGAGTAGCAGAGGGCTTCACTCAAAGCCAAAGGTGGCTACTAAAGGTGAAACCTTGGGGTTTGTTCTGGATTTGGGATACCCTGCGTTCCAACATTATTGACCATATTATCCATCCATTATTGACCATGTTTATATAGCTCATGTACTGTAGGTTGTATTCTTTTTGTAGACCAAAAGGTTAGGATGTGCCTTTTGAGGGCACCAATGTCTCCTTAGAACTACAATTGTGATTACGTCAGAAGAGATCACAGTATTCCTTTAAACAATGCCTACTGGTATTTTATTTATTCCCATAACCAATAGTATAAGCTTAACATGTTATGGAGCTCCAACATGCTCAAAGAGCAATGGAGACTTATACATACTGCCTGCCCAGACATTAAGGGGCCGATTCACTAAATTCGAGTGAAGGGTTCGAATTTAAAAAACTTCAAATTTCTAAGTTTTTTTGGGCTACTTCGACCATCGAATGGGCTGCTTCGACCATCGAATGGGCTACTTCGACCTTCGACTACGAAAATCGAACGATTCGAACAAAAAATCGTTCGACTATTCGACCTTTCGATAGTCGAAGTACTGTCTCTTTAAGAAAAACTTCGACCCCCTACTTCGGCAGCTAAAAGCTACCGAAGTCAATGTTAGCCTATGGGGAAGGTCCCCATAGGCTTGCCTGGGATTTTTTGATCGAAGGATTTTCCTTTGATCGTTGGATTAAAATCCTTCGAATCGTTCGATTCGAAGGATTTAATCGTTCGATCGAATGAAAAATCCTTCGATCGATCGATCGCAGGATTTGCGCTAAATCGTTCGACTTCAATATTCGAAGTCGAACGATTTTAGTTCCTAGTCGAATATCGAGGGTTAATTAACCCTCGATATTCGACCCGTAGTGAATCGGCCTCCAAGTACAGGACTCTCCACCCAATACTTTCCACCCATTGGAGCATCTAAGAGTAAGGGTAAAATTATCTTGTGCCCACTTGACAAATCTTGTGTCTTATTTATAACTGGCTTGGCTGATTGCCAGCTTAATTACACAACATCATTCTGATAATTACAGTCTATTCTTTTGATTTAATTTTTTTAAAGCTACGACATAGCAATGTGGGACACTACACAAAATAATCAAGGAATTCAGCACAAAGAGAATAGCATCAACAATCGGATAACAAATGTGTAAGTTACTGTACTTAAAAAAGACATCAGGTACAAACATTTGAATTTTATTACAGCCCGTGAGCTGTTTACTTTGCTCTGATGTTCTTGTAATGACATATTTTTTTTATCCTCAGACTCCACGACACTGAAACAGATGCTGAGTTTACATTTACATTTTGTATTTTGTAACACTCCAAGTTCTTTAATACAGTGCAGAAGTACTGAACATTTTCATATGGGAATTGTCAATGAATTCATGTATTATTATTATTACTTTTAACTCCCCCATGGAAAAAATAAGCTACCGCTTTCACTTACACAAGCTCTGGAAGATATTGTAATGTACATTATAACAAAGGCAATCATGTCAGGAAGAATAAAAATAGCATACTCTTTGGGAATTTATAATCAGAAAGATTAACAGGACAATTTCAGATACTGAATAAAAAGACTGTGAATAATACAAGAAAGCTAGGGTGCTTTTCTGTAAACTTCTCTGTTAAATTCCTGATTTCACAACTGAATAGGATTTTGAGCACCTTTTTCCTCTAAAATTTAAATTCAAGTAAACGAAAGAAATCGCATAAAATGCAAGTTATGTTGATACAATGTGCACATGGCAAATTATTACAATGTGTAATTTGTACACAATTTATACATAATAAAATTAGAACCATGTAAGGTGAAAATTATGTTGACTGGGGTACACATAAGGCTTGACCCCCATATTGACACTATTAAAACTGTTACCAGAAAAAGGGCTGGATTATTCAGCACATGATGATGTTACCTTGTAGAATAGGCTAGTGTTATATGAGAGTGTACTGAGATTTATAGCAATATTTAGGCAAATTGCACAAGTGAATTCTTCAAATATTATTTTTTTCATGGTTTTTTTGTGAAATAATTTATTAGGATGATTAATAAATAAACCTGCAAGTCATTATTCATTAAAGGTCGGATTTTAGTGGCGTTAGACGTTTTTGGAACCATGGCTAAACTCACAAACTCTAAATCCACGATTGTTATTAAATGTATTGAAAGTTACGAATATAAAAAGTACAAGCGAAAAAAGCTCTAGACGATCGAGAAAAAAAATCCAAATACCACAAATAGTATTCATAGTAAAAATAAATCTGAACCTCATTCTGACATTCAAACATTCTGATTGGTTTAAAATGGTTCAATAGGATCAGCGCTCCTCCCATTGATTTCTACAGCACCTCAAAAACGTTTTCATGGCAAAGATTGGCATTAAATGTTTTTCTGGATTATTAACTCAATATAAAAAATAAGAGCTCAATATATCAGAAATTTTTAGAGCTTTTTTTTAAAAAAAATAGGAAAACCACACATTTTTTGTTATTCTTGAAATGTAAATGGGCCCCTTATTGTATATTTCTATTTGACACATTACATTTTTTGTTGTATATTTTGAACATATTTTTCTTGATTGCGCCATGGGCAGATTTACGAAGCAACATTCTTTTTTAATGAGTTGTAATAACAGTTGGCTCTAGTAGAAACGTTTTACTGATCATTTTCTGTAGCGCTGCTGATTCATAGTGTTTTTCTTTTGAGAAAAATGACTATATAGTCATATGGGGAAACATGTTTCCTGCTATAAACATCAGAGGATCATTTCAAACAGATTAATGGGACACCATGTTAGTAGCTTTGAACATGTGATTATCTAAAAAGCTGTGAAACTGGTATTGCAGACTCCCAGCAATTCATGTCTCTTATCAATGGGAAGAAACGCACAGTACCTTCAGAGCTTTGATCAGTATCAGCTTTAAACTGACTTTTTATTGTAGCTACTAGGGTGCCATTAAGTGTACTAAGTGTAGACTAATAATCACCTAAAAACCCACTATAAAATCATTTAGCAGATTAGCTGGTAAGGTCATGGAAAACCAGAAAACTAACGTTTTCAAATATACAAATATATTTAGTATGTATATATAAAATTTGGAAAAATCAAAATCGCCACGCACCAACACTATTCGGATGCCCATTGACTTTAATGCCAGCATCAAAATTGACGTAAGCTACTTTTTGTACGTGCGTCCAAAATTGGACGCGGGCTTCAATTTTGATTTTCACAATTTTCTTGCAAATTTTTCATTGTTTCGTGAATTTTGTGGCGAATTTGAGCGATTCGCTGCCGGCTCATAAATTTGAGAAAATGGACGCCCGTGGCTGTTTTTGGACGCTGGCGCATTTTCAGCCAAAAAAATGGATGCTGGCATCAAAAACGAGACGCCGGCGCCGTTTTGAGAATTTTTCAGCAAAGCGAAACGGCGCTAATTCGCCCATCACTAAAGAGGGACAAAATGATCTGCCTCATTCTTGGGATATGGGATACGCCCATTTTTTGACCACACTCCCTATTTACCATGTCCATATTATTAAAAGTTGGCAGTTTATGAAAGTTTAACACATTTCTGGGAGTTTTAGGGCCATGTTTAATGTGTTATAACAGTTTGTAATGAAGGTGAAATTGCCATTTAAGCCACTAGTCTCAGTTTCCCCAGGAGACCTGCTTATCTTAAATAGTTACAATTGTGCCAGTGCTGGGTATTCTGAGCTCCCTGCCAAAAAATCATCTTATTTCGTTAAAGGGGACCTGTCACCCTAAGAAATAATTTCAAATTCTTTTCTATCATGTTAGCTGAGCAAAATAAACTTTACTTACACTGTATTTATTATTTAAATTTTGTTTCCTTCTGTTTTGGAATTATACAATCACAGCAAGCAGGCAACAGCCATTTTGTGGACACGGTTAATAAGGGAAATTGTGTATCACCCCAAAATCTTGTGTATGAACCAGAATGAGGGACCTAATGTCCATGTGCAGTGCCGTACACAATTATAGAGCCTGAGGAGGGAAGGGGGAATGTGAGGAGAGCAGTGACATGTAGGAAGTGCTGAATGGAAAGTAAAAGTAATTGACTGCCCCGCCTCTATGCCACGGGCATAGAGGCGGGGCAGGTAATATTTGATTGACAGTTTAGATATTTAAACACATTTATAACAGGTATAGATGTTTTAATGAAAACATTTTTTGGGGTTCCATATTTAATTTGGAAAGGACTTTCATTATGCAGTTTTTTTTTATATGTAGGTGACAGGTCCACTTTAAGCTTCAGGAACATTGTCAGCAGAATATCAAAGAGAAACTTAGGACTTTTTAATAAAAATCCTGAGCTGAGTTGTCAAAACTGGGATTGCCCTGCAGAAAACAAGATAGTTGGGAGATATGAAACACTTTCTCAACTGTCATCAAAATTTTATTAGTCACTAAATAATGACTATTTTCAAAACATATTATTCAAAGCTGATAAATATATACATTTTTCAGAATGTGCTGGACTGTATAGATCAATGAATAGAGTATATAGAGCAGTCAAACATGATTCAGTTAAATAGGTATTAGAGCTGAGAGCTACCAACTCTAACACATCTTTAAAATTCAATGGAACAAATAGAGCAAAAAAGAAACGACTAAATATGAAACATTCAGTATCTTATTGGTGCATAGCCATCTTTTTTAACATTTGTAAATCAGTAAATTAGCATTATATAATGTGTATTTAAAAAACGATTTTAGCTACAATAAGAGAATAAACTATTCTCTGTTTTTGCATTTCCTTTGGGTTTTTAGTCACAGTAAAATGTGTTTGACCTTACATATAAACAACATGCACTTCCATGAAATAGTTGAGACTCAAGAGGATTTTGCGTTGCAGGTTGCATTAAACGAATGTCATATATCAAACAAGGGCAACCTGATTTATTCTTAACATGTCCCTTGGTTACGATGCAAGAACGGTATATACATGTATTTACATTATTTCATTCATTATTTACTCCGAAGGTTATATGGAAATCATTGTCATTTAAAATTACCATCATAATTGAGGTTGCATGGTAATAAAGAAAATGTTTATGAATAACCCGTAGTTTAATTACACACAACTGACAAAGTAGGGAATTCTATATTTTATGGAAATTAATTTGTTTCCCTCCTTGGGACAAATTTGTTAAAATTGCAAAAGAAATTATGAAGTGTTGCCTTACATCCAAATACATTGATACTCATA
The DNA here is from genome assembly GCA_038501925.1 of Xenopus petersii. Lineage (NCBI taxonomy): Eukaryota > Metazoa > Chordata > Amphibia > Anura > Pipidae > Xenopus > Xenopus petersii. Next base: position 2,785,324 of record CM076675.1, read on the forward strand.
GAGATTTGTAATAATATGGACGTTTCTGGTTAAAACTTTCTTTTGCTATCACCACATTGTTTTATCCTTATTAACCACAGCACTTTCCCTAATATTTCCACCATTTTATATTCTTTCTGGACAGAGCAAAGAATGTATTTTAACTCGGACACTGTTGTCTTGTTAAAAACTTCTTTACCAGAATTCTGATTATCAACAGTTTGCCAAACTGTTTATCCATGTGACATTGAGTCTTTCAGTTGCTCCTAATGTTATTGATTTCCAGTATTTTTGGGAATCTTCCACTAGACCACTTCACAGGGAATCACTTCTTGTCTCTTTGCTTTATTTTTTTTGTAGTTATAACTCTTGATAAAATGCATTTGCTTGTTCGAGTTGTACAGAGGTAAACTATCTAAAACTCTGAAGTCATCAATAATCATGAGTGGTTTCTTGCAGACACTTCTGCTAGATGACTACCAATAGAAGTACTTCTAAGGAACTTTTTCCCCCAGAAAAAGAAGTTAAAGGAATTGTTCACCTTTCATTTAACTTTAAGGGGCCGATTCACTAAGGGTCGAATATCGAGGGTTAATTAACCCTCGATATTCGACTAGGAATTAAAATCCTTCGACTTCGAATATCGAAGTCGAAGGATTTAGCGCAGATAGTTCGATTGAACGATCGAAGGATAATTCCTTTGATCGAACGATTAAATCCTTCGAATCAAAAAAAGTTAGCTAACATTGACTTCGGTAGCTTTTAGATGGCGAACTAGGGGGTCGAAGTTTTTTTTAAAGAGACAGTACTTTGACTATCGAATGCTCAAATAGTCGTACGATTTTTACTTTGAATCCTTCGATTCAAAGTCGTAGTCGAAGGTCAAAGTAGCCCATTCGATGGTCGAAGTAGCCCAAAAAAAACTTCGAAATTCGTAGTTATTTAACTTCGAATCCTTCACTCGAAGTTAGTGAATCGGCACCTAAGTATGATGCAGAGAGTGATATGTTGAGAAAATATTTCATTTTTATTATTTGTGCTTTTTATATTATCATTATTATTATTATTATTATTATTTTGGGTTTAAGCTATTTAGCTTTTAATGCAATAAAATATTTTGTTTTTATTATTTGTGCTTTTTATATTATTATTATTATTATTATATTGGGTTTAAGCAATTTAGCTTTTAATGCAACATCTCTCCGGCTTGAAATGTTTGTAATCTGGTCCAAATCACCCTAGCAACCATGCATTGATTTGAACAAGTGACTGGACTATGAATAGGAGAGGGTCTGACTAGAAAGATGAGGAATTAAAAGTAGCAATAACAAGAAAATCATAGCTTTACAGAGAATTTGTTTCTTTACAATGACATTGTTAAAAATAATCTTTAGAAAATGCATCACTAGTATAATACAAGCCAGTGCATTAACAGAACAATAAACAACTCTTCACAAATAATTGGCTTTTTTGTCAAAAATCCAATTTGTTAAGTGTTAGAGTATTTTCTACTTCAAGTAAACTCACAATTTAAAAAAAAAACTAATTTGTTTTTTTAATAAAAAATCCGAATATAAAAACCTTGATTGTGAAGAAAAACTGAAATTTGAGAGTTTACAAGCTCAAAAAAACTTAAAAATCTCTATGTAAAAAAAAAGCTTGAATTTTGCCTAGGGCAGCTCCCATTGAAGTCTATGTAAACTTGCAAGCTTTTAGATGCTGAAGTTTTACATTTGAGTTTTTCAGGGTTTTCCAGGTTTTTTTGTGCTTAACAAATACCAACCAAACCAATTTTGGTTTTTATACTAAGAAATATAAAATTGTAGCAAAAATGTAAATTTGAACATTGATAAATCATTCCGTAAGAATAACCTGAATGACTGGTTTTGATATTTTGTACTTTTTTGTATCTCTGCTGCATCCTACAAGTGTACGTTCTGATGAGTAGGGCCTTTAAAGTCTCTGTATCACCATGTCTAAAGGCTGCCCATTATTATCAAACGTGTCTCCTTATTTTGTTGCATTTAAAACAAGCTTGACATAACATATATGACTGAACTGTATATAAAACTGACAATTTTTTAATGCTTACATATCTTATACACCATTTTTTTCAGAATTTTCCTCTGCAAAGGCTCTTCTTTTTGTGATAGAAACTATGGAAACTACTGGCTCAATACCAAATTAGCTGCTGGGCAAAAACAACTCATAAATCAAGTTAATTGAGATTTATTTAATTACTTTAACACCCTTGTTTAAATAATATTATTTCTACCTCCATTTTCAGATATGATTCATGAAATAATTTAGATTTAATGTGCATGTTGTGACAGAATTTTTTCATAGGTTTGTGATACTAAAAGATGCTTGCATAATTACAGTGTATTCATAGTTCTCTTTCTATGAACTATGCAATGAAAACCATTATATCATTCCATTAAAGCTGTAATACAACTCTATTCACAGGCTCATTCAGTATGGTCTGATACACTCACACACAAATATAAAGACAGGTAGAGTATAGGATCTGTTATCCGTAAACCTGTTATCCAAGAGCTCCATAGTATGGGACAGACGTCTCTCATAGTCTCCATTTTAATGAATATATAATTAAAACCAACCCTTATTGCATGCAAAAAAATCCTATTCAGTTTAATGTTTACATTTTTTTTAGTAGACTTAATAACGACGTAACGACATTTATTAAAGGTTTATCGATAAACTGCTATACTCAATGTGACGGCTTCCTTATTCCCTTTAGCAAAAAATGTATCAATCTTATTAATTTCAATAAAATGACATTGTCTCCAGTGGCAGAACTACAGCCCGGCACCCCCCCCCTCTAGTTACGGTACTGATTGTCTCCTTAAAAAAACAAATAATTTGTGATGTATAAACCACTTTGACCTCCTGACAATCTTTTAACTTGAGGGGTTGGTCATGCTTTATCTCTAGCATGTGCAGAAGATTGGAGGTATTCATTTTATTTTATAATCCCAAAATCCAGAGCAAACCCTCAGGTCCTGGTCTTGGCTTACTCTTCTGCCTATAGCAGCCGCATTTAGCTTTGGGAGGAGCCCTCTGTTACTCAGATGCCTCCAGGATTTATCGTGAGAGGACCAAGGGGAAAGCTCTGGGCAGGCAAGGGAACCGTAATGTTTACAGTATAGATGGGGAACAAGGAGTAGGTCAAAGGACACACCAAGTAAATACCAAACAGACAATATGGTGCCGAATCAGGAAGCTGAAGCGTAGTCAGGGTCACAAGCCAAGCTCAAACACAGTTCATGCAAGGATCTGGAACTTAGAAGGGCAGCCAGGAACTATAGAACATAGAACTGTTCCGGGCAATGAGTCAGAGCAGAGTAGGGGTTTTATAGTCAGTCAAATGGCTTACACAGATAACCTGTGGTGAGATTGGCAACAGGTGAAACTGGCCATGCTACCAGCAATTTCCAAGAATAGCCATGGGAGTGAACTAGGGCCATAGCTGTCTGCTCACATAGAGCTGGAAAAACAATACAGCTGCAGCACCTCTTTGTTGCAAAAAATGAAAACTTGGATTTATTATGTCAAACAACTTTTTCGTTGTTTTGTTTCCAGCTTACTCTCGTCCTTTCTCAAGCCTGTTGACATAGAGCAGTGGTAATGCAGACAACACAAGAACACCAGGTCCCTGGTTCAACTGCAGGCAGGTTATTAAATTAATATTATGTAAGAGCTGAGGTCCCTAGAGAAGCCCTACAGCCCCCTTTCCTACATACCATACCCAATGTTGTGTGTGACTTAAGGGTAAGCACTGACTACTGATGAGTACTCTATCCTTGATTACTATTTAATTGCAAGCATCTTAGTAGCTCTGGGGAGTGGATGTGACATAGACTGGTTGGAGACAGCCCACCCCCCACCCCCGCACACACAATGTGTTTTATTTGAGGGTATGCAAGAGTTTTATTAATATATTAGATAAAGTTAAACAACAATCAAGTCTATGATGTGTTATGAAACCAGAACACTGCTAAATGACCCACCAATATTACTCCAATAATAACCTTCCTGTCTCACTTTGTCACATACAAGAATTGATTTTATATGACCGATAATCTCTCAGGTGTCATGTACTGCAACTATGTCCTAATGCAATATCCCGAGTTAAATATGCATCACTTTATAATGTATACCTACAAGTTGAGATATCTACTAAAATGTCACTTCAAAATAAATGGTCTAGTATTTTACTCTTGTTGTAGTGTTGAAAAAACAATAATTCAATAAAGAGGGGGGATAAATTATATAAAATAACACATTCCCGCCAAAAATGGCTTAAAATTAACTTCACGTAAATAAATGAAAAATAGACATAAGGGGAATTTTACTCTGAAGTCAAGTGTGTAAAGTGCAATTTTTGGCCACGTTACCATGTTTTTTCCCAAAATGCAGGGTTTTCCCCATTCATGTGTAGCTGCGAGGCTTTGAGGTTGTGACAAAATGTTAAAACTAGTACAACTTCAACATGAATTGAAAGCAACTGAGCAGAAAGCTTGGAACTACCACTAGAGATGTCATTATTGGTGAGCCTTCAGAGGTGCCCAAAACATGCACCCTCAAATAGGTGAACTGAAATAATTGAACCTGAACATAATAAGGTTGGCAATTAAAAAATAACTGAACGATTTCCTCATTTTGTACTCATTGCAAGAAAGCCAAGTTAATCCTACACCTAAAATATCAGCTTTTTATAATAATCCATTAGAAATGCATGTTTCAATTAAAAATTGAAGAAATGAAAATCTGTATATTGTAGATCTTTTCTGAATTGGGGGTTAATGTATGCAAAAGTTTTAAATAAAGAGATTGTAAAGACCACGCATTTCCTACACCTGCTTAGTAACTATAAAAGCTTCTATAATTGCTGCACCAAACTTTATAACTAGGGATGGGTGCATTTTTTCGCCAAAAAATGATGCCCATAGACTTGTATGGCGTTGTGCGTCAAAATAAAAAGACACCCGTCAAAAAAAATTTCGCCGCACGACAAACATTTTTTGATGACATACTTTAATGGGCATGGGCGACACTACACAGGTTAAGCCCTGCTCTTTAGAACGGAGAATAATCTGGTCTACCTCTGTTATATCAGCCACTTTATGAATTCCAACAGTAGTCTCAGGCTCTTTTTGAGTCAGGTCTGACCATGGAAATGGTCAGTGGCGTAACTAGATATTACTGGGCCCCACAGCAAATTATATTTCAGGCCCCCAAAATGTTTAGAGGTTGACTTGTTTCTCCAATATTTATTGAAATTGTATATGAATTAGGGCCTCATGGGGCCCCTGTACCTCCTGGGCCCCCCTGCAGCCGCAGGGTCTGCTTCCTCTATAGTTACGCCCCTGGAAATGGTATTCTCCCATAGAGGTGTGATGACTGAACTAAATCTCAAGTCTGCTTGCTTATTTTAAAGTGGATCAGTAGACATAATGTATGTTGATTTAAATGCTATGGCTGTATATATTTATTTGAATTTACAGGTGTTGATTATTGATGGGCGAATTTAATCACCAGGCGCGAATTTGCAGAGAATTTGCGCGATTCACCGCCAGAGAAAAAATTTGTGAAACGCAGGTAAAAATTCGCCCGGTGTAAAAAAAAAATGGTCGCCGGTGTCAAAAACGGGTGCCAAATTTTTCCACGTTTCACGAATTTTGGACGAAATTTTCACATTTTTCGGCAAAGCGAAATGGCGCAAATTCGCCCATCACTAGTGTTGATAAAAGGCAGTGGAAATAATTGTGTACTGTCTCCTATACATATATCCTTTATTCTTTATCACATTCTTCAGACTGGATGTATTTAGAATTTCAATTATATGGACTTTTGCGGCTCAGAAAGGGTGAATAAATGTTTTTATAGTAGAATATAGTTAGAATTAAAAATATGAGAATGGTTAAACCTAGTGGAAGAGACCAGGACACTTGAAGAAATTACTTGTTTGATACATAACACATTGGACTTCTACAAATCAACATGGATACCCTGGCTAGAATATTCTAAAATGTTGTGAAACTTTATGCAACCCGGTTTTGATATGATTAAACGACACAGTACCCCAATTATACCATTGCATTTCATTACTGTTGTCAAGTGTACTACAAAAAAAAAGAGATATGACTTGTTATTAACCCTGTGGTTTTATATTTTTATATGAATATTTGTAACTACTTGTCCCCCTCTCTGTCCCCTTTTCCATTCTGTATCCCTCCCCCTTCTTGAAAATAATAAACAGAGATTTGGAGAAACAGGCATATTTATTAGCATAGCACAATAGGGGCAAATGGAATAACAAAGCCAAACATTGCTATAGAACTGGTAGCACAGAGCACTCAATGAAAACACATAAGGACTCTAATTACAAAGACAGTCCTGTGCCAAAATGGCCACAAATGTTGCGCTTATTGAAAGTACTCGCGTCTAAACGCACACGTTGCACTTCCATATACTTGCAATAAGCACCATTGCATCTGTCCTGCTTCTTCTGCTGAATCAAGCACATGTGCCCTTACAGGGTCAGATTGGAGCCTTGAGGGCCCACCGGGGCTGCAAAACAAGGGCCCTCCTGGCAGTCTCCTTGGGCCCCATCCCAACCATAAAACTCTCAGGCCGATGAGCACGTGCCTGAACTCAGCTCTAAAGATGCGGCACTGGTCTTTATGGGGCGGCTGGGGTAGCAGGTCTAGGCCGACCCAGTGCGCGTACTGATGCTGCGGAATCAAGTATAATTACATAGGGTCGGAATGGGGGGGCCACCACCCCACCCATAACTCCCCTTCAGGGTCCCACACACATGTGGGGAGCGAGGTCGCGGGCAGCAACAATGGATTTGACCAGGGAGCGGGTCAACCATGTATTTTTGCCGTTGTCTTGCCGGCCCAATCCAAACAGCAAATTTAATTTTATAAATTGGTTCAATTGTAGAAGTGCACCTCCCTGGGCAGTCCATTTATGCCTTATACCCTATGATGTAACTAGCCAACGATGAATATGTTGTATGCTAATAGTAGCACTTTTTATACCCAAGGTTGGGGTGGCAAACTGGGAAACACTTTGTTAGAACAACATCATTCACCCCATCTCACTAACTGGGTTGTGCAACTGCCATTTTTTGTGTAGCTTGATTGGCCCCTCAGTTAATGGGAACCTTCACTATTACTGAGATTGAGCTATTCTGAGAGAAGTGCAGTTTTTACTTTATCTTCTGAGCATTAATTCCTGGCAAATCCAAGTAATCTCTGGGCTGCCACCCAGCATCAAAAGAAAAATCTAATCAGAATTGTGGGATATAACCAAGCACAGCAATTACTATAAATCACATTTCTCAGAGAGACCCGTTCTCTCCACCACATGCTCTAATGCTCCATCTAATCTTGTTAAAACATTAGGATTACTGGGAACAAGCCATTGCAAGAGATATTGTAGCTGTGAAGCAAAAGATAAATTAAATCCAGGTAAAGTGATCCCAAAGTCGTTTTATGGACTTTAATACCTGTAGGGAGTGAACGCGTCCACCTCATCACTAAACAAACACTGTTATTAAGGAGTCAATTTAAGTGAAAAATGCCATGAGGATGTTGAAAAATAAATCTGAGCTTCATGGAACAGTGATACGTCCCTCCCTCCAGGCATTTTACTCAAACTCCATTACCAGATAAATGTTGCATCTTTGTATCTAAATAAATTCTAGAGAAAGATATCATATTTAAATTCTAGAGTGAGATATCATAAATTCTAGAGTGAGATATCATATTTAAATTCTAGAGTGAGATATCATAAATTCTAGAGTGAGATATCATAAATTCTAGAGTGAGATATCATATTTAAATTCTAGAGTGAGATATCATAAATTCTAGCGTGAGATATCATATTTAAATTCTAGAGTGAGATATCATAAATTCTAGAGTGAGATATCATATTTAAATTCTAGAGTGAGATATCATATTTAAATTCTAGAGTGAGATATCATAAATTCTAGAGTGAGATATCATATTTAAATTCTAGAGTGAGATATCATATTTAAATTCTAGAGTTAGATATCATAAATTCTAGAGTGAGATATCATATTTAAGTTGTTCAGTCCAATAAAGAAAGTAGCCAGTGTATGATCTACAACTCAGAATAGAAGATTTATATCTTAAGACAAGTCACCAGGGAATTGTTACAGCAGGAATGGGGTTAGTTGACATCTCTTTTAAAGGGGTGGTTCACCTTTAAGATACATTTTAGTTTATGTTAAAGAATGGTTTATTCTAAGCAACTTTTCAATTGGTCTCAATTTTTTAAAGAGTTTTTGGATTATTTGCCTTCGTCTTTGACTCAAGGCAGCTATCAAATGACGGGTCACTGACCCCACCTAAAAACGAATGCTCTGTAAGGCTACAAATGTATTGTTAATTGTTTTTATTGCTCTTCTTTCTATAAACGCCATCTCCTATTCATATTCCAGTCTCTTATTCATATTAATGCATGGTTTTTAGGTGAATTTGGGCCCTAATGGCCAGTCTGCAAAAACAGCAAACTGAAGATCTGCTGAATAAAAAGTTAAATAACTCAAAAACCACATATAATAAAAAAAATTAATTGTCTCAGAATATTACTCTGTACATCATATTATAAGGCAATTAAAAGGTGGAACAACCCCTTAAAGATTTGGATTGTTCCGTAGGTAAATAGAAAAACAGGGCCATGGTAAAGTCCATGAGCTTGCCTATTTTCATCAATTGTCCCTATATTTAAAGCTACAGTACGAGAGTAGAAAGTCTTTCTCCTCAGCTTTTTGTAGAACAAATTCTGTACTTAGAAATGCAAACATAAATAGTCTTTCCTTACTATGTTGAGATTTCTATTTGTAGATTTAATGAGATGTCTGTAAAGAACACAAGGCCAGATTTACTTAGCGGGCACCCCTAGACACACTAAATTTTGCAGCCCCGTCCCCTACCTTTTATTCACGGAAATTTTGATCAGCACTGGAGCAATGGGTATTAGCACACCGGAAATGTAAAAAAACTATTTTATCTCTTGCGCATCTTCAGTGTTTTGTGGATGTGGTTGGGCAACATGCAGCCCCCTAAAATCCTTGGTGGTTTCCACAAATCCATGCCTAAAAGTACAGACCCACCAAAAACACAAATTACTTGCCATAACCAATGAGGTTTACATATATCACTGAACTAATTAGTTATATATTGTTATATTGTTGGCTAGTGACACTGGATGGTGTAGAAGTAGAAAGTGCCCAGATGGTTATTTTAGACACACTGGGGGTCATTTATCAACAATGGGCAAATTTGTCCATGGGCAATAACCCATGGCAACCAATCGAATTGTGGCATTCAATGTTCAACTTGCAGCTGGCTTGAAAAAGCAAATCACTGATTGGTTGCTATAGGTAACTGCCTAAGGGCAAAGTTGTCCAGTGTTGATAGATGAGCCCCACTGTTTTCCAAACTTCTATATTTGTCTTTCAGCAACTTCAATATATTTCATGATATCAGTATCTCAGTTGTGTCCCTAACACTGAACAAAACACAAGTCCCAGTATGACCTGACACTGACCATCGATAAAATTACAGGAAAACATTCATTAAACACAAGGAAATTAATGATCATCCTAGTGAACCAACGAGTCTACTTAATCCAAAACCAAAATGGTGTCAGTAAAACATATCTGGGCAGATATACTGCAAGCTGTTGATTTTAACCATTTGATCATCTTATCTGCATGTATGGGCCTCCCTGACAATCAGAAAATCTATCACATATTAATTAGGAAGTTTTGAAGATTCCATCTGGCAAGGACTGCGTTGGCACATTTATGTGGTCTTCTCCTGACAAGACTGCATGGGCATCTGCTATTATCTAGTGATGGGCGAATAAATTCGCCTGGTGTGAATTTGCGCTAATTTCCGCGTTTCACAGGCAATGAATAAATTCACAAAACTCTCATGAAAATTCGGTGAGTCAAAAGAATTTGGACTCGCGTCCGAAAAGTCATTCGCGTCAAAACCAATGCACATCAACTCTATTCGGAGACCCATTGACGTTAACGCTGGCGTCAAAATTCATGCGGGTGTAAATTTTCGAGCTTCTTGAATTTCTTGATGTGAAATTTGTGAATTTTTTCGGCGAAGCGAAAGCGGAGAAATTAGCCCATCACTACTTTTATCCAATCTGAAACCATTGGGTCAACCCAATCTGACCCAGCATGTACTGTAGGTGGCCGAATCTGGCAAAGATCTCACCAAACAAATGAAAAATGTGTATGACCAGGATTAAGCCTTAACATATAATTGCTCTTCTTCACCTATTTATTTACTGTCATATCTCTTCTAATAACACAATAATAACACAATGGAAGAAATAACACAATAATAACACAATAGAAGAAATAACACAATAATAACACAATGGAAGAAATAACACAATAAAAACACAATAGAAGAAATAACACAATAATAACACAATAGAAGAAATAACACAATAATAACACAATAGAAGAAATAACACAATAATAACACAATGGAAGAAATAACACAATAAAAACACAATAGAAGAAATAACACAATAATAACACAATAGAAGAAATAACACAATAATAACACAGTAGAAGAAATAACACAATAATAACACAATAGAAGAAATAACACAATAATAACACAATAGAAGAAATAACACAATAATAACACAATGGAAGAAATAACACAATAAAAACACAATAGAAGAAATAACACAATAATAACACAATAGAAGAAATAACACAATAATAACACAATAGAAGAAATAACACAATAATAACACAATGGAAGAAATAACACAATAAAAACACAATAGAAGAAATAACACAATAATAACACAATAGAAGAAATAACACAATAATAACACAATAGAAGAAATAACACAATAATAACACAATGGAAGAAATAACACAATAAAAACACAATAGAAGAAATAACACAATAATAACACAATAGAAGAAATAACACAATAATAACACAATAGAAGAAATAACACAATAATAACACAATAGAAGAAATAACACAATAATAACACAATGGAAGAAATAACACAATAAAAACACAATGGAAGAAATAACACAATAATAACACAATAGAAGAAATAACACAATAATAACACAATAGAAGAAATAACACAATAATAACACAATGGAAGAAATAACACAATAAAAACACAATAGAAGAAATAACACAATAATAACACAATAGAAGAAATAACACAATAATAACACATATATATTGCCTGCATAAGAATCACAATAGATTTCAGTGGCTACATTCTCTCTCTAACTCATTCTGATTTTAATGCAGCCATACTGTATGTCTCACTTCGCTTTTTTGCCAGTTATGTTAGTACATTGCATAGTTATCATCACTTACCCTTTTGTTTCATTATTACAGTGATATTAAGAGCTTATCACCTGCTTAATATTCTATTCTTAATTCCAGACAGTAATGAAATGAAATAAAAAAAAATGTTTTATTTCCTTTGCTTCTACTTGCTCATCTGCAGACTCATTCCAAACCAATATCTTTTTCAGCTGCATTTCCAGCTTGTCATTCATTTGAAAATCTGCTTAGAACAGTCTCTTTCATGTTCCAGCTAATCTCTCTAAGAAAATGAGACAATAAAGCTGGAATTTCTTCGTACATACTCTCTTGAATATTAAGGACATGCAGCACAGGAAAACTGCATCTAAATATACTGTACAATGTATATCTTACATATTACATATTAATTAACAGACCGGGTGTGTTATATCTATGTCTTACTGGAATTATGGGAATTTTACTGCATCTCAAATAATGTCATTAATGTGCAGCTGTTGCTTATCTATGTGATATTAAAATTTTATTACCTACTTTAAGTTAAGAACAGATTGCTTTGTATGGAATTGCACACACACAATTTATATTGGATATGTTACCTGGAAAACTCGGTATCCAGAAGGCTCCAAATTACAGAAGGCCGTCTCCCATAGACTCCATTTTATCCAAACAATCCAGATTTTTAAAAATGATTTCCTTTTTCTGTGTAATAATAAAACATTTGCTTGCACTTGATCCCAACTAAGATATAATTAATCCTTATTGGAAGCAAAACCAGCCTATTGGCTTTATTTAATATTTATATGATTTTCTAGAAGACTTAAGGTATGAAGATCCAAATTATGGAAAGATCTGTTATCTGGAAAACCATACTGTAGGTACCGAGCATTCTGGAGAACAGGTCCCATACCTGTACCTGTATATAGGAGAATGTAATACAGTATGTTTTGTTACAGCAAAAAGTGTTCACAAATATCATTACAAATGATCATGTTTGCGTCCTTTTTAATAGATCACAGGCCTCAATGACTTCCTCGCAAAGTTTGCGACCAAATGGCTTTTGTGAATATAGAATATAGAAAATGCCATTTATTTATATTTTTTGAAGAACCAGGTAACTGTGATGGGTATATTAGGGGTTCTGTGTTATGTGGTTTGTTGGTTTGGAAGCAGGCGTTCCCCTTTAATGCATTGATATTGGGTTGAGTGCAGAGGACCTCATGTCTTTGTATATATATGAATAGTGATGGGCGAATTTATTCGCCAGGCACAAATTCGCGGCAAATTTGAAAAAAAAAATTGAATTGAAAAAATTCGCCGGCGGCAAAAATTTTTTTTTTTGAAAAAACGGACGCCGGCATCAAAAACGGGCGCCAGCGTCAAAAACTGGCGCCGGCGTAAAAAACGAGATGCCATTTCACAAATTTTTCACCATTTCGCGAAATTTGCAAATTTTCCGGCGAAACGGCGCAAATTCGCCCATCACTATATATGAATTCTGTGGTCAAACCTAATTGCACCCCTGTCTAATGGGTTAAGATTGTTTAGTGGCATAACTTTCCATATATATAAATATATATGTAATTTCTGCAGTAGAAATTGAGCAATTCCTTTATTTCTGGCAGCGTTATCAGCGACAGTAATCCATTAACAAATGAGTTATTTTACTATTTTACAAACTGCAAATGAAAGATTAGTTTAATTATGTGTTGGCAAACACTCATGCCCCAAGGTGCTGAAAAAAAGACCTTTAATTGTTCCTTTTATTTAAATATCAAAGTAGCATGAATTTTTAAAACCCGCTTAGCATTTTGTACAAGTGAGAAGTGAATCAGAACATTAGCTGCTCAAAGACTGGTCACTCTGATGGGTTCCCTGTTATGGGGATTTGTGCAAGTGATGTACAATATGTATCTCTATGACAAACATCAGCTTTACACTTAAATCAGTCGAACAGAAAGGATTTGGTCCTGTGCATTAAATCAAGTATCCAAGGACACACAGTGAGAATAATCACTTTATAGAACAATGATGAACTAGTCATTAGGAACACTTTCAGCTGGAAGCCTCCAAATTGAACATCACCGCTTCTATTTTAGCTATGGATTCCTGTAAAAAATACATTCTTATCTCTTCTTTCACCTAAAAAAGTGGACTGTTTTACTCTTGCCAAATAAGATTATTAATTAAACCTTCCAACTTCTATTTATTTTAATTTAGGGATGCACCAAATCCACTATTTCGGATTCAGCCGAACCCCCGAATCCTTGGCGAAAGATTCAGCCGAATACCGAAATGAATCTGAATCCTAATTTGCATATCCAAATTAGAGGTGGAAAGGGGGAAATATTTTCTACTTCCTTGTTTTATGACAAAAAGTTGTGCGATTTCCCTCCCCTCCCCTAATTTACAAATTAGGATTCAGTTCGGCGGGCAGAAGGATTAAATCCAAATCCTGCTCAAATCCCGAACCAAATCCTGTATTCGGTGCATCCCTATTTTAATTATGCAAATAAAATTGGTTATTAAAAAAAAAAAAATTACTGAGAAAGTTTTAAAGTTCAGTGAAAAGGAAACTGGTGTCAGGGGACATAGCGGCTCCCAAATGGAGTAGTCCGGACCAAGGAGGAAGCCAGGAACAAGAGTCCAAGATCGTGGTATCTGAGGGGTTAAACAAGAGAATAGTCAAAGTCCCATCACCAGTGATGACATCATCATGCAGCGACGCTGCACCCATGTGTTCATGGGTGCTTTTCCCATGGGTGCCGCCATCTTGGATTTTCATCGCGACCGCCGGGAAGATGAGCAGCGCTGTCGGGTGCTTCTGGCAGGCTGACAACTGGAGATTGAAACATCAAACGCAATTCATCACTTATGTTTACTGCAATAACTAGGCTGAAGAAAGTTCTAGAAAAATAAGGTCAACAGTATATGGGACCTGTTATCCAGAATAGTTGGAACCGGGGGTGTTCTGTAGTTTGGATCAACATTCTTTAAATCTGCTAAACCATTTAAACATTAAATACACCCAACATGATTATATTGACTTCAGTAAGAATCAATCATATTTTACTTTGGATCAGGTACAATGTACTGCTTTATTCTTACAGAGGAGAAAGTAATAGTTAGTGATGGGCCAAATTCTCCCGTTTTGATTCGCTGAAAAATTAGCGAATTTCCAGTGAAATTTGCGAAACGGAGAAAAATGAGCAAAACTCGAAAATTGCTGCCTGTGTCAATTTTGATGCCGGCAAATAGTGTTGACACGCGACGGTTTTGATGTAATTGACTTTTCTGACACGTGTCCAAAACTTTTTGACGCCGCCGAATTTTCTTTGAACCTCAAACCGTGGCTGGTTATAGTAGGAGAGGCTTAAACCCCATTGTCTAGTGTAAATATTAACAACTGGAGCTTGCACATTGACTCTATGTAGCGTGCATCCACTGTAGAACCAAAAATACAAATAGTTAGGAGAGTAATGTGTAGAGCAGATATCAGGGCTGGGCCAAACTGACTGGGAAGCCTAGGCAGCCTGGCTGACCACCTTGTTCATCCCCCTCCCCCGTGTAAAAGTGTATTAATTTGGAACGTGATGGAGGGGAACGTAGAAGAGGGGAGCGAACAGAAACTAGGGGTAAGCAGAGAACCCTTTAACAGGTGCCCCACTATCATTGTGCCTTAGGCAGGTGCCTCTTCCTCTTGCCCCTATTTGTGGAGCTGGAAGATATCTTGAAACACAGCAGATGAATGAAGCCATCGTGATTAGTGACAGGCGAATAAATTCAGCAGGCGCAAATTTTCAAATCAAAAAAAAAATTGGGCTTGTGTTGCGCATAAAAATTTTGAGCGTCAAAATTATTTGGACTCCCATTGACTTTCATGCATTTGTACAAAATAGGCACGCGTATAAAAATTGTCACGGGTGTTGAAATTGACGCGTGTCAAAATTATTTTGACGCCCATTGACTTTTTTTAAAACTTTTCGCCAATTTCACTGGAATTTTGATTTTTTTTTGGGTGAATCGAAATGGGACAAATTCGCCCATCACTAATCACGATCCATCTTATCATTTGCTAAAACAGAACATGGTGCAAAGTACAATTTTCAGGTGTAAGTCAGCAAGTTTTAAACCACAATGCAGCATCCCCAGTATTCCAGGTCATTGTAGGCACAAATTAAGTTATGACCATCACAACTTGCATAAGATATACTGATATCGATGTAAATTAGCATCAGTAGGAAAATCCCTCACAAGTTGCAATGGTCCCAATTTCCCCTGTATAAATGTTAGAATGGTGCGACTTGCACTGACTGTTCATAATGACATTAGAGTTGCACAGTCAGTGATACAAATTGAGTGGAACCCTGGAGTTATCACTTTATCCAAATCTGACAGTAATTCCAGGATTCCTTTGTATCAATATGTGCACTTTAGTGTAAGTCATCAAAACAGGCTGGGCACTCTCACTTCTTCTTGTAAAGGGCACTGATGAATGCGAGCACCTTTTTAATTTAATTTCATTTTGTGCATATTTAATTGCTTTGCACTTGTGCTTGTGAGCTTAAATGAGGCATTATTGCTTTAACATACAGTAATAATAACTAACAGAACTTATTAAAGTTGTTGAACACATCAGTAAGGGAGTATGAATGAGTGATCTGCTTATACAGGTGAAGTCATCAGGATTTCACAATATGTCATTGTGTCCAGAAACCATTTTTTAGTGCCAAGTCCTTCCTCTAGATGGTGATAGAGTAAAATATTTCAGTACATTGCTCCTGATGGACTAAGGCCATTGCAAAAGTGTTGGACTGTAGTGATATGCGGGACGACCCGATACCCGCCGACCTCACACGCTTCTCCGTGGGTGGTGGGCGGGTGTGGATTGAGCTCTTCTCCTGTTCTCCCCACCCACCACCGTCAAATGCAGGCTTCCGACTTCCGGGTTCATCTTTTATAGCCACTGCACCTGCTCACCCACCCCTTTTTTGACGTTATCGGCTGGCGGCACGGGTCTATAAAAGCAGCCCGGAAGTCTGGATGCGGGCAGGTACAGGTGGGTTATGGTCGGTGCGGATCAGGGAAATCCCCACCCACACATCATTATCAGACTGGCAGATCGGAGGCCCAATGGGGCATCTTCCACAGGGATCCACACCTCCTACAAGCCCAGGTCTCAGTTGCAACCCCCTCCCCTCCATGCCCTTACGCATTTCTGTCCTGTAGTTGCGGCGCAATTGTTGATGGTGGGCAAGATCAGGGGGCAGAGCGGTGGGGCTCATGAGGGCTGGGCCCACCTGTTTTTTACCCAGTGTCCCTCTGGCTCAGTCTCACCCTGCCATTACACTCTAGCACCATCTATAGGCAGGATTTATCACTAAAAATGACACCGTGTGACAAAATATGAAATCCCAATTGCTTCATTTGTATCTTGTAAAAAAAGACTTTTAGCTTGAAAGACTATTGGTGAATTACTTCAGCGCACTGCCAAACTTTGAGATAGACTGGTGCTTCTTTCCTCACAAGATTTCACCGCAAGTCTTCAACATAAATGGTTCAATCAGATGAATGAGGAGAGCAATCCAAACCGCAGAATACCTGCTACAATGGGATTTATTTGCAACTACAAACACAACTTGTTTCGGGCCACATAAGCCCTTCATCAACACTTGCTATAGAGAGCGTGTGGCCCAAATCATGTTGTGTTTGTAGTTGCAAATAAATCCCATTGTAGCAGGTATTCTGCCATTTGGATTGCTCTCCTCATTCATCTTGAACCATTTTAGCTAGAAAGCTTTCATTACAGGGTGAGATATTTGCAGTGTAGAAAGGTTTATGTTTTCCATTGTGTTTACTGTTGTCAGAGCAGAGAAGTGTCTGACAGACCCAGTGGGACACCAGGAGTTTTCCCAGTGGGTCCCTGTCCTGTCACCCCAATCTTAAAACGGTGCTGTCTGCCAGGCTGTTACCTTTCCAGTTCTTTTAATTCTGGGCTCTCCGATTGACTGCAGGTGCCTGATCTGTATTCCCTTTAGACTCCTATCCAATAGCTGGTTGGACACCTGTGCTGCTTCTTCATGAAGCTCAGAGACTAATAGATGTGATAAGTGGCACCAGTCAACAATTGGTTTTGATCAGTGAGCTTCAAATAAAAATAAGAATGGATACTTATGCCATACAGTCAAGCCTGCAGAACTTCCCTGGAGGGAAAAAAAGAGCAAAACAAATGACCTCATATTTTAGCATTCTCATAGCATTTTCTTCATGCTCGGGCAACTTATTTATAGTTTAAAAAAGTTTCTCTATTATTTTGCATAAGGTACATTGCCTGAGTCGTAACAGTTTCTGCATCAACATCAATAGAATTTAAATGTACAGTAGGGGCAGTCAGTGGCATGTCAGCAAAACTTCTTCTTCCCAGAAATAAAGATTTGTAGGTCATTTATGACAGGCGCCTGCTCTACTGACACAAGGAATCAATATAAACTAAATGTCCCCGGCAGAGATAAAGCTGCACTTTGAGTTTTGGAGCAGGGGTGGTAGGAAATGCGAAGTGACTTATAGTTGGATCTTTAAGGAACTATTGGGTCACAGACAACACAATATGAATTTAAACATTTCTCTTGATTGTAAAGGAAGTAAATTGAAACTAGTTGTGTGTGTTTTCCTGCAATGTCCATGGAAATCAGCAAAAAAGGATAAAACTTTATTTTAGCCAGTCTGACTCTGCCTTTGATAGCAGGATAATTATACCAATAGATTTCCATAATTAAGGAAAAAGGCCACAAGATCATTAGATACAAATGGAGATTATTCAATGGCTAGGATTTTATTTAGTTAATATGTTTAGCCTAATCCAAATGTTTAGCCCTGTAATTGTTTGTCACTAAGAGGACTGGTCCATCCTCCATGTCAGCAGTGGATCCCTCAGCAAATGTTCACAAAATAATCTCTTGTTTTTGACTCACAACTTTTTGTAGTTCTATATTAGCCATAAATGAGAACAACCCCCAAAAATACCTTTTCTTAACTAATTTAGTAGATTATAAAATGCAAGCTCTCTGGACTAATTAGGTCTCTGCTTCAGGCATGATATATCTATACTAAACATTACTAATTTTATAGGGGATTTTATCGACATAAGTCATAGCACGAAAACAAAATTGCTTAGTATAAAGCATTTAGCCTTGTCTTCAGAAGTTTGTATGTGTAAGGATTCACAGATAGGAGCCTATGTGCTCAATAACTCAAGGTGTTTATTAAACAAAAATGTGCACAGACCTTTGCAGAAACTTAAAAGGCAGCAAAAACACAAGCCCAGATTCAGGCTGAAATTCCAGGGCAGGCGGCAGACAAACAGTTGAGGGACAGTCCAAAGGTCGAGGCGGCCAGAGTTCAGACAAGGTAAAAAAAACAGGCTGAGGTCAATAGATCCAAAAATCAGGAGTAACAGGGAACAGGTAAGAAACAGGGCAGGGAAAAAACAAGGCAGTAACATGACAAAATTTACCAGGTTCAAGATTTCAGGAACAAGAGAAGAAACCAAAACATGATCAGGATATCAAGGTCACAAGGCATGGAGTTAGTGGTAGGGCCAATAATCCAGCACAGGGTGTTGGGGAATCAGGGTTAAGTAGCCCTCAAATGAGTAATTGCCCTCAGCTGGATTGGGGACATGTACTGAGAAAGGCTGACCTGGAGGCAGCAAAGCAACAGTCACCTTATCAGAGCCAGGCCATCACCACACTGTTTTCTGTGGCTCAAGCAGGAGGAGCAGTGCCTGGAGCACAACAGGTCCCCGGTTCCTCACAGTAGGACATCAAATAATTATCCTAGGGGTGTTTTATGTACATCACATTGTAACGATATCTGGTGGTCTAGATGGGACAGGGGTGCCTGCTGCTTCTGCACGTGGCAAAAAGTGCACAATTGTCATTTTTAATTTGGTGTGCCACGTGATGTCATTGCGCTTGGTGCGAAATTCTAATTTTTAAGGCACCGCACCCATTTTCCATTGTCCAATGTAGATCTGTTGTAGATAGTTCCTGTATGCGCATCTTGTCTGATTTACTGTTTCTTGACCCTTGCCTGTCCTTTACCAATGTGGTTTAACTGCCTGAACCAACCATTGCCTGTTTTCTGAATACGCTTCTGGATCCTGACTCTGTACTGCGCTGACTTATTGGTTATTCCTCAACTACGCTCTAACACTTTCCCCATTACTCCAGTCACATAATCCATTTCCCTTGCTTGACTGGAACCCTCTCCTTGGTTCTCTCACTTTAAAACCTGGTAGCATCCAAATAGCGAAGGGCTCCTCCCAATGGGAAATGTGGTTGTTATAGGCAGAAGAGTGAGCTGTGACC
The DNA here is from genome assembly GCA_038501925.1 of Xenopus petersii. Lineage (NCBI taxonomy): Eukaryota > Metazoa > Chordata > Amphibia > Anura > Pipidae > Xenopus > Xenopus petersii. The sequence continues at coordinate 2,805,068 of CM076675.1, forward strand.
GGAACCTTGGCATTTGTTCTGGGTTTTGGGATACCAAATGTGTTTCTCATACAGAAAAGAAAAATACCTTACTGAGGGGCACATTTAGTATTGGTCGATTATCGAGGGTTAATTAACCCTTAATATTCGACCATCGAAGTAAAATCCTTCGACTTCGAATATCAAAGTCAAAGGATTAACAGCAATTCGTTTGTTTGAACGATTCTAGGAATCCAACGATTCGAAGGATTTTAATTCATCGATCAAACAATTTTCCTTCTATAAAAAAAATACTTAGAAAGCTTATGGGTTTTAGGTGGCAAAGTAGGGGGTCGAAGTTTTATTTAAAGAGACATTACTTCGACTGTTGAATGGTCGAATAGTCGAACGATTTTAAGTTTGAAACGTTTGATTCAAAGTCGTAGTCGAAGGTCGAAGTAGCCAATTCGATGGTCGAAGTAGCCAAAAAAAATACTTCGAAATTTGAAGTATTTTTTATTCTAATCCTTCACTCAAGCTAAGTAAATGTGCCCCTAAATGTTTTGGTAAAGTTCAAGAAATCTCATACATTTGTCTACAATTATAAAAGTGCACATAAACTTATCAACATTCCTATTCAAGTTTTACCCCAATTTAAATTTAAATGCCAGTTGCTGTTCTCCAGGGATACATATTTGAAGAAACATCGTTTTTCACATGACTTCCCTAAAGTCAAAATGTAAAATATGGGAAACATGTTTGCACTGGGTATAATTCTTTTTTTAGGGTATTCAGTTATTGCTGGTGGAAACACATTTATTTCTCCAAGAATTATTGAAACATTCGCTATTCATTCCTATGGGATAAAAACTTCAACGCTAAACCACAAAAGCTAAATTCTTTCCCATCTTGAAAGCACAGTATGTATTTCTCAGAACTGAAATAGAATGGCTGTACAGGTATGGGACCTGTTATCCAGAATGCTCAGGACCTGGATCTTTCCATAATTTGGATCTTCATACCTTAAGTCTACTAGAAAATCATATAAACATTAAATAAAGCCAATAGGCTGCTTCCAATAAGGATTAATTATATCTTAGTTGGGATCAAGTACAAGTGACTGTGTTATTATTACACAGAAAAAGGAAATCATTTTGAATAATTTGGATTATTTTGCTAAAATAAAGTCTACGGGAGATGGCCTTTTCCGTAATTTGGAGCTTTCTGGATAACGGGTTTCCGGATAATGATCCCATACCTGTCATTTTATTCCACATATGAAAATATTTGCAAGAAAGAGGTAAGGAGACTTGTGAGAGGCAAATATATTCCATCTTCTATATAAAGAATTCCTTTATTTGTCTCAGACCTTTGTCTGTAGTTAGCGGGGTGACATATGGCAACTCACAGGCACTAACTAAATGTATTCTGGGCTGAACTCCTCTGTGTACTAGAAATCTACCAAACTGGTCTCAGATCTAATGAAACAAATCTCTCTGCTATTAAAATGTCCTGCCTGCTTTCATAAGCATGTTCTGTGATAAATCTAAAACTCATTTCCTAAATATTTTGGGCTAAAAATGTAATCGAGTTTTCTTTCTTCTAAATATGCCAAAGCAAAAACATTGGTATAAGCCTGTAAACTATTAATAAGTAAGGAAGGAAGAAGGTTACAGAGTAGCAGGGAAATCCCAACATAACACAAATTTAGCAGCAACTGATCAGTTTTAATGCAGAAATTTAGGGATGCACCGAATCCAGGATTCGGCCTTTTTCAGCAGGATTTGGATTCGGGCGAATCCTTCTGCCCGGCTGAACCAAATCCTAATTTGCATATGCAAATTAGGGACGGGAGGGAAATGGCGTGACTTTTTGCCACAAAACAAGGAAGTAAAACATTGTTACCCTTCCCACACCTAGGTTGCATATGCAAATTAGGATTTGGATCTGGTATTTGGCCAAATACTTTGCAAAGGATTCTGGGGTTCAGCCAAATCCAAAATAGTGGATTCGGTGCACCGCTACAGAAATTCAAAATAGGATGTTATGTTTAGGTTTATATATAATTCAATACAATGAGTACTGTACCAGTCTATCAGTAATGTAACAAAGAAAAACATTTGGAAGTACAGGTAGAAACCCATTAGCCAGAAAGTTCCAATTTAATGAAATAATTTACATTTTTCAAAAAGAATTCCTATTTTTCTGTAATTAATTCTATTCCAATTTTTTCTGTAGCCTTCCAAATTATAGTATGATCCCTTATCCGGAAAACCCTAAGTCCTGAACATTCTGAATAACAAGTTCCATACCTAGAGTACAGGTACTGGATCCGTTATCTGGAAACTCATTATCCAAAAAGCTTAGAAATACAGAAAGGCCATCTCCAGTATACTCCATTTTATCCAAATAAATAGAAATACAAAAATGATTTCCTTTTTCTGTGTAATAATAAAACAGTATCTTGTACTTTATCCCAAATAATGTATAATTAATCCTTATTGGAAGCAAAACCAGCCTATTTTTTTTTCGATTTTTTAATGGTTTGATCCATTTTATACAGCTAATTTGTGTAGTTGATTTACATATGTAGTGGGAGGTTTCCTGTTGGGTGTCTTGCTGTGTGTTAAAGGGCATGTAAAGGGGCACATTTAGTATTGGTTGAATATTGAGGGTTAATTAAGTTAATTATCCTTCGAATATCAAAGCCGAAGGATTTAGCACAATTCGTTCGATCTAAGGAAAAATCAATTGAATGATTCAAAGGATTTTAATCCAAGGAAAAATCAATCGAACGATTCGAAGGATTTTAATCCATCGATCAAACGATTTTCCTTTGATCAGAAATTGCCTAGAAAGCCTATGGGGACCTTCCCCTTAGGCTAACATTGGTGCTCGGTAGGTTTTAGGTGGCGAAGTAGGTGGTCGAAGTTTTTTTTGAAAGAGACAGTACTTCGACTATCGAATGGTCGAATAGCCGAACTATTTTTTGGTTTAGAATCGTTTGATTCGAAGTCGTAGTCGAAGGTCGAAGTAGCCAATTCGATGGTCGAAGTAGCCAAAAAAAAATAATTCAAAGTATATTTTATTCTAATCCTTCACTTCAGCTAAGTAAATGTGCCCCTTAATGTTTATATGATTTTCTAGTAGTCTTAAAATATACAGATCCAAATTACAGAAAGACCTGTTATTCGGAAAACCCATTATCCAGAGAGCTGCAAATTACGGAAAAGGCCATCTTCCATAGACTCAATTTTATGCAAATAATTCAAATTTTTAAAATTGATTTCCTTTTCCTGTGTAATAATAAAACAGTCGCTTGTACTTGATCCCAACTAATATATAATTAATCTTTATTGGAGGCAAAACCAGCCTATTGGGTTTATTTAATTGTTATGTGATTTTCTAGTAGACTTAAGGTAATAAAGACTTAAGGTAATAAAGACAATTATTAATTTTCCATTATCCGGAAAACCCCAGGTCCCGAGCATTCTGGATAACAGGTCCTATACCTGTATATGCTTTCTTACATATGCAGAATATTGAACAAAGATATAAAGGTGTTGCAAATCATTTTAGGAATCACAGTATGATTGCAATATAAACTTGTTAAAAGTGAACTCGTCAAATACAAAAGTACTTATTGCAAAGCATAAAGAGGCATTTTTTAAGCAAATATGAAATAACTGTAAAAAAGAGTAAAACTCACACGGCATCACAAGTGTTTAATGATCCAAACACCCATTCAGAATATCATTTGTTCAAGGGAACAAAACAATCGAAATAAATGTCTGAATCATTTAAGGCAATCAATTTGGCACTAATTCAATCTGCAGAAAACAAATTGTATCATTAACACATAAGAAAAAAAAGTAACAGAAATTAATAATCAAGGCATTGTTGATAAATTGGAAACTGGAGAAGTAACTTATAAGTGAAAACTGTTCCATAAGAAAAACTGACATTAAGGGGCACATTTACTCAGGGTCGAATATCGAGGGTTAATTAACCCTCGATATTCGACCGTCAAAGTAAAATCCTTCGACTTCGAATATCGAAGTCGAAGGATTTATGTCATTTCCTGCGATCGAAGGAAAAATCATTAAATCGAACGATTAAATCCTTCGAATTGAACGATTCAAAGGCTTTTAATCCATTGATCGAACGATTTTCCTTCGATCACAAATTGCCTAGAAAGCCTATGGGGACCTTCCCCATAGTCTAACATTGATACTCGGTAGGTTTTAGGTGGTGAAGTAGGTGGCCGAAGTTTTTTTTAAAGAGACAGTACTTTGACTATCGAATGGTCGAATAGTCAAACGATTTTTAGTTTGAATCGTTCGATTTGAAATCAAAGTTGTAGTCAAAGCTTGAAGTAGCCAATTCGATGGTCGAAGTAGCCAAAAAAATACTTTGAAATTCGAAGTTTTTTTTATTCAAATCCTTCACTCGAGCTAAGTAAATGTGCCCCTTAATCACATGGAATAATCTTTCATTTAGAGAACTGATGGAAAACAAGTATTTTTTAAAAATGAAAAAATGAAAAATCTAAAAAGTCCTACAGGAATTAATGACAAAAAATTATTGCTTTGCTCCCTCTAGAAGTAAGAATTTTGAGCTACGGCATAAACAGACCTTCTTACCTTCCCGCTGTTTCTTCTCTGTGTTGTTCGTTCATTGACAAAAGGAGACAAGTTGAACTTGAAGAGTTTATGCTTCAAGTTTTCATAACAGGAAAGGACTTTATAAAATATATATGGGATTTTACTGACAGTGAAGAATTAGGTGAAACTGTCAGATTTACACTCACAATACATTTAGTTCCATACTGTGCAGATAAAATAAGTAGTTGTTTTTTCCAAGAGTCAATTTTACTGCTGTAGAGATACTATAAACAATGTTCCCCCTTTGTGTTGCTTTCTCACTTCACCAATAGCTTTAGGCCAGTACCACACAAGGGAGTGGACCTCAAAAGCAAAATAAATACCTTTATGTTTCTGTGCCAAAATCCACTCACAGTCTGGTGCCACGCCGACCAGTGTATTCAGAACTGTGGATTGAAGAGGTTCAGCCTACTGAGCCCCTGGCCTTAGAAAAAAAAGGCAGATTTTATTGTAGTGATGGGCGAATTTCTCCCGTTTCGCGGAAAATTAGTGAATTTCCCAAAAAAATTTTGAAACGCAAATTTTGACGGGCGCATGAATTTTGACGCCTGTGTCAATTCGCAGCAATTTTGATACTCATGTCAATTTTGACGTTGGCGTTAAAAGCAATGTCCATCCGCATAGTGTGGACGCGTGATGGTTTTGACGCAAGCAACTTTTCTGATGCACGTCCAAAAATTTTTGACACCATCGAATTTTACGGTGGTTTCACGAATTTAGTCACCGACGGCAAAACATGGAAATTCAGTGCAAATTCGCACCTGCCGAACTTATTTATAAGTGACCCATCTGAAATGGTTCTGACATTTGTTATGAACTGGTTGTAGAAGCCAGAATACAGTAACAGAACTATGATAGCCAGTTCCTGGGTGCAGGGAGAGCAGCCAGACCTCCCTCCTCCGCATTGGTGCATAAATGAAGACAGAGTCAGACTGGATGATCTGAGGCCCACTGGTGCTTCCACCATAAGGTGAATGAATGCAGACAGAATTACAACTGAGGAAAGATCACACAAGGTGGGTTACAGGTCTTAACACCAGAGTAAGGTGAGTAAAATGATGGTGGATAACTTATCAGGAATATTTAGGGGCCCATTTATTTAGCTCGAGTGAAGGAATAGAATAAAAAAAACTTCGAATTTCAAATGTTTTTTTTTTTGGCTACTTCGACCATCGAATGGGCTACTTCGACCTTCGACTATGACTTCAACTAAAAATCGTTCGACTATTCGACCATTCCATAGTCGAAGTACTGTCTCTTTAAAAAAAAACTTCGACCCCTTAGTTCGCCAACTAAAACCTACCGAAGTCAATGTTAGCCCATAGGCTTTGCAATCTTTTTTGGGTTGAAGAAAAATCATTTGATCGATGGATTAAAATCGTTTGATCGAACGAATTGAGATAAATCCTTCGACTTCGATATTCAAAGTCGAAGGATTTAACTTCGACAATCGAATATCGAGGGTTAATTAACCCTCGATATTCGACCGTAAGTAAATTTTCCCCCGTATTGTACAATTTTACAAAAATGTTCAGCCAAATTAATAGTTCCTGTTCCATATAATTGAAAGAAATCACAGCTTTAAAATGGTCATTGACTCCAATGTTATTTGTGAAAAAAAAGTTGTCTCAAAAAACAGCCATTGACATTTTATAAAAATAAAATAAAAAAAAAGTTGGCACAAAAAGGTCCATGGATTTCAATGTGATGTGTTTTGCAAATTTTTCATGTGGTTTTTGTAAAATTTTCAAAACTGCAGAAAAATTTGCAGAAAATTCCCAAAACTGTAAAAACTCTCGGGCTAGTTAAAAGTTAGTGTGCCTCCTCCTTTTTTTGAAAAAAACAGGTTCACTGATACTCTCAAAATATATAATGTACCAATATATCACATGGATGAAGCTTTGGAAGGAGCACGTTTTAACTCTCTCACTTTAGTCACTTTGAGTTAAAGGAGAACTAAAACCTAAAAATGAATATCGACGAAAATGTCCTATTTTATTTAGTGAACTTATTGCACGAGGCTAAAGTTTGAGCTTGTCAATAGCAGCAATGATCCAGGACTTCAAACTTGTCACAGGGGGTCACCATCTTGGAAAGTGTCTGTGACACTCACATGCTCAGTGGGCTCTGATTGGCTGTTGAGAAGCTAAGCTTAGGGCTCGTCACTAGAGATGGCGCGAACTGTTCGCCGGCGAACTTGTTCGCGCGAACATCGGGTGTTCGCGCTCGCCGGAAGTTCGCGAACGTCGCGCGACGTTTGCCATTTTGGGTTCGCCATTGTTGGCGCTTTTTTTTGCCCTCTCACCCCAGACCAGCAGGTACATGGCAGCCAATCAGGAAGCTCTCCCCTGGACCACTCCCCTTCCCTATAAAAACCGAAGCCCTGCAGCGTTTTTTCACTCTGCCTGTGTGTGCTGAAGAGATAGTGTAGGGAGAGAGCTGCTGCCTGTTAGTGATTTCAGGGACAGTTGAAAGTTTGCTGGCTAGTAATCGTTTTGATACTGCTCTGTTATTGGAGGGACAGAAGTCTGCAGGGGTTTGAGGGACATTTAAGCTTAGGTAGCTTTGCTGGCTAGTAATCTACCTTCTACTGCAGTGCTCTGTATGTAGCTGCAGTGGGCAGCTGTCCTGCTTCTGATCTCATCTGCTGACTGCTGCAATAACAGTAGTCCTTGTAAGGACTGCTTTTATTTATTTTTTTGTTGTTTTACTACTACTACTACTACTACTACTACTACTACTACTATAAGAGCCCAGTGCTATTAGTCTAGCAGTGTTGGGGAGTGGGACTGGTGTGCTAATCTACTGCTCCTAGTAGTTCAGCAGCACCAACTGTAATTTTTTTTTTTTAATATTCATTTTTTTTTTATTTTACTTTTTTTTATTTTACTACCGCTGTAGTAGTGTATAAGTTGACCTTTTAGGCATTATTTGCCCTGTAGGCATTTTTTGCCCAGTGTGTTATTCAACCAACTGCCATCTAGCTGTGTGACCTTGTTCACATTCTGTCTAAATATCCATAATATTACCGTCTCCAGAAAAAACACCGGAGTGACTTTTTTCAAGCAGCCATAATATATTTTACGTAATCCGTATCCATCGCTGTAGTAGTGTATAAGTTGACCTTTTAGGCATTATTTGCCCTGTAGGCATTTTTTGCCCAGTGTGTTATTCAACCAACTGCCATCTAGCTGTGTGACCTTGTTCACATTCTGTCTAAATATCCATAATATTACCGTCTCCAGAAAAAACACCGGAGTGACTTTTTTCAAGCAGCCATAATATATTTTACGTAATCCGTATCCATCGCTGTAGTAGTGTATAAGTTGACCTTTTAGGCATTATTTGCCCTGTAGGCATTTTTTGCCCAGTGTGTTATTCAACCAACTGCCATCTAGCTGTGTGACCTTGTTCACATTCTGTCTAAATATCCATAATATTACCGTCTCCAGAAAAAACACCGGAGTGACTTTCTTCAAGCAGCCATAATATATTTTACGTAATCCGTATCCATCGCTGTAGTAGTGTATAAGTTGACCTTTTAGGCATTATTTGCCCTGTAGGCATTTTTTGCCCAGTGTGTTATTCAACCAACTGCCATCTAGCTGTGTGACCTTGTTCACATTCTGTCTAAATATCCATAATATTACCGTCTCCAGAAAAAACACCGGAGTGACTTTTTTCAAGCAGCCATAATAAATTTTACGTAATCCGTATCCATCGCTGTAGTAGTGTATAAGTTGACCTTTTAGGCATTATTTGCCCTGTAGGCATTTTTTGCCCAGTGTGTTATTCAACCAACTGCCATCTAGCTGTGTGACCTTGTTCACATTCTGTCTAAATATCCATAATATTACCGTCTCCAGAAAAAACACCGGAGTGACTTTTTTCAAGCAGCCATAATATATTTTACGTAATCCGTATCCATCGCTGTAGTAGTGTATAAGTTGACCTTTTAGGCATTATTTGCCCTGTAGGCATTTTTTGCCCAGTGTGTTATTCAACCAACTGCCATCTAGCTGTGTGACCTTGTTCACATTCTGTCTAAATATCCATAATATTACCGTCTCCAGAAAAAACACCGGAGTGACTTTTTTCAAGCAGCCATAATATATTTTACGTAATCCGTATCCATCGCTGTAGTAGTGTATAAGTTGACCTTTTAGGCATTATTTGCCCTGTAGGCATTTTTTGCCCAGTGTGTTATTCAACCAACTGCCATCTAGCTGTGTGACCTTGTTCACATTCTGTCTAAATATCCATAATATTACCGTCTCCAGAAAAAACACCGGAGTGACTTTTTTCAAGCAGCCATAATATATTTTACGTAATCCGTATCCATCGCTGTAGTAGTGTATAAGTTGACCTTTTAGGCATTATTTGCCCTGTAGGCATTTTTTGCCCAGTGTGTTATTCAACCAACTGCCATCTAGCTGTGTGACCTTGTTCACATTCTGTCTAAATATCCATAATATTACCGTCTCCAGAAAAAACACCGGAGTGACTTTTTTCAAGCAGCCATAATAAATTTTACGTAATCCGTATCCATCGCTGTAGTAGTGTATAAGTTGACCTTTTAGGCATTATTTGCCCTGTAGGCATTTTTTGCCCAGTGTGTTATTCAACCAACTGCCATCTAGCTGTGTGACCTTGTTCACATTCTGTCTAAATATCCATAATATTACCGTCTCCAGAAAAAACACCGGAGTGACTTTTTTCAAACAGCCATAATAAATTTTACGTAATCCGTATCCATCGCTGTAGTAGTGTATAAGTTGACCTTTTAGGCATTATTTGCCCTGTAGGCATTTTTTGCCCAGTGTGTTATTCAACCAACTGCCATCTAGCTGTGTGACCTTGTTCACATTCTGTCTAAATATCCATAATATTACCGTCTCCAGAAAAAACACCGGAGTGACTTTTTTCAAGCAGCCATAATATATTTTACGTAATCCGTATCCATCGCTGTAGTAGTGTATAAGTTGACCTTTTAGGCATTATTTGCCCTGTAGGCATTTTTTGCCCAGTGTGTTATTCAACCAACTGCCATCTAGCTGTGTGACCTTGTTCACATTCTGTCTAAATATCCATAATATTACCGTCTCCAGAAAAAACACCGGAGTGACTTTTTTCAAGCAGCCATAATATATTTTACGTAATCCGTATCCACCGCTGTAGTAGTGTATACGTTGATCTTGTGGGCAGTATTTGCACAGTGTTTTCTTCAAACCGCCATCTAGCTGTGTGAGCTTGTTCACATTTTGTCTAAATATTGATAATATTATCGTCTCTAGAAAAACCACTTGAGTTACTTTTTTTCAAGCAGCATTCTTATATTTTACGTAATCCGTATCCACCGCTGTGTATACGTTGACCTTGTAGGCATTATTTGCACAGTGTTTTCTTCAAACCGCCATCTAGCTGTGTGAGCTTGTTCACATTTTGTCTAAATAGTGATAATATTATCGTCTCTAGAAAAACCACTTGAGTTACTTTTTTTCAAGCAGCATTCATATATTTTACGTAATCCGTATCCACCGCTGTGTATACGTTGACCTTGTAGGCATTATTTGCACACTGTTTTCTTCAAACTGCCATCTAGCTGTGTGTATTATCGTTTCCAGAAAAACCAACTGAGTTTTTGTTGTTGTTGTTTTTTTAAAAATAATGCCAGGCAAAGGCAGGCCGCCACGCAGAGGCCGTGCTAGGGGCCGTGCTGCTATGCAATCCTGTGGCCCTAGCAAATTGCCCAGTTTTAAAAAGCCAATGACCCTGAACTCCCAAAATGCTGAAGAGGTAGTTGACTGGCTTACACAGCACACCCCATCCTCTACCGTTTCTAACTTTACCACAACATCCTCCTCATCCTCCACTGCTATGGCCACCCCACGTAACACTTCCTCCACCACCGGTGCCCCTTCTTCACTGGAGTCAGAGGAGTTATTTTCCCATGAGTTTCTTGAACTGAGTAATGCGCAACCATTATTGGCAGAAGAAGATGAAGGAGATGAGGACGTTACACCAGATTTAATTCTGGCAGAGAACACGACAGAGATGGACATAATGATGAGTGATGAGGAGGAGGTCCCCGCTGCTGCTTCCTTCTGTGATGTGTCAGAAGAAATTGATGCATCTGAGGAGAATGATGATGAGGAGATTGATGTTTTGTGGGTGCCTAGTAGAAGAGAGCAAGAGGAGGGTAGTTCAGATGGAGAGACGGAGAGTCAGAGAGGCAGTAGGAGAATAAGACTTAGAAGAAGCAGGGAGGACAGCCCGCAGGGATCAGTAGGGCAACAACATGTATCGGCACCTGTGTTCAGCCGGCCAACGCACCCGCCATTGCCGCCAATGCCGCGAACTTCTACTGTTACCGCCAGATCGCAGACTTCCAAAAAGTCAGCAGTGTGGGATTTTTTTAATGTGTGTGCCTCTGACAAAAGCATTGTAATTTGCAATGAGTGCAGTCAGAAACTGAGCCTTGGTAAGCCCAACAGCCACATAGGTACAACTTCTATGCGAAGGCACATGAGCGGCAAGCACAAAGCACTTTGGGAGCAACACCTCAAAGGCAACAGGCAAACTAAAAGCCACACTCCTTCTGGTCCAGCATCTTACTGCTCTACCTCTGCTCTCCTTGACCCATCTGAACCACCCTCCACTCCGCCTTCCACCTTGACCACCTGTTCCCATTCCCAGTCATCTGCCACCAGCCAAGTTTCTGTGAAGGCCATGTTTGAGCATAAGAAGCCAATGTCTGACTGTCACCCCCTTGCCCGCCGTCTGACAGCTGGCTTGTCTGCACTCTTAGCCCGCCAGCTTTTACCATACCAGCTGGTGGACTCTGAGGCCTTCCGCAAATTTGTAGCAATTGGGACACTGCAGTGGAAGGTACCCAGCCGCAATTTTTTTTCTAAAAAGGGAATACCACACCTGTACCAACATGTGCAGAGCCAAGTTACCGCATCTCTGTCACTTAGTGTTGGGCCAAAGGTCCATATGACTACTGACGCATGGTCCTCCAAGCATGGTCAGGGCAGGTATGTCACCTACACTGCCCACTGGGTGAACTTGGTAATGGCTGGGAATGGGAAGCAGGGAATGGGTAGCTCAACAACAACAACAGTGGAGTTGGTGTCACCGCCACGGATTGCACGCGGTTCTGCCACCACCTCTACTCCTCCATCGCTCTCTACCTCGTCTTCTTCCTCTTCTTCTTCTTACTCTGCTGCTGGGTCCTCCTTCTCCTCCTCCACACCTGTGCACCCCCAGCTCCCCCTAGGCTATTCGACGTGCCAGGTACGCCGTTGTCACGCTGTCTTGGGGATGACGTGCCTGGAAAGCAAAAACCATACCGGATCTGTACTCCTGTCATCTCTGCAGTCACAGGCCGATCGGTGGCTGACCCCACACCAACTGCAGATCGGAAAAGTGGTGTGTGACAATGGAAGCAATCTGTTGGCAGCGTTGAGACTGGGAAATTTAACACATGTGCCCTGCATGGCACATGTGTTAAATTTAATAGTCCAACGTTTTGTCTCCAAGTACCCAGGATTCCAGGACGTTCTCACCCAGTCCAGAAAGGTGTCGGCCCATTTCAGACGTTCCTACACAGCCATGGCACGCCTTGCTGACATTCAGCAGCGCTACAACATGCCAGTCAGGCGTTTGATTTCTGACAGCCAGACTCGCTGGAATTCAACGCTCCTTATGTTGGAACGTCTGCTGCAACAACAAAGGGCCGTCAACGAGTACCTTTTTGAACTGGGTGGTAGGACTGGATCTGCAGAGCTGGGGATTTTTTTCCCCCGTTACTGGGTGCTTATGCGCGATGCCTGCAGGCTCATGCGACCTTTTGAAGAGGTGACAAATATGGTCAGTCGCACCGAAGGCACCATCAGCGACCTAATACCCTTCGCTTTCTTCCTGGAGCGTGCCGTGCGACGAGTGACAGATGAGGCTGTAGACCAGCGTGACGAGGAGCTGGAAGCGCACGATTTATGGTCGGAATCACCAGAACGAACCCAGGCACCTGCTGCAACGCAGGGAGAGGTGCCAGAAGTGGAGTCAGAGGAGGAAGGTGGCTTTGTGGAGGAGGAGGAGGAGGACCAACAGGAGCAGGCTTCCCAGGGGGCTAGTGGTGACCTTTTGGGGACCCCTGGTCTTGTACGTGGCTGGGGGGAGGAGACCGTGGATGATGCAGTCCTTGATAATGAGGAAGCGGAGATGGATAGCTCTGCATCCAACCTTGTGAGAATGTGGTCTTTCATGCTGTCATGCCTGTTGAAGGACCCCCGTATCAAGAGGCTTAAGGAGAAGGACCTGTACTGGGTCGCAACGCTACTAGACCCTCGGTACAAGCATAAAGTGTCAGAAATGTTACCAACATACCACAAGTCCGAAAAGATGCGGCATTTACAAACCAGCCTGCAAAACATGTTGTACAATGCTTTTAAGGGTGATGTCACTTCAGGAACTCATCAACATTCCAGGGGCAGAAGTGCCAGTAATCCTGCCACGAGCACACCTGCAAGGACAAAGCCCTTTGGCCGGTCTGTAACATCAGACATGCAAATGTTTTTCTGTCCAAGGCAGCGCCACAACCCTTCTGGATCCACCCTCAAAGAACGCCTCGACCGGCAGGTAGCGGACTACCTGGCATTAACTGCAGATATCGACACTCTGAGGAGCGATGAACCCCTGGACTACTGGGTGCGCAGGCTTGATCTGTGGCCAGAGCTGTCACAATTTGCCATGAACCTCTTGTCTTGCCCAGCCTCAAGTGTGCTCTCAGAAAGGACCTTCAGTGCAGCAGGAGGGATTGTAACTGAGAAGAGAACTCGCCTAGGTCACAAAAGTGTCGATTACCTGACCTTTATTAAAATGAATGAGGGGTGGATCTCGGAGGGTTACTGCACGCCGGAAGACTTGTTCTGACTTCTATGCAGCTGTCCTTCTCTTCAAGCCTCATGACTCCACACATAGCTGTCCTTTAGCGTCCTCCTCCCTCCGCCACCGTTACAAACTAGGGTGCAAACCCTACTGGTTTAATTTTTTCTGGCCTCTGTGCTTCAGTGGCTGCAACCAAAAAAACGGGGCAAACAATGTCTACAAGGTCAACGTATGGCGAAAAATGACTATTTTCAGCATTTATATGGCATATTTTTTCTGGCAACTGTGCTTCAGTGGCTGCGTCCAAAAAAATGCATATTTTCTGCATTTATATGGCATAATTTTTCTGGCCTCTGTGCTTCAGTGGCTGCAACCAAAAAAATGCATATTTTCTCCATTTATATGGCATAATTTTTCTGGCCTCTGTGCTTCAGTGGCTGCAACCAAAAAAATGCATATTTTCTCCATTTATATGGCATAATTTTTCTGGCCTCTGTGCTTCAGTGGCTGCAACCAAAAAAATGCATATTTTCTCCATTTATATGGCATAATTTTTCTGGCCTCTGTGCTTCAGTGGCTGCAACCAAAAAAATGCATATTTTCTCCATTTATATGGCATAATTTTTCTGGCCTCTGTGCTTCAGTGGCTGCAACCAAAAAAATGCATATTTTCTCCATTTATATGGCATAATTTTTCTGGCCTCTGTGCTTCAGTGGCTGCAACCAAAAAAATTTATATTTTCAGCATTTATATGGCATAATTTTTCTGGCAACTGTGCTTCAGTGGCTGCGACCAAAAAAATGACTATTTTCAGCATTTATATGGCATATTTTTTCTGGCCTCTGTGCTTCAGTGGCTGCGGCCAAAAAAACTGGGCAAACAATGCCTACAAGGTCAACGACGTTGACCTTGTAGGCATTGTTTGCCCAGTTTTTTTGGCCGCAGCCACTGAAGCACAGAGGCCAGAAAAAATATGCCATATAAATGCTGAAAATAGTCATTTTTTGCCATACGTTGACTCAACGTATATGGCAAAAAATGACTATTTTCAGCATTTATATGGCATATTTTTTCTGGCAACTGTGCTTCAGTGGCTGCAACCAAAAAAACTGGGCAAACAATGCCTACAAGGTCAACGTATGGCAAAAAATGACTATTTTCAGCATTTATATGCCATATTTTTTCTGGCAACTGTGCTTCAGTGGCTGCGTCCAAAAAAACTGGGCAAACAATGTCTACAAGGTCAACGTATGGCGAAAAATGACTATTTTCAGCATTTATATGGCATATTTTTTCTGGCAACTGTGCTTCAGTGGCTGCGTCCAAAAAAACTGGGCAAACAATGCCTACAAGGTCAACGTATGGCAGTTGTTTAAAAAGAACAGTAGATTACTAGCCAGCAAAGCTACCTAAGCTAAAATGTCCCTCAAATCCCTGCAGACTTCTGTCCCTCCAATACAGAGCAGTATCAAGCAGATTACTAGCCAGCAAACTTACTATCATCTGTCCCTGAAATCACTAACAGCTCTCCCCCTACACTATCTCTTCCAAGCACACACAGGCAGATTTTTCAGATACATTTTTGCCCTTGATCCCCCTCTGGCATGTCACTGTCCAGGTCGTTGCACCCTTTAAACAACTTTAAAATCATTTTTCTGGCCAGAAATGTCTTTTTTAGATGTTAAAGTTCGCCTTCCCATTGAAGTCTATGGGGTTCGCGAACCGTTCGCGAACCGCTCGCATTTTTGCGCAAGTTCGCGAATATGTTCGCGAACTTTTTTTCCGACGTTCGCTACATCCCTACTCGTCACTAATTATCCAGCAGAAAATGAGCTTCCCTGGCTGTAATATAAGCTGATGCTACAGGTTTGCTGATTATTCAATTCTGATGCTAATTGCACTGGTTTCTGTGCTGCCATGTAGTAATTATGTGTATTAATTACTAATCAGCCTTATATTGTGACATTTCTATTCTATGTGTACTGTATATTGTGAGTGGCTCCCTAAGCTCAGTAAGTGACAGCAGCACAGAGCATGTGAATCAGTGAATCAGCAGAAAAGAAGATGGGGAGCTACTGGGGCATCTTTGGAGACACAGATCTTTACTGCTAAAGGGCTGTGGTTGCCTTGGGCTGGTACAGAAGCACAAAACATCATGTATAACATTTCTACCTACTTCTTTACATCATCACAGTGAGGACAGTGAGGTTGGGGAATGCACTGTCGGGTGATGATTCAGTTAATGACTATAAGAGGGACTTGGATGATTTCTTGGACAGACATAATACAAAGGCTATTGTGATACTAAACTCTATAGTTAGTGTAGATATGGGTATATATCATTTATGTGACAGTAGGGAGGGGTGTGGGTATGGGGCTGGGTTTTCATTTGGAGGGGTTGGACTTGATGGATTTTGTTGATAACAAACAGCTGCAATGGGTATTATTCCATGTTACTGTTGAACTACAGGTTTGCTACTTTGTAGCATCTTTACATTGCAATACCTGTCATAATAACTAGGATATAGCATCACTCAACAGAGACCGGCAGGTATGACAGAATTACTAATGACACATACTGAACTGTAGACTTCATACTGGATCATAGACTTTCTTCTTACTCTACTTTAGACCTGCTGAATTCTGAGGCAGATAGTATAGTATAGTATAGTGAGAGTTAGGTAGGCTGCCATCTTTTACCATCTGAAGATCCTACTGTCTATATGTGGATCCAGAACCTACATCTACTGTATAATGAAATTCCACAGGACCCCATGTGACTGCTGCCTGGGAAGGGCAGTATTTCACTCTCTTATGAAAATATTAAGTGTATAACCAGTTCTGGTGTTTGTAGTTGCCTTAGTTTCATCTTGAAAAAGTTAATTCAATATGTAAGCACTTCAAAATGCGCACTTAAATATCTCATGGGGATGTGCCTCTTTTCGTCAAGGAGTAAATATATATACAGCACCTAATGAGGAATTCTTTCAATGGCAAAAATAAAGCGTAACCTTGTTAGTACTTGAAATATTGTAGCTGCTTCTCTTATAACATGTTCATGTTTTGAGAACTCTCTACAAAAAGGGTATTAATTCAAGAACATTTCCCCCGTGGCTGCCCACTCCTTTTCAATTTGTATGTTTATTTATGAGCAGAGAACTTGTGCAGGAGTTTATCTGGGTTCATTTAGAGAAAGAAATGTATAGAGTTCTCTGTACTAATGAATAACAACAAGCTTTCATGGTGCATCTTGCCTTCTGGATATACATTCCACAACTTGTATTATCTGCCATTATCAGGCCATCTGAATGGAAAAAAAGGAGTTTAAAATGGACATTTTATGGTATTTATGAAAAACATTTACATGCTATTGCAGTTATCAGGTTTATTGTCAGTGAAAGGTATGTAACAAGTTCACTTTGTAATTCATTTATCTACTTTATAGAAATACCAGCCCCTGATATTCCCTGGAAAGTACAGAAAAGGCCACACTTCACTTGGAACAGGTGTAATTAATGAAACCACTTCATTTTAAAGCCCAGCTCATGAGTTGCACAAGCTTAAAGGAACAGCTCAGTATAAAATGTTATAACTGGGTAAATAAATAGGCTGTGCAAAATAAGAAATGTATCTAATATAGTTAGTTAGGCAAAAATGTAATGTATAAAGGCTGGAGTGAGTGGATGTGTAACATAATAGCCAGAACACTACTTCCTGCTTTTCAACTCTCTCCAGTCAGTAACCAATCAGTGACCTGAGGGGAGGTCACATGGGACATAACTGTTGCTTTTGAATCTGAGCTGAATGCTGAGGATCAATTACAAACTCACTGAACAGTTATGTCCCATGTGCCCCCCTTATAGTCACTGACTAACTCAGAGAATAAATTCACAAAACTGCCACGAAAATTTGCTGGCGTTAACAAAATTTTGGACGCGCATTGGAAAAGTTGCTTGCGTCAAAACCGTTGCGCGTCAACATTACTCGGACTTTGACGTCGGCATCAAAATTGACACAAATTTTATGGCAAAGCGAAAGGGGGCAAATTTGCTAATTCACTAATTACAGCTTATCCCTAGCCATTTCTATTGTATTGTTCATATTATTCATTAATTAATATTTTTCAGTCCTCTATTGATCTCAAGTGCCCTATTTCTACTTTTTACTCACCAGCCATTTTTCATATCATTAAGATATGAATATTTTAGCCCCTATTGTAGAGCAATTTCTTTTGAGATTGAGAAACTTGCTATAAGGGCTGTTAGTTTGCCACTTGGGGTGGTGATTGCTCGGCCTTTGTAAATAACACTATTCACAGCCACTGGTTTGAAATAAGTGCACGGGTGTTTAGCTCCCCCGGTACCCAATCATTTTAGATCTAAAAAAACTCAATTTTATTTTATTTGTATTAGAGGTAAAACGTATACCTATATAATTAGACTGAATATATTAAATAGAAAGGGTGATATAACTACATATATCTACATATAATGGGAACTGATCTGCAGGTTAAATTGCAATAATGCAACAAACAGAACACAAAGGAGAACGCAGCTGCTCATACACAATTAGTCCTGATGGTGTCACAATGCTCTAATATCTTTGTGTAGTAAATGTTTCACACAGACAGTGCTTTCTAGGCTGTATTAGTTACATTTAAGTAATAAACCTTTCGAATTAATGTTTTTTTTTCTCAATTAAAAGAAAAAGATTTTGGGCTAATAGGTCCCTGATTTCAGGTTCTCTGGTGGGACACAGTGAGCACAGATTTTTACAGTTATTAAAATGATTTTTTTATCCAGAGCCTCCTCTACTCCTCTTCTAGTCCAGGAGTGTCCATACTCTACTAATGTGAGGTCTACTTTTACTGATACAAAGTAAAAGGGTATCAAAGGTTCCGGTAGTCCACTCCCTCTGCTGGTTCATGAAGATGTCTGTTCTCCCTCAGACCTGTACAAGGATTCGGTTTAATATTTGTAGAAAGAAGCAGCGCTCACGAGGCTTAGACAAAATAAAGGAGCAAAAAAGTAATTCCAATATAGTGTAGTATTATTGCATGAATTTGATACACCACTTTGTGAGATTGGAATATTTCTAAAGAAAAGTGCCCTTTTCAATGATACTATTGAAAAGTGTCACTTATTTCAATTCACACGGTGTAGTGAGTCTTATGTGAAGGTACTCACCAACGTTTAGGTAGAAATA
Organism: Xenopus petersii; assembly: GCA_038501925.1. NCBI lineage: Eukaryota > Metazoa > Chordata > Amphibia > Anura > Pipidae > Xenopus > Xenopus petersii. Next base: position 2,823,785 of record CM076675.1, read on the forward strand.
AGCGTTAGAAAGATTATTTAGCAGTCGTCTCTCCAGATTTCTCCAAACTCCTTAGCTTTAAAAAAATGCGCTGACATAGTGTAAAAACATCATTTTTTTAATCCCCAATAAAGTTAAAAATACACTCACAATGTTACTATTAAAATCCGCATAAAAAAGTCACCACTTCACCGTTTTCTGGGTCACCAGGCAGTCAGTGTCGGTGGAATTGCCGCGTCTCAACCGCCTCGTGTATCCCTGGGCGCCTGTGGATGACGTCACTGCCCGACGCGTTTCGTCTCCTGACTTCCTCAAGGGCTTCAAAACTACCAATGAGCATGTTTCTTTATGAAGAGATGACTGTTCCGGTTATGCGCTGCTCCCTTCCGCTTCCCTTGTTCTCTTGTTTATATGTTGCCATGGCACCGTCTCTCCTAAACCAATGTGTCTACTCCCACACGTGTCACCATGGCAACCAGCTGCGTTTTCTATTGCAGGGGGAAAGTTTGGTTTTCCTTCATCTATAAGTTAACATATCTAGACATTCTTTACCTATTTCACTTTACAGGTGTCAACATGCTTGCATATATGATTATTGTATCTATTGATTTACCACAGTTTAACCAATATGTTCAGATATTCTAATACATTTTTTCTATATATTCCCTTTGGCATATCCCCTCTACAGTCTGTTACCCTCCCATTTAGACTGTAAGCCCTACGGGACAGGGACCTCCATCCTTTTTTCTCATTGACACTGAACTTAATCTGTATTGTAATTATATTTTATATTTATGTGAATTCTATTTATAATAATGCATGTATGGTTACTTTTTATTTCAATGACCCCTTGTTTGTTACTACTAATTTATTGTTTTGCTGTATAGTGCTTTGCCCTCAAGGAGCGCTATACAAATAAAAATATACATATGCACAAACATACATACATATTGGGGTATATTTATCAAAGAGTGAAGTTAATAGTGAAGTTCCGACCACTAGAGTGAAATTCCGCCACTTCCCATTCATTTCTATGGGGTTTTTAAAGGCGTATTTATCAAAGGGTGACATTTCACTTTCACCCATTGATAAATACGCCTTTCAAAATCCCATAGAAATGAATTGAGAGCTGCGGAATTTCACTCTAGTGGCGGAACTTCACTCTTTGATAAATTTACCCCTTTGACTTCATTTGATTTGACTGATGAAAAACATTCTATGCTGATTCTACCCATGAACCTATTAAGGTCTCATCTAGCTGTTTGCATTGCTGAACATTAGGGTAGATCAATGCTCACATGGTACAACACTGCAGTCAGTTAAGATAACTAACAAAAACAATTATTATACAGCTTCTACTTTTTAAGCTCATTCAGAGGCAGGTGATAAGGGCCATTCTCCAAAAAAAAAAAAAAAAACACCCATACAACCAATTCACATCTATACACTGTTGTTTTTCCGTATATTTTTGTCAGAAGTTATTTATTTATCCGTGATCAATCCTAGACATCTTTTATATAAATGTATATCTAAAATGTATCTAATTATTTAAAACTGTATTTACTTTCATATTTCCTCAGTTGGAGTTGGTGGCACAGAATTAACGTTTCTAAAATCTATTTCAGTTTTCTTTGGGAGCTTAGTGAAAGTCTCTTGTACATTACACAACGGCATTTCTACAAAAAACTCGAGAGTTGCTCAGATAATAATGTGCCCAATTACACTTCACATCAGCTTTTATATTCAGGACCCAATTGAATAGGGTACAGATGGCTTTGTAACATCTCACAGGCTTTACAATCATCCTTGAAGCCACATACTAGCACTTTACTGTCAGATTAAATTGCTTTCAAATAACAAAAATAACTTGCTTCAATAATTTGTGGATCATACTTTACCTTATTGCTTGCTGTTTTTCTGCCATTAACGGCACATTGAGATGTAAGGTGGTAACATAGGACAAGATAGACATTTTGTAACGCTTTAAAGAATGATTGACATATTGTCATATTTATTTATAGTTAATATACTATCAGTATATTAAAAATGATGGACATCATTATTTTAAAAATAAAAATTTGACCTAACTCCCATTCCTACCATTTCTCCATGTGTGTAAAGAAATAATACAATCCTTAATCAAACATTTTAAAGACAAAGTAATCTTTTTTTTCCCATTAACCCACTTTTGATTGCAACAGTTGTTTTCATCCAGATTATGTTTTTAAGTGCAACGTCAATGGTATTTCAGTATCTGATTTGTTTGGCTTGGGATGCTGAACTGGATGCTGGGCACCATGTTGGTTACATATTGTCTGATGAATAATTCTGATTGTACTTTTGAATAGTACATTACTGGCAATATTTAGCTATGGGTAAAAAAAAGACCACCAAAAGGCACTCCAAATGAGTTTGGGCTATTTTATATTGAAGTTAGGGACACTAGTTGCATTCTTTGATAAATCTGCCCATAATTATGGCCAAGTTTAACCCAGACAATAGTATGCTGGGGGTATTTCAAAACAACCATTTGCTGTAATGTGTTGCAACACTTCAGTTTGGGAATTCATATTAACATACAGTATTAAAGTTAGGTTTAAAAAAAGACACGTCCATCAAGTTTAACCCTTTAACTCTGTTTTAACTTACCTAACTGCTAGTTGATCCAGAGGAAGGCAAAAACAAATCAATTTTATTAAAAATAAGAATTGGGGCACCATGCCAGGTATAATAAAAAATGTAAGCATGAAGTGGAAAATAAATCTCACTGTCCACCCCAGTCTATGGGCACATGCTATGAACCTAGAAATGAGAATACTGTATATACCGTATATACTCGAGTATAAGCCGAGTTTTTCAGCATCCAAAATGTGCTGAAAAAGTCTACCTCGGCTTATACTCGAGTCAGGGGCCAGTAGCAGAGATTGCAGTCACTTTTAATCATTCCTATACCAACAGTTTGCTTGGGGAGAGACTGCAATATCACACAGCGCCCTCTGTTGGTTATATGAAAGAATAACAGTGACTGCAATATCACACAGCGCCATCTGTTGGTTATATGAAAGAATAACAGTGATGGCAATATCACACAATGCCCTCTGTTGGTTATATGAAAGAATAACAGTGACTGCAATATCACACAGTGCCCTCTGTTGGTTATACGAAAGATTAACAGTGATGGCAATATCACACAGCACCCTCTGCACATGGTAGTGGGACAGTGGGACAATGCACACAGTAATCTGTTTGGCAATTCTCTGTCACCATCAACTTTGCAAAGAAGTCTGGTTGATCGATGGGGGGGTTGGTTTGGTGGAATGTGCGCTGCTGGGAGACAGGGCTGTAGTTGTGTCTAAGCTTATACTTGAGTCAATAAGTTTTCCCAGTTTTCGTAGGTAAAATTAGGTACCTCGGCTTATACTCGGGTCGGCTTATACTCGAGTATATACGGTAGTAAAATTTCCCCAAAAAAAAAATATCTATATTTATCGAAATAAATTAAAAATACAAAATTATTTATTAAGATCAAGAAAGGGCCTTACGCATTTGCTGCCTATCGCGGTACTTACTCATAGACTAGCCTATAAGTAAGTGCCCCAATATGCATGAAATGTGTTAGGCCCTTTAATTGCAGAATGTTTGTTATGGTTAGCAACTAGGCAATGGGTTAACTAGAAGAAGCTTAAGAGCTTAAGCTTCTAGAATTAGAATTTTATACAATGACTCTGTCTTATAGCTGAGACTAGAGGGGTAATATATAGGTTTATCATTTTGCAGATTACCAGAGATGTGCATAACCTTGATTGTGCAGGGACACATTCAGCTTTGCTTGTGCAGGGACACATTCAGTCATACTTCATTTTCCCTGAAAGAAACATATATCAGTGAAGGCATAGTAATTAAATGAGGGTTGACCTGTGCCCATATTGCTCCCTTACAACTAATAAGAGCTTTCACTTTACTTGATGCACTGTCATATCTCATAGCTAGAATAAACTTGATGGCTTTGTCTGCTCATTATAGAATACTGGGGGCTTTTTCATATATACCCCTTCAGTGAGTGAGATTTCAATTCTCTAGCTCAGATAGACCTGCACCATTGAATGTCATAGAAGATATCATTATGTAGGATTGGTTCTGGTTTTGTGCAACCTTGAGCATGAGAATTTATTGAGTTTTCATGGTTTTTTTTTTATATAGCGTTTAAAAAAAATTTCTTCAATTTAATAAATTATTGTATTCAAAGTGACTGCAATACAAAAATGTTCATTGTAAAAACACCATGAATAAAATAACATTAACAGGGGCAGCTTTATTAACATTTAAACTGGAGAATCCTATTGGATATCGGGTAGTTTAAAATGTATCATGCTTGTAACTATTGATGGGTGAGTTTCGTTTCGCTGAAAAAATTGTGAATTTCCCACAAAATTCACTAAATGCCGAAAAATTCACAACACTCGTGAAATCAGAAAGTTCATGAAAAAATCGTAAAATTCGACCATTTTCACGGAAAAAACTTGAAATTTGAACGTTTTCACAAAACAATCGTGCAATTTGAACATTTTCACAAAAAATTTGAGCAATGTGAAAGTTTTCACAAAAAAATTCGAGCAATTCGAATGGAAATAAACATGGATATCATTACTTTTAAAACATTCTGACACCTTACAATTTCCACGAGCACCACGAATGGAGAAGATCAAAAAAAAAAAAAGTTAAAAATTCATATTTTATTTAACCATTAAAATCGACATGCCTGATGATCGCCTAATCACAAGAGAACCATTTGCTTGAGGTGTTTCGTAGCCATCTGGCCACTCTCTCAAAAGCACACATTCTGACTGTCAGAAAATATTGCTTAAATAAATGAATGTGTCAAAATGTGTTTGTTTTGAGTAGTGATGGGCGAATTTGCGCGAATTTCGCAAATTTATTCGCTGGCGGCGAATTCGTGCCTGCCGAATAAATTCGCCCATCACTAGTTTTGAGCATTGAAATTGCATTATTTACAATGAGATGTTAGTGCTCAGTGAAAGGCTATGCTTTAACATACCATCAAATTAATGGGAATTTTGTTAAAACGATTAAGAATTCATTATAGCTCATTTATGTGTTGTAAGGAATTGTTAAGAAGTGAGGAAAAGAGCTTTGTAAAGCCTTAGGATACTATTTTCTTTTTACAAACAAAAAAAATGTAAAAACAAACATTAAATCAACCCCTAATTTTGCTAAACAAGCTTCCAAAACACTGTATTTTGGCTTAAAAAAGCAAATATCAATTAGTGAGGTACAACACAGACTACATTGGACCCTTTTTCAGCAGGATGAGTCTTCACTATGTGGAAGGAACACATGAAGGTGTTGTTGAGTTATACCTCTATACTGCTAACAATGTAAAATGATAGACAAGAGAATGCCAGGAGATCTTTGCAAACAAAAATAAAAGGCTTTATTCAATATAAAGTGTCACAGGGTTGCAATACTAACAGCACATGATCAATAAATGTCTGGTACAATCACATGTGTAGTAAATACAGACAGAATGCCACCACTGAAAGAATAGCAGGGGGATTTGAAGTATACACCTTACAGGCTGTCAGTACCTCATGTGGTCTGGGACCCTACAGTAGACATGAAACAAGGGTAGAACAATATATTTTTTCCCTTGTCAGTACTGTAGTCCCTTCACTACAGGCAGCAGAGCCTAGGGGAGAGCTACTCCCATCTATCCTCCTTGGTGGAGCTCAAAGCTGCTCATTCTAACTAATACTCACTGACTCGCTCCTACTAGAGAGTACTGAACAGTGGCTATCCTGGGCACTAGCTAACCTCATTCACGGGGTCCCTGTTCCCCGACTTCTCTAAAGGGGTTGTCGATTTAGGGCCTAACACTTCTGGGTAGGCTTGGGCGAATTTGACCCGTTCACTTCGCCAAACATTAGATGCCGGTGAAATGTCAAAAATGATCTGATGTGCGCCGAAATTTTTTGGATGCACGTCTTTTTTTTTGATGCACATTGCCATACAAGTCCATGGGAGTTATTTCTGCGGCGAAACAAGGCAAAAAGGCAAAATGTGCCCATCCCTACTTCTGAGGCCTTGTTGACTCCAGGCTCAATGGACATCCACCCAGATCAACTGCTGCAGGCCAAAGAGGAAGGACCTCCCCCTGCCAAACATTATATTACAGTGAAGCAGGAAATGGTCATCAACCTAAGGGCCAATTAACTGAGGAACAAGGAAATGAGGCACTGTCAGAGAATTGGAGCCAAAGAGCCCTACCTCCTATGGGTCCCTACACTGACATATTCCTTCAAAAAATCTGATCAAGTAAAAAGTGAAAAGTATAGATAAAAAATAGCCAGGAACATAGATATATTGGTACATTAAATATAGTATTATATATTATACTATTTTGCATGATTATGGAATCGTTTATTAAATGTTAAGTGGTTTATCGTGAAATTAATAAAATGCCAGTTACTCTTTACCTACATTTCATTGTTTCAGGGGACTGGTAACAATCATAAATTAAAAGCAGTATAAAATCAGAATACCATGCAGTTAATTCCTTGGTGGCCGAGGCCCTGTTGTAACTGCTGATCATTCTATCAAAGGATTGTACAGTGGTTACATATTTGACAAGCAAGATAATGTGCCTTGATGCCCTAGACAGAAAATTACCTTACACTTTCATGTACATAATTAAGCACCTGCTAAATTATATGATACATGAAAGAAAATTGCAGTAACAAGAAAAAGAACCAAAATGGAAAATCAACAAGGCTAGATTTATTGTCGTAAAGTACCATACATTTAGAAACTAATTACAATAAAAAGTTGGAACTTTTGTGCGAAGAAAAATTGCCATGAAAGAAACCTGAATGCTCTTGTTATTAAAGCAGCAGAATTCATGGCTGCAGGTGCTAAACTACAGCAAATTACATTTCCAAAGCAAAATGTATAGAATCATGTGATTTGATGGTGTCTTAAGTACAAAGAAAAGCATTTACAGAGCCCAGTGTGTGCAGAATCCTATAGAACAGGGGGCGACATCTATATTTTGGTTTGTTTCGTTGAAACAAGATACTGCAGAAATGGTTTAGCTCTACCAATACAACAAAGCTGTTCTGCAGAGGCTCCCTGTGTCATCTCATGTCATGGGTCTGAAGGCCAAACGATACGTCAGCATAAGGGATTTTAGTGCTGAAAATAGTGGTAAATCGAGGAGAATTTCATCATGCAATTTATTTTGTTGAAAAAAATCATGTTTTTTCACAAGAAAGAAAGTTCTTTATTCCCAATGCAATTCATATGGGAAAAACGCAAGAATAAAGTGCAGTGACTTCAATGTGGGTACCCTGGATAAATGGGTGATATTTCTGTATATAGTCAGCTACATAGCAAACTACACAGCACTTGCAACATTTAGGGGCAGATTTACTAAGGTTCGAGTGAATTTTCGAAGTTAAAAAAGTTCGAATTTCAAAGTAATTTTTTTGAGTACTTTGACCATCGAATAGGCTACTACGACCTTCGACTTTGATTCGAACGATTCAAAGTAAAAATCGTTCAACTATTCAACCATTCGATAATCAAAGTCTTCTTTAAAAAAACTTCGACTTCAATACTTCATCAAATTAAACCTGCCGAAGTGCATGGCCTTCTGGGGACCTTCTACAACTATTTTCTAAGTCTTTGTACATCTAAGGAAAATCCTTCGATCGTACACTAAAATCATTCAAATCGTTTGATTCGAAGGATTTAATCTTTCGATTGAATGATTTTCCTTCGATCGTTCGAACGCTAAATTTGGTGCAAGAACGACTTTAGTGTACGATCGAAGGATCGAAATTCTACACCTCTAAGGGGCAGATTTACTAAAAATCGAATTTTTATTTTTTCTTTATTTTTTAAAAACTTTAAAAATATGAGATTTATTTTGTGTAAGAACCACTAAAAACTTTAATGCAAAAAGGTAAAAGTTATCAAGGTTCTATAGAAGTCAATAAGAGCTGTGTCGAATTTATGGAACCATTTCTAATCATAATTTCAGATTTTTTTTTACTAGTAATTGTCTGAAAAACTTTTTAGAGGTTTTACAGGTATTTGTATTTTTTTCAGATAGTTCATTACTTTTTAATGCTTTTTAAATTTGGATCTTATAGTAAATTTCACAACATTCGTGTTTTTATAGAGGAAATGAGCTTCGATTCAAAAACGTATAAAACAACTAAAATGAGACTCAATTAATGGGGGGATTACATATGATAATATAATTTTGCCTTTTTCAAAAATGTTTTCTTATTTCTTCTCTTTGGGGAGAAAGCATTCCATTAAGGCTAATTCAGTTAATGTGGCTGAATTTTACAAAATGTTTCTACAATTAATTATGAGCTACTGCATAATCTTTTTATATGTACACACATGTACAAATAAAAACTTATGCATTCACTAAATCTGATTCCCAGAAAACTGACATGACTTTTATTAATGATTCTATCAAGGTGGATTTTCCTGTAATTTAGACATTTTATAAAACGTGATTGATATTCTGCCGTGACCCCGTTTCACATTTAAGTACTACCTCCTTCCTACACTTCAAATAAACATTTTCTAATTGGAAATGATATACTGTTTCCCATAAATGATGTGCAAGCATTTAGACTATTTTGCTGACTTTTTAAAAAAAAAAAAAAATCCAGAAATTTGTGGTGGAAGTGCTTTTCTTTTGATAAGATATTAAAATAAATATTTTATGTACAAGAATATTATTTATTACACTTTTGCACATTTGTGAAACTCTTTAATGTTCCTTCTAAATAAATAATAAGGGACATGTCTAATATTCTTGTAGGAGGCACTAACTAATATTACATTTTTATTTAACGCTTTAGTGCCTAGAAACTGTCTGTTGTACACACCCTTGCATAAAATGTTTTAAATGTTCTGATTGCTATTCTTTGGTTATGCTGTCTTATATATTATATTTATCAATTTATTTTGTTCAGTGTCATATACAGTATTTTTATTGCAATAATTAAACAGCCTATGTTCAGCTTAACTCCTATAAACACAGAACATGGAACATGAAAAATGTGTTTCCCTCTATTGGCAATCATACAAGTACTATAGGAAATGTTGTTGCTAAATAGCATTGGGAAAAATATGTACAACGGTACAAACATTTGTGCAATAGTATAGTATTTACTAGTGATGGGCGAATTAATGCCGTTTCACCGAAAAATTTGCGAATTTCCCGCGAAATTCGTGAAACTGCAAAAAATTTGCGAAACTGCAGCGGCTTCTTGTTTGTGATGCTGGCGTCCATTTTTTGGATGCCGGCATCAGTTTTTTATGCCGGCGTCTGTTTTTTTGGACACAGTCAAATTTTCGCGCCTGTTTTGCAAATTTATTCACCAGCGGGGAATCGCTCAAATTCGTGCCTGCCGAATAAATTCGCCCATCACTAGTATTCACAGAGGGTTGCAGAGTTTACACAGTAATTGTCTGTTGGACATCATTAGGGATACAGAACAGTTGGGGTTGTAAAATATCAAAGTCAAGAACACATCTGTACTTATCTTGTAAGCTTTTCCCAGGAAACTATGGTTAAAAGGAACTTCATTTCTGCTATTAGTGTCAGGGTTACAGTTTTGTATAGCCAACTGTGTGTCTCTAAGCACATTGCTACTCTACTATTCATTTAATCTGTATTGACCATCCATGCTGTAACCAATGTTTTGAACACTGCCATACATATTTTATTGCTTCATAAATACCACAAGCCTGTAAGTTATTATCAAACTCTTAAACACATACACTGTATTAGTAGTGTATTAAGTAGTAACCATTTTAAAACACAGTCCATGGGGTGGCTCCTGGGAAGGGAGAGCATTGAGAAACCAAGACCAATGTTAACAGTTTAATACTAAAATAATCAATGAAGAATTTATAGACAGACTCATATTAAATATACATGTATACTGTCACTTAAACAAGCTCAAGTCCTAAATATTTTTTTCCTTAATTTAAAACAATAATTAGGGATGGGTGAATTTGACCTGTTTCCTTTCACCAAAAATTCACCTCCGGTGAAATGTCGCCGATGATTAAAGTGGACCTCAAAAAAAATTTTGATTTTTTTTTTTTTTTTTTTTATACAAGTCTATGGACGTCAATTCCACAGTGAAACCAGGTAAAAAAATTCACCCATCCCTAACAATAGGCAATAAACGACTGACCTACAGTAATCTGGAAAACAGAGGCAAGGTTATGAGGACTCTATAATTGATCTTACATCATTACTGAAAATATCTCATTTTGCATATTTAAAGTGATGGATTATATATATTGAGACCCTTATAATAATTATTTAAGACCAAATGTGTAGGCTTCTGAATCTAAAAGCCCTGACTTCTATACAGTAAAAATTAATTCAATTTCTAATCTAATCTCTAGTGTCTAACATTCTAAACAATTGTAAAGCAGCTGTATTTTAATTAAATTCAGTCAATTGTTGGAGATTAGGGAAATTAGTGAATCTTTCATTGTGTCACTTTTAAATCAATATCCTGATCACTAGGTCCTTTCCCTAATTTAAGTCGTATGACCATTGCTTTTGTTTAAGCCCTATTGCTCTCAGTTTAAATTGTTAAGAAAATTCTGGAACAATAATGTTTGGCACGGCTAAGCAATAATCATCCTCAAAAAGTGAACATCCAAGTTGTAGCAATCAAGGGTTTTGTTTTCCAACAATTGTTGTAGACATTTAATGGCAACAAAAGGCCAAATTAATTCAGTGAGAAAAAGTTATCTCATGGTTTATTACTTCAAGAGTCATCAACGAGATTCAATTCGAGGTGAAGAAACTTTTCTCCAAATGCAGTTCCAATTTTTTCCCATAAACTTAAGTAGAGTTTTCATGAGATATATGTATTTGTTTCTCAAATTCAATCCCATTTCATCCATGACGTTTCACATGATAAACCCTTTTCTCACTAAATTGAATCTGGCCTGAGGTATCCATATTTCCTTGGAAAAGAAATATAAATACAAGTAAAGAAATATTTTTTTAAAAAAAAGTAGGGAACAGTTTTTTTCTTGAAGACCAGAAGACCATAGCACCAGAATTTCTTTTTGCCATTTTTCTACTTGCATATTTTCTGGTACACCTAGGCATATCTAAAATGATCTTGTAATTCTAGTTTGACATCTTAAAAAACAATGGCCACACACTGAACAATATTGGCTGCAAATGTGCCCACTCTTGACTGACAAATATGAGACAAAATCACAGCCTCCCTGTCTAATATGTGATATAAGTCAAATATAGATTAAGATGATAGCTAAATCCTGCTGGGCTAGGATTACTTCAATATGTGCATACAGTCTTCTCCCAATAAGTTTACCCCACCATGAAATCCAATCATCGACACCAGTGAAACAGCACAAATTGGGTAAAAATAACATTTATGGCCTGTTTAAGGTCTATGGTACTCCTGGGTTTTTGACCACCATGGTACTTTCAGGGAATGTCTTGATTACCTGTCACCTCCTTACACTTAAAATAAAAAGGAATTATATATTTTTTGTAGACACTGACCGTGTAATGTGGGCACCACTCAAGAATGAGCACCACTCACTATCTGCAATAGGCATATTGTTGTCTGGACAGCTGAGGTTCATCTTGAGAGCAAAACAGAGGTCAAAACAACACCTTTACCATAGGCAAAAAGAGATCTGTGCATGACATGATGAAACTGTATATTCCTAGTATAAGCTGTATTGATGCTGAATTACAGGTTCCATTGGGGTCACTGGTGGGTGCCACAACAATTTCATACCCTCCCCAACCAAGTATATGACCTTTTGTTGTCTTTTACAAAAACAATGTGTGTCTTCTTACATGATAATATACCTATAAAAATGTTAATGGATCTGCAAGATAATCATGGATGACAATTCAGACACTTTAAAGATTTTTGCATAAGAAGCAGATTTATGAAAATTCAAGATCATGTTTTTTTCTGTGGTTCTAAAATACAATTAATGTAAAAAATACAATCTTAATTTTTTATGGGGATTTTGACTTTTGGATTTGAGATTTTTAAGATTTTTTTAAGATATATTTTTTTTTTAATTTTTTTTTAGAATGGAATTATCTTCCACATTTAACTTAACTTTTTTCTGTTAATATGTTACAGATTGAGGAAATATAACAATAAAAGTAATTATTTTTCATGATTAAGTTTCAAAAAAATCTTGAATTTGAATAAATCTGCCTTCCATGAGTAAAAAATAGTACCAAGTGTATATTTGTTTTACTATTTTTCTTGTTGAAAGTCAGGCTTTGCCATAATGAGCATTCCAATTCTGCAGGCTGAAACAAAAGTTCTTATTTTTGTGTTTGCTTCTTTTTCTAAATCTCTCAGGGACCAAATAAAGCACTCATTTCATTCAGATATTTAAAATAAATGTGGATTTTATGTTGTATCCAGAAATAAATAGCTAAAATGACTACAAGCAGACAAAATCCCTTTTATGAAAGTTGAAGCATATGCAGTGTGCATTTTTCATATTCAATGTAAATCTCTTTTTCCCAGTCCCACTCTACTTTAATCACAACTGCATTGTATTCAAGCACAAATGAATATGTTACTTTCATTACACCATCCCTTTAAGCTATCTTTCTCTATAGAATTTTCCAATGCATCTAGTTAAAAGGTAAAATAAGCTCGGCCCCATGTGTAGGAGGCACACTGTGGAAAAATATTACCTAATTATTTCACTACAATGAAACGCAATTCTGTTGTCATAAAACAATATGATATATTTTAATTACAAAATACATTGTACATTTTTTTTTATTTTCAAGAGCAAACAACTAATCATGGAAAAAGTACAAAAACAAAGTAGACAATTAAAGTGACTGCAGGGAAGACATAAAAAGGCAGAGAAGGTAATCAGCAGTAATGCATCAAATATCAAATAGAAAAAGCTGTTAATGAAGAATTGCAGAAGATTAAAGAAATATGATTGAACGTTTACAAAATAATACTTTGTACGGATAAAATAAGCTAAAAAAAAACAACTTCCACATCTTTGTAATAAGTCTATTCAATTATTTAGATGATTTAAAACTACTAAATTATTTTTCATTACATTTGGGGGCTCATTTACTTAGTTCGAGTGAAGGAATAGAATAAAAAAAACTTCCAATTTCGAATGTTTTTTTTGGCTACTTCGACCATCGAATGGGCTACTTCGACCTTTGACTACGACTTCGAATCGAACGATTTGAACGAAAAATCGTTCGACTAATCGACCATTCAATAGTCTAATTACTGTCTCTTTAAAAAAAAAAAGTTTGACCCCCTAGTTCACCACCTAAAACCTACCGAAGTCAATGTTAGCCTATGGGGAATGTCCCCATGGGCTTAGTAATCTTTTTTGGGTCGAAGAAAAATCATTCAATCGATGGATTAAAATCCTTCTAATCGTTCGTTTCGAAGGATTTAATCGTTCATTCGATCAAATGATTTTTCGTTCGATTGAACGAATTGCGGTAAATCCTTCAACTTCAATATTCGAAGTCAAAGGATTTCCAATCGCCAGTCGAATATCGAGGGTTAATTAACCCTTAACCATTAAGTGGTTTATTTTGCCCCAGCCAGAACTTTTATCTCTTCTATTCTACGCTACATTAATAAAATATCATGTTCTGTTTTTGTGAAGTCACTTGCTCTCTTTGTGACTTGGGATTTGCAAAAGTGGTCAAGGCAAAATTGTCAACCAAACTATTCATTATCTGCCCATTTATTTGGGCCCCCCTTATCAATTCTGAATTGGAATTAGCCATAAAATGCAAATTGAAAATCAGACAGTATTAATCTACTGGATTTGAAGACATGAGATTACTTAATCTTTGACTGCCAAGGGATGGAGCCACAAATTGTCCTGAGCCTGCAAACAACAAGCCAGAAAATATGCACAAGCATGTTTTGGGTTGCAGATATGGACTACTTGCAGTTAGGGATGGGCGAATTCGTTTCACTAAAAATTTTCTGCCAGCGAAATGTCGCAGACGCCCATTAAAGTCTATGGGCGGTAAAATGTTTTTGTCGCACAGCGAAATTGTTTTGACTCGCGTCTTTTTTTTTGGACGCACGCCGCCATACAAGTCTATGGGCGTATTTTTTTTTAAAATTCGCCCATCCCTACTTGCAGTACTTCCAATTGTGGTCAAATGAAAGCAGCACACAAGGCTTAAAAATGCATTTATTTATTTCCTGTAATCTAAATTTATCTAGCTTTCCTCTTTCTCAAGCATAACTCAACAATATTAATATTTCTCTCTAATAATGTGATTTTGCAAAACAAAAACACACTCATGTAAGTTATCAGAGGCAAACAGTGATAAATTAACATTTATGCTGATATCCAAATAGCTTCATATTATGAAAGAAAATCTCCCAATTTTAAGCAAATTCTTCAAACATTCATTTTTCCTTGTAATATTAATACAATATATTGTACTTGATGGTAACAAAGCTGCAAATATTAATATTAGTATTTTGGGTTTATTTTTAAATGTTCTTAGTAGCCTTATGGTTTGGTTATCCAAATTACAGAAAAAAACCTGTATCCAAAAACCCCAAGGTCCCAAGCATTCTAGATAATATAGTACATCCCATACCGGAGATTAAAAATGAATAAATTCACGTTAATGGCAAGATTGGATACTTTAACTGTTTAAATGTTTTTTAATAGACTTAAATCATGATTATTCATGATTATTACTGATATTTAACTATTTAGTTTTAACTTGTAGAATTTTAAAGTTTTAGACTGGCAATAAAAGCTGGAAGCAAATTAACTGTGCTATTGCTGGAAACCTGGCACTGATTTCTTTATATTTTTTCTCAGCAAGTAGTCTCAGCAACAGAGGAGAACACTTACACTATAATTTGTCATGCCTCCACCCATGATCAGTAAAGACTGGGCTGTAATACCCCTCCCTAGAGGTCCACAATCACACTCAGAGATAAGGTTTAAAGTTTTATTTGCAAGGCATTGTTTCTTTAAATAACTTTCAGACACATGCATCTTTGATGGGTGCTGTTTATAATATTATATAATATTAAATTGAATGCATATATTTATCCATTGTATACTCATGAGTTTTAAGTTTAGTATTCACAATACCCCAGAGGTAGTGTTGCTTGTTCTGGTGAAAAATCCCCAGTGCTAGATGTCCTCACAGTGGTCTCCTGCTGCAGCAAATCTCTTTATCCCAGAGCCTTACCCTTGAGTCCATAGTCTTGTCACTTCAGGGTACTAACCCTCCTGGACTCCTGGTCGGAGCCTCTGCCTGCTCTACTAACTAACCCCTGATCCTATCTTTTGCACCCAGAGTGACTATAACAAAACTCTCCTAGAACTTACTTTTCCTATTCTGGAACCTTCCTCTGTTCCAGGCCATATCAACACCACAACACCTCCTTCAGACCAAAAAGGGGCAAGAGCATGGAACCTTTCATTCTTATCTCCTCATCTTTTTTATATTTTTATAACATCAAGAATACTTTCACACAGCTTCCCTTCTATAACTGAGGACCCTAGTTGTATAATTTATGCCCAGGGACCAAAAGACCTGAAGTTTGGCAAAACCTTTACCCTCCTACAAGTGCAATAATATGTAAATATTTGCTTTTTTAGTAAGGTACCAATAAAGATAAGATGCAATTGCTTAAGGTGAAATATTTGCACATTTACTTTCTTTGGTACATTTTACTTTTCATTAAAACATTAGAACAAAAACACAGCAATCTGTGCTTTTCCCAGTAGATGCTGCTTTTTTATGCAGCATTTTTTGTTTATCTTGTATATGACGACCCACTAATACAGCTACCTGACATCCATTTTCTTCCTTGTAAACTTTACATGCCTTTAACATTATTTTTATGCTATGTGATTGGTAGAGTACACTCCAAACAAATAGATTTGGTTCCCCTAGTTGACTTTCAGATGAAAAGGAGTGTATGTGGTTCATTTCTTGCTCAACTAAACAATAATAGACAGTTCATAGTTATTCCACAACTTATTGATCAGTCAGTCGACCAGGGAGCCAGTGCAGGTCATTATTCAACATAGCAGTACAATACTGCATCTAGGACACACACATTGATACTAAAAATACTGCAGGTTATTTGGGTACAGCCCATTACTTCTGCTAATAGTGGGTAGGAGATACAAATTGGGTAGCAAACAAATACAAGCATATTCAGTGCTCAAAATTCAAATGTGGTTAGCATGTGATTCTTTTGGTGCAAATCTACTGTTGTGGGTAACAACATTCAGGGTGGTGGTAGATCTTAGAAAGGAATATCATTTGGCACAAATTTATGGAGGTGCAAGGAGTGTATCTCGATGCAACTACCCTTAATGGACTGTGTAAATACATTTGTGTTCAGTTGAGTCTGACTGTAGTAGTGACTATGTTCATAATTGACCCTTTAACAAAGAACTCTTTGGCCAAAATGTAATGCAACACATGTGGTAAAAAAATATATTATGGTGGTGGTAATATGATGTTGTTGAGCTGCTTTTTTTCTGGATCTTTCTGTGATTTGGATCACCATCCCTTATGCCTGCTGAAAACATTTTAACATTAGATAAACCCAATAGGATGGTTTTACCACCAATCTGGATTTATGCAGTGGAGTTACCATCAAGTACAAGCTGCTCATTTATTATTACAGAGAAAAAGGAAATAGTTTTATAAAAATTTGTATTATTTGCTTAAAATATTCTATGGGTGATGACTTTTCCGATGAATGGAAATTTCTCTATAATGAGGTTCAATAACTGTATCATAAATGTATCTAATGTATCTAGGACTTCTTTTACATTCCATACAATTCTTTTTATATGACCGTAAGCTGCAGTCTGTTGGAGGATAAAAGCTCACAGCCTTTAGCATTTAATTTCCCTCTGCATTCTGTTATTTACATTGAGCCTGTGTGCAGACTTTAGGGATGCTTAATGTTCATCTCATGAAAGAAAAATTACTCATTTGTTCATTTGGTTGCAGAGCTCTATCGACAAACCCTTCAATAATGTGAACTGAAAAGTGAGAACGGACATAATACTGTCTAACTATTGAGCGAAAGAGCTATAAATGCCCTAAACATTGCTTTAATGGTTCTAGCCTCAGAATAAATAAGGTTCAAATAAAACAGAATTACTTCTAAACATTTATATTTTACAACAGTTAGAAGACGCAATCATTTTCAGAAAGTCCCTGGAGAATACAGTTTATTATAAACAGCCCATTAATTATTGTATCAACTTTGGAGTATATCATGTCCACTATGAAGGGTGTGCTCATGTTATCCCAACAGCATATCATTAAATAGCAGTTCCCTTATTACTTGTTCCTTAAATATGTTTGGAACCTACCGTGTAAATGCAAAGGGTCATAAACTTTTTGTGGACAGTACTGTACAGCCTGGGTGTCAATGTCTCTGCCCTCCACTGGCACAGTGATAATGAAAATATCATGTCCATATTGGAACCAAAGGACAGCTCAGGCCTAATCTGAATGCCCCAGAATTACCCCAAAAGAATATTTATTTGAAGCCCCACTGCCTTAAATACCTGAAAGAGGGTCATCTCTTTCTACACGTAGGGGGTTATTTATCAAAGTACGGTTTTAGCTCAACATTTTCTGCTACAAACTCTGATCACATCCACTTGGATTTTTTTACTTATTAAATTTTCCTGAGAATTTTCTTTTATGGGAAAAAAAATCAGATTTATTATGCTTTTTTGCCTGAAAACTCTGAAAACTTTGGGGTATTGCATGAAACCCAGGGCCTGTTTAAAAAATCATTGCAATTTCTTTCATTGATTTATATGCAACCTCGACTGAGTCTGAGATGCTGGATTTTCTAGTTCTGACTTTTCCATCCTTGGTGTTTAATAAATTCCAAAGAATTTGTGATTTTTTAAAAGCCCAATTCTATTTAAAAAAAAAATCACGAATTTTTCGGGATTTTTGCATTCAGAGTTTAGTAAATAACCCCCTTATGTTCTAAACGTGTTGCTTGATTTTTGTGTTTCTTGACTGTTGCTAAATTTGCCCTGCCCTGTGCCTGGACTTTGATCACCTTTATGCCTCACCATCAGACTTGCCTGTTCTGTATGTTACCTTGTACCAGCTTTGCCAGTCCTACCTCTGTGCCTTCCTGCCCTGTTTCCAGTGAGTGTCCTACCCGTTCCCCATTAGCTTTTACCTTTATCCCTGCTTTCTATGTTTTTGAAATTAGGGGTAGGCAGAAGGGTCATGTGCCTAGGGCCAAATGCAACAGGGGGAGCTGTTCACATACCTCTTCTGCCTTTAGGTTTGGGCCTTATCTAAGTCGGTGCACCAAATCATGTGTAGGTGGGTGCAAGTGGAGGCAGTGAGCATGGCAGTTGGGGAGCACAAGGAGGGTGCTTGCTTTGAGTACCCTACTGTGTAGGCTAAGGAATGCTGGCCATTCTTGTAAAAAATCACTTATTTTGTGAGGTCACCAAATAAGCATAGCTTTGCCTGGTTTGACCACTTACATGTGGGCTGATCAAATTATTTAGCCCACAGGCTAATGATTGAATTGTAACACAGGCCTTTGCAGGCCCATTTGAAGAGGTCCACATCAAGGCACCAATGAAGTCCTGTTTTGATGGCATTTTCAAACCTGCTTGAGAGATAGCCGGGCTGTTTTTGGTCAGATCTGTTTGCGAAGTGCCGGGAATAGAGCCAGGCAGAGAAACTGTGTCTGAATTGGCAGCTTAAATCTTCCCACGTATTTGCAGAAAGACTATCCGATGTCTTTATCATGCTTTCTGTAAAGAATTATTTGCTCTTGATACAAGTGCAAATAAGTCAGAATGAGGCTTTGCTCTGTGCATCTCAGCAGCAGTGCTCTCCGCAAATACCAAAAAATAGTAACATCTAAAACTGTTGTTTTTATATGAGCAGTAAGCATCAGTACCTCTTGTTAAAATATAAAAATGGCCCTACCTCTTCATATTAAACGTATTATTGATATTCCTTTCTAATTTAAAACATACTTTATGTTAGTTTTCCTCCTCTGGAACTGAATTTGAAATCTATTTTAAATCTTCTAGAGGCAAGTCCATGCTGTCTTCGATCCTGCGAGTTGTTGTTTTCTAAGGGTTGTTTTTTTTTTTCTTATGTGATTCCATCACTTTAATTGCTATTGATGTGAAACTTACAGGTCTATAATTGCTATGTTCCTCTCTGCTGCCCTACTCATAAAAAGTACATTATCTGTTCTCCAGCTGTTAGGAAACACTGCTTCCAGCACTGATCAGTTTCAAAGTTCAGTCCGTTGGGTGTATATTATTAAACCATGTTTGGCAAATTATATTGATGATGATTAGACCTACAGACTTGTCTGATTTGGATGATGATGGATACCATCCTGTTTTACTAAATGTATTTGTGTCCAAAGATGCCCCTACAGCTGTAAATAATTGTTTAGATAGTTGTTTATTTATCCCTCTGTTTTCAATAACATGTTTCTTATCCCCCACCTTTCACTTTAATATTCGTCCTCTTCTTGTTTTGAATTTCTTAAAGTATTGTGTTTTCTGTTTTACTGTCTTCCTTATTCTCGTACAGGTATGGGACCTGTTATCCAGAATGCTCGGGACCTGGGGTTATCCAGATAACAGATCTTTCTGTAATTTGGATCTTCATACCTTAAGTCTACTAGAAAATCATGTAAACATGAAATTAAACCAATAGGCTTTAATTTCAATAAGGATTAATTGTATTTTAGTTGGGATCAAGCACAAGCTACTGTTTTATTATTACAGAGAAAAAGGAAATTAATTTTAAAAATTTGGTTGATTTGATTAAAATGGAGTCTATGAGAGACAGCCTTTCTGTAATTCTGAGCTTTCTGATAACAGGTTTCTGGATATTGATGGTGAATTTCTCCCGTTTTGTGAATTTCCCCAAAGCTCGAATATTGGCACTAGGGATGCACCTAATCCAGGATTTGGAATCCTTCTGCCCGGCTGAACCGAATCCGAATCCTAATTTGCATATGCAAATTAGGGGTGGGGAGGGAAATCGCGAGACTTTTTGTCCCAAAACAAGGAAGTAAAAAAAATGTCCCATTCCCACCCCTAATTTGCATATGCAAATTAGGATTCGGTTCGGTATTCGGCCGAATCTTTCACAAAAGATTTGGGGGTTTGGCCGAATCCAAAATAGTGGATTCGGTGCATCCCTAATTGGCACCCACGTCTGAAAAGTCGCTTGCATCAAATTTGATGCCGACGTTAAAGTCAATGGGCGTCTGAATAGTGTTCATAAATTTTGACGCAAGCAACTTTTTGGAGGTGTCCCATTTTCAAGGGCGAATTTTCGCAGGAGTTTCACGAATTTATTCGCCCACTGTGAAAAGTAGAGATTAAAATTGCTTCCTTAATGGAGTCTATGGGGGATGGCCTTTCCTTAATTTGGAGATTTCTATATTATGGATTTCAACATTAAGGGATCCCATACCTGTAATTATTTTAATCAGCTGAATGCAAGATACACTTTTATCGACACATGATCCAAATTGTTGTTTTTTAGCAAAATATCAATGTGTAAATAAAATAGGTTCCTTTCTGGATTTCTCCCTTATTAACTTGTTGAGAGATACCTCACATAGGGAACCTGGAATATAAATATAAATAGCTCAGCTCTCCCAATTCTTATCTTGCACTTTTCTGTATGCTCATACAAGCCACGGATAGCAGCAAAACTTGGAGAAGGGGAAGCTTCAGCCAAGCTCACCCCATTCATAGCTTAATTTAACTTAAAAAGGGGGGATTTAAGGTCAATTTGCCACCATTTTGCTTAGGCAGTGGAAAGACACATCCTCCACCTGCTGTCCCTAGCTTGAGGTTGGGGGCTTGTTATGTTCTTTTAGCTTGTTGTCACTCATATGATCTTGAGGGCTAGAGTACCATAGTTGTTAGATAATGGGAGGTGGGAAGACCAGGTACATTATCAGGTCCCTTTACTTAGGGTAATTGTCAGAGCTGATGGGGGGCTCTTGTCCATCTGCCAGGGAGAATTGGTTAGGAGAGGCATATATTGGTGGGATGGTTTAACCCAGGGGGTCACCAATCTTTTATACCTATGAGCCACATTCAAATGCAAAAAGAGTTGGAAAGCAATGAAAACGCATGAAAAACGTCCCTGAGGATTCCAGAGATGTGATTGGCTATTTGGTAGCCCCCAAGTGCACTGGCAGCCTACAGGAGGCTCTGTAACATGATGCTCATGATTGGAGATCACTGGTTTAACCCTTAAGGGGGGTGACCCTTATTGTTGATGGAGTCCAGGTAAGTTATGTAGTAAACTGATGGTGGGCCCCAGTTTAGAGGACATGCTCTGCAGCAAGTGGCTGACTGACAGCAGATCCCCTGAGCTGGGTTATTTGTGGCTAGAGGGTTGGGTTACGGAATAGCAAACTGACCGGAGGTTCTGGTGTTATCATGTTTTTACAATGTTCAGTCATGTTGTTACTGAGGTTGTTTAAAGATGTTGGGCGAGTTTATATATATTAAGTTGTTTTATACTATCCTGTAACTCAAATAAAGCTGTGGTAACTATCATTCTAATACAATTATATCATGCATTTTATTGGGTAGTCAGGCTAGAGCGAGTAGGTGATGGGGATGCCTGGGTTAAGGCCTCATTGCTAATACTATAATACCAATTAAAATGAATATTAAAATGTTCTCAATAACATTGGGCTTCCCACCTGAATAGTAACATCATTCTTTTTTAAATGGGTAATTTCCTTAAAATAGATTCTTGACATTCACAAAAGTATTACTAAAATGATAAAACTACAATAATGATGTCATAATTTTATTCATACAACTCCGCAGTATTTTAGGAGCCTCGTGGCTGAAGATTGAAATCTTAGCTCTTCTTTCTACAGAAAATAATCAGTTTGACTGTCGTGTCCTCTCTGCTAAATAAGCCTCGCCAAATCATAAAACATTTAGAAACTGAGCTATGAGTTTGAGTTTAATTTGGTGCCCACATTATAGGATAGGGGCGAAATTACTAGGCCTACATTATTCTGTTATTCTGACATTAGTGCTGAGCAAGATTCTTTATTTAATCATTAGGTATGAATTCATAAAGCACAGCGACAAGCATGACTTGATAAATGGAAAGATACATCAAACAGTGGAGATGGAGTATTCATTATATATCTTGACTCTCTGACAGCAAGCTCCATAAGTGGTCATGATCCGCAACCAGGAAAGAAGATGATAATCCTGATGTTTCTGGTAAATTGACCATTATGAACAGAAGTGTATTAGGATGTAGCATGTAATAAATTAAGTCACTGACGCACTAAGTTAAGCTAATCAAAGAATATAACGTGACACGAATGGGCAATTTTCTTTGACATAGCGACCCAACATAATGATATGCAAGTCAATGCTTTTAGGATCGGACTAATGTAATGTTTCAGTATATGAAAAGGTATATGTAATTGGAAAAGAAATTGATGTTATTCACGTCTATAGCTGCAGTGGCTATAACAGAAATAATTGTATTAACAGTTTTTGGTAGGTTTTCTGATTCCTGCTCAGCATGTTTCCTTCTTAATAGTTCTAGTAATACAACTAATGATGCATGGTTTAAAAGAGACTAGAACATGTTTAGTTTAACAAAGGTCCAGGGCCAGATGGTATTCATCCCAGGGTACTAGGCGAGCTTAGCTCTGTTATTGCTAAACCTCTTTACTTAATTTTTCAGGATTCATTGAGGCCTGGCCTAGTGCCGATAGACTGGCGAATTGCTAATGTGGTGCCTCTATTCAAAAAAGGATCCCGTTCTCAGCCTCAAAAATATTGGCCTGTTAGTCTGACGTCAGTGGTAGGAAAGCTTTTCAAAGGGTTAATAAAGGATAAGATACTGGACTTCATAGCAAATCATAATACTATGAGTTTGTGCCAGCATGTTTTTTTGTGTAATAGATCTTGCCAGACTAACTTAATTTCTTTTTATGAGAAGGTGGGCAGGGACCTCGATTCTGGGATGGCAGTGGATGTGATTTACTTAGACTTTGCTAAAGCATTTGATACAGTGTCACACAGAAGGTTACTGGTTAAATTAAGGAATGTTGGCCTGGAACATAGTATTTGTACCTGGATAGAGAACTGGCTAAAAGATAGACTACAAAGAGTGGTGGTAAATGGGACATTTTCTAATTGGACCAGTGTTGTTAGTGGAGTACCGCAGGGCTCTGTACTAGGTCCCTTGCTTTTCAACTTGTTTATTAATGACCTGGACGTGGCCATTGAAAGTACTGTTTCTATTTTTGCAGATGATACTAAATTGTGCAGAACTATAGGTTCCATGCAGTAGCGTAACTAGAGGGGGGTGTGACGCACAGCCGGGCCCCACCCCCCTCCATATGGCCCGCATTTTCAGTGGTGCACGGGCTGCCGGGGGGCCCTGAGGGGGTGCGGTCCCTGGCCCGCTTGCACTCCCTGCTCCCACGGTACTTCCACCACTGGTTCCATGCAGGATGCTTTGTCTAAGTTGGGAAACTGGGCAGCAAACTGGAAAATGAGGTTCAATGTTGATAAATGCAGGTTATGCACTTAGGCAAAAATAATATAAATGCAAGTTATACACTAAGGGGCATATTTATCAAGGGTCGAAATTCGAAGTTAAAAAAACTTCGAACTTCGAATTCAAAAAGACCAACGCGAATAGAGGTTGAAGGTTTTTGGGGGTCGAAGTGGTCTGTATTCAACCTACTTCAAATTGTACGATTGAAGGAATATAAACCTTCGATCTACTTTGATTCTAAGTTTTTCCCCCAAAAAACTTTGATCTCTCAAACTCCACCAATTGCCTCCATATAGGTTCTAGGAGGTCCCCTATAAGCTAAAACAGCACTTCGGCAGCTTTTAGGTGGCGAATGGTTGACGTCAAAGTTTTAAAGAGACAGTACATGATAAATTTCGAATCTAAGTTGGTCTATTCCCTATTCGAAGTACACAAAAAATAGCTTGAAATTCGAAGTTTTTAACTTTGAAAATTCACCTCAACCTTTGATAAATCTGCCCCTAAATGACAATGTGTTTCCTTAAATGAGAAGGATCTTGGGGTCTTTGTAGATAACAAGTTGTCTAATTCTGGGCACTGTCATTCTGTGGCTACTAAAGCAAATAAAGTTCTTGTATAAAAAAGGGCATTAACTCAAGGGATGAAACATAATTGTGTCTCTTTATAGGTCCCTGGTGAGGCCTCATCTGGAGTATGGGGGCAGTTTTGGACTCCAGTCCCATAAAGAGAATCACGTACCAGAGGCCTCCCCTTCAGACTAGAGGAAAAGAAGTTTCATTTAAAGGAACAGAGTAGGGGGTTGATCACAGTGAGGACAATGAGGTTGGGGAATGCACTGCCGGGTGATGATTCAGTTAATGACTATAAGAGGGACTTGGATGATTTCTTGGACAGACATAATACAAAGGCTATTGTGATACTAAACTCTATAGTTAGTATAGATATGGGTATATATCATTTATGTGACAGTAGGGAGGGGTGTGTGTATGGGGCTGGGTTTTCATTTGGAGGGGTTGGACTTGATGGACTTTGTCTTTTTTCAACCCGATTTAACTATGTAACTATGTTTGGCTGAACATCCAAGAAAGTTGTTTTGGAAGGTTTACAATTCTTTACCAGGGCAAATATATCTTACATCCCTTCAAGAGCTTTCTCATCATCTAAACTAGCCTATATTGCATTGTATTCTTTTTTTAAAAAAAATCAATACAGTCCCTTATATTCTATATAGACATAGACATACGTATCGATATAGACACAATACAGCGGCACAGAAAAGTATATAAAACCTCTGCTGGATTTGCAGATAATATAATGAAGCTTACAGTCAATAAAGCTTTATTATTCTACGGATAAGGATAGAATGCTTGCTGATTTCTTTCAAATTTACTAACTTTTATCAGTCCAGGAAGCTGAAAGGAGGAAATGTAACTTAAAATAACTTTAAAGGAGAAGGAAAAGGATAAATCACTTACCTGATACCCCAGACCAGTGCCCCGTCAGCAGAAAATTGCCCCTGCCCGAGTCATTCTGAGTGAGCCCTGGTTGAGTGAAAAAACTATTTTTTTTTTGCTTAAAATACTGTGCATGTGCACTAGGATGTAGCGAACTGTTCGCCGGCGAACTAGTTCGCGCGAACTTCGACTGTTCGCGTCCGCCGAATGTTCGCGAACGTCGCGCAACATTCGCCAATACGAGTTTGCGTTCGATTCGAACAAAAATCGTTCCAATCGACCATTCGACCATTCGATTCCTTCGACCGCTAAAATCGAAGGATTTTCGTTCGAAACGAACGATCGAAGCAATTCGATCGAATGAAATCATTCGATCGAATGGCTTCGATCGTTCGATTCGAACGAAAATCCTTCGATCGAACGATTAAAATCCTTCGATCGTTCGAATCGAACGATTTTGCGGATGTTCCAACAGCGTTCGCGAACACATAAACGGCAGTTCGCTACATCCCTAATGTGCACCCCACGAAAAGAAGGAAGAAGCAGCAAGAAAATTGTTCTGTTGTGTTTGCTCAGCAGTATCCCGGGCCAGGGCAGTGTTTCTTTCTTTCTTTCTTTCTTTTTCTTTCTTTCTTTCTTTCTTTCTTTCTTTCTTTCTTTCTTTCTTTCTTTCTTTCTTTCTTTCTTTCTTTCTTTCTTTCTTTCTTTCTTTCTTTCTTTCTTTCTTTCTTTCTTTCTTTCTCAATGTACTATGCAGACAGTGATATTCAACAGCAACCAACTATAGGCCTCGTATATTACTTTTCTGTTCAGCTTCTCAGTTTTGCATTTAAACATTTAATGGGTTGAATGGTTGCCAACTCTAGTGATTAAAAAACTTTCTACTCCAGGTCTGTTCTTCTGCTCCTATCTACCTCTCCCACCTTTGCTTTCTCCCTCCAATCCATTCACCCAGGGCTGGAACTAGGGGTAGGCAGAAGAGGTACATGCCTAGGGCGCAAAAGTGGAGGGGTGCGAGGGAGGTACCTCTTCTGCTGCTTTTCAGACCCTTGTGTCTCTCATCTTGGCAGTTCCTCCTGTCTCTTCAGCGCGTGCCTCTGCTCTTCAGCACATAAGCATGTGCACCTGTGCATGTGCTCGCACTCCCCTACAGCAGCAAGTATGTCCTTGGTGCATGTGCGCATCTCCGCACACGATTGACCAATGTCAGATGCCAGAGGCCTACCAGAAAATCTTAGACCATGGGCCCACTTTCCAAACTATTTCTTACTTACTATATTCTTCCATTATTAAGCATTTCCCCCCCACCTAAAGAAATAGGGAATGACCATGCAATAGGCCAAACGGTTAGAAGCAAGAGGCCACTGATACCTGGGCCCACCGGGAGTTATCTCTCCCATCCATCTGTTCATCTGTGCTGCCCAGCCACCAGTCTGTTCTACCTCTGTCTCCTATAACAAACAAGGGAAAGTTGTGCTCACCACTAATTTTTAAAACCATTAGGCGGGGTAGCAATGAGGGTGTGACCCCAAAATACATATAGTCAACTACAAGAGTCCTCTGCACTCAACCCATTATCAATATATTTAAGACACAGACATTTTGTGCTACTGCTACTGAAAAATGCCTTACCTTTGTAAAATGTATAATGAAGCAATAGAATTCTTAATGAATCAGATGATAATTAAGTGTAGGACTGGCCAGATATGGGATGACTTTGACGTAGTTGTTCAGTTTAAATATATTGCAATATATGGACAAACAATCCCTGTTTTGTTTAAAGGGTAAGGCATTTTTTAGAAGCAGTAGCACAAAATGTCTCTGTCTTAAATATATTGATAATGGGTTGAGTGCAGAGGACTCTTGTAGTTGACTACCTCTGTCTCCTTTCACTGTCCCTTCCCCTTTAGGACTGCGGGGAAGAAACGCTGTGGGCTAGTGTTACGTACAGCTTTGTGTACACAAACAAATGTGAGTGTTAAAGTTATAAATGCCACGTTCTGATGTCAGAACAAACTGTTTATTTAACTTAACTTATGATGTAATTGAAAGTTTGGTCAAGACTCAGCAGGAAAAATGACCAAGCTGTAGATTATAAAGTAAATAGTTGTACAGAAAGATTACTCTAGGTAACTGTATTGTAACTGTATTCATTCAGCGAATAACAATATTTTATTATATCATAGAAAATGCTAACAATGAATATGTAACAGAAATAAATGCACTAACGGTGTTTTTTTATGTTATGTTCTGTGGTTATTCTAATTGAACGATTTTACATGTTAAGCAAGGGGCATACTATGGAGTGCCAATAGGAGAACGCAGTATTTAAACACTTTGGCTTTTACTTCATAACACTTTTTGACTGCTTCCAAGTTGGAAACCACGCAAGCATGATTTTCTAATTATGTATCTATTTTCGCATTTCAAATAATTTGAAACGCACAGCTGTAAATGATGAAATCCATTTATCATGAATAAATAGCTTTGGCTGAAGACTCTGGATTTTCTGAGATGCCGTCACCTGTAGGTGAATCCAAAAACAAACAGTCGGGCTTTTCCTCTCAGTAAGAACATCAGCAGGAAAAATGCTGTAAAAAAACAGGAATAGCAGTATATGAACAGAGTACATTATATTAAATGAGTGTTGTTTTCATGTCAATGACTTGGTGTGGAAAATAAAATGCGCAATTATAGGGATTTGCAGCAACTTTAATGGTCAAGTAAGTTTCTAACACAATTAAGTCCTCCTTGAAAAAACACTACTTAACAATTATTAAATTAGCAGCTGCTTGGCCATTTTCTTCATTCAATATGCAGTAATTAACAAGTTTCTGTATCAAATGCTTGCATGTATGCAGTAACGATTACTTGCCTCATCAGGATAATGTGGTTGTGACACAAAGATAAACAAGATGGCGGCTGTTAGGTTGCGGAGAGGTTTCACTGCTCCATTCAGGGCATCTATACTATTTTTGAGTGGTGCACATTTTGTGGAGAGGCAGCAGGGTTGACTTCACATAGCAATAAGACAGTTGTCAATGTTTTACATACAAGAAATAAGATAATTAAGGCAGTAATTAACGTCAGCTTTTTCAAGGAGAAGGAACGCTACTTAGGTAGTTTATTTCCAATAGCCACAGTAGCCACAATGGTACAAGCTATAATGCTATAATAACTCATTCGAATGCTTTACCATACCTGCTGTACCATACCTGAGTTAACAGCTCTAGAAGCTTAGGATAGCAGCTGTCATATTAGTTTGCTTCTGTCTAGCACCGTGCCAAAGTCCTCTTCTTTCTGGGTTGGGCAGGGAGATCCAGAAATACATAAAGCAATATCACCACGCAAGGTGCGAAATTCAAATATTTAAAGGGCTCTCAGGCTAGTTTGCATTGCCCAATGTAAAGGTTCCTTCCAAAGTTCCTGGTTGCTTTCTAGTCTGGTTAATGATCATGTTCCTGTGTATTGATACTATTGACCCTTGCCTGTCCCTACCACTTTCTGTGTATGACCTTGGTCTGTGACCGGATTGTTCTTGGACTCCGCTTACTGCTCCTTCATCCTATCAGTAAACTTTCGGTCCCCGTGCTGGCCCAGAATTCTCTTCCTGGTTCTCCCGTATTAAGACTTGGTGGTATCTGAATCGTGGAGGGCTCCACCCGAAAAAAGCACCTGCCCCAGCTCAATTTATCT
The DNA here is from genome assembly GCA_038501925.1 of Xenopus petersii. NCBI lineage: Eukaryota > Metazoa > Chordata > Amphibia > Anura > Pipidae > Xenopus > Xenopus petersii. The sequence continues at coordinate 2,852,594 of CM076675.1, forward strand.
GCATTGAAAAATACAGTTTCTGCTTTTTTGCAGGTACACAGAGCGAAGGCCAGTCTGAAAATGCCTGCTTTCACGTTTTTGGGTTGATCTCTCATCTGCATCACTGCATTCTTCTTCACACAAGTGGAAGCAGTACTTTTCAGTACAAATCGGCAGAGCTGGGGCATGGAGCGGATCCGATTCTCTCAGCCTGTAAAATAAAATGCAGCGCTAAGAGAAGCAAAGCCAACACTCCCTGTGCCCTAAGCATTAGGGTTCTTGTAGTTCTAGGGCTGCACAGGACCAATAGCCATAACATTCTCCACAAAACATCCGGCTAAATACGAAACTGATTCCAAATGGCAATTTGTATATTCAGATTTGTGAAAATGTCACAAAATTCCATCAATGGTTGATGACCGTATGGATTCATATTCGGTTTGTTCAAACCACAACAGATCCATCTATTTTAAACCTTGATAAAAGTGCTTACACATTAAATTCATGACAAAATGGAAAAGTAGCACAATAAATACAAAAATACACTTTAAAAGAATAGTCTAGAATTCTTATGAATAAGTCTGTGTTATCATACGGAGATAGTTAGCTTGAGTTACTTTTATGTAGGGGATTTAATAAAGAACTGCTCGGTACATAAAAAAGTGTCAAGTCCTGTGATCTTTTTTTCATACAATGTTTGAGACTAAGTGATAGAGGGTATCTTGTCATATTTTTTCCCATTGTGACAGCAAAGTCTAAAGCATGTCCCTAGGGGGTTTGGCAGGAATATAAAATGTTGGTTTATTTCAAGTCTACATCTTTTCAGACAGTTTTATTTGTCACTCTTGGACTCTATGAAAGACAAATGGAAACATATATCTTTATACTCGACTTCACCTTCAAAACTTACTCGGCATATATTTAATATTCAGGCTGAGCTCTTTCATTTTGATGCAGATCGTTACATTGAAAATCAATACTCGCACGTGAAATATTTCTGATCATATTTTTTGTGAAAATACCTAAAAGTCCATTGCCAAACTACAATTTAAGCTCTACAGACTCTATAAGTGTCAATAATATTTATACGTGAATTATCTTGTGTGAAGGCATTATTATTTATTTATAGGTATTTACTGTATATTTACTGTGTATTGCACCTTTATGCAACTAAGACACTGCTCCAGTGGAGTTTACAATCTAAGACCCCTACTCCATGCACACACACAAATCAAATCAGTCTGGTGACTGTTACCTGTGACCCAAATGCATTCAGTTCGTCGGCTTCAATCCTTGTTAAGTACCTCCACCTGGGTACACTTCAAACTGGAACAATAAGGATTTTAGGCAAGGAAGAGCCTTAGAGGCAGAAATACTGCTCAAGTGAATTTTATTGTTTCACACAACATGTTTCGAGCCTCCTGGCTCTTTGTCAAGTGTAATATACAAAATGCTCAATGAGACTTTTAAAGCATACAAACAGGAAATGACATCAATGTGATCCTCATTACCAACTTTCACCCTCCCCCTAAAGGTGAACATCAAATCGAATAACAATGTCCATAAAGTCCATTTAAATAGTCCAATGTACAAAAGTGTAGTCCAATTTTGGACCCTGTGAGTAGTGCTGGAAATAAAACATTAAAACCAAGTTAAAAACATTGTAACTTTGTATAAGTAAGATTTACATGGTACTGTTACAAAACTGTTAACCTACCACTTACTCATTATCAATTTTCCTTGCACAAATAGCTGTCTAGACTCTTCAGTTAAATATTTCAAAATTTAGCAGAAAAATAACCCATACTTTACCATTAGAAGTACTCAAATAATTCTTAATGGGCAAATATTCAAGGCCTGCGAAAGGGGATAAACAGCAATTAATATTATAGAAAACATTTTACACTCCAATTTTCATTTAGACCTTTAGGTGTAACCGTATCTAATTTCTTAATCCAGTACATTTCTCTTTGTTGGATTTTTTGGAGTAAGTTTCCACCCCTAGATGGCGCTCTAATCACTTCCAATACCAGCCATTTTAATTGTGAAACATTGTGTTTCTTTTCAGTGAAGTGTCTAGAAACCGAAGTATCAGTATATGTATCTTTCTTATAGTTACGAATGTTGCCCCGATGTTCCTTTATTCTAGCTTTTACAGCCCTTGTTGTTTGTCCAACATAGACCATGCCACATGGGCATTTCAAAAGATATATTACATTGCGTGACTCACAAGTGGCATAGCTGTTGATATGTAGTGGGATACCTTTTGTAGGATGGTTAATTTTATCCCCTTTTATAATTGATGGACAACAAATGCAATTTAGGCACGGGAATGTGCCTTTTTTTGGTTTACCAAGGAATCTCTGGATGTCCTTTTTGATGGGTTCAATTTCAGCTGGACATAAGGTGTCTCTAATACTTTTCCCTTTCTTATAACTGAACGTTACTGACTCTGGGAGTATTTTACTATAGGTTGTGTGTGCACACACACACTCAGACACGGAGAAACATAAAAATGCACTACTAGTTTTGCCCAAGCCAGAATTGAACTCAAGACCCCAGAATGGCAGGCAAAAGCCCCTACACACTGAACCACCATGTCCTGCTATAATGCAACATGCACATCATTCACATGTGGTTTAAGGTAATGACTTATCAATGGCCGAATTTTGTCTACTGATACTGCAATGCACCAGCTATGTATAGGATTTATGAGGATAGACAATCATCAGGGTAGGTACATTGTGCAAATTAACCATGGGAATGAAAGAGATGTGTAAAATGGCGAAAAATTTGCCAAATGCATTTAAGTCTATAGATGACAATTTTTTTGATGCGCAACATTTTTTTTTGATGTGCAACAATTTATTTCACCCATTGTCTAAACCAGTTGAAAAATTTCACTCAGCACTACTGCTGAACTTTAGTCTAGTGCACTTTCATATCTACACCTCATTCCTACTATGATTACCCAGACCAGCCCTAATTATGAACATAATTCATAACGGACAACCATAGGTAAAGCTAAATAACTTACCGTATATACTCGAGTATAAGCCGAGTTTTTCAGCCCCCAAAATATGCTGAAAAACTCTACCTCGGCTTATACTCGGGTCAAGCACAAAAACGGTCGCCGGCATCTAAGAATAGTCGCCGGCGCCTAAGAATAGTCGCCGGCGTCCAAGAATAGTCTCCAAGAATATGAGACACCGCCGGCACCTCCAATGGGAACAGAAACCCTCAATTTTTTTGATTGAAACCTACCAGAAGCTGCTGCATTTCTCACTCGGCTTATACTCAAGTCAATAAGCTTTCCCAGTTTTTGGAGGTAAAATTAGGTACCTCGGCTTATACTCGGGATGGCTTATACTCGAGTATATACGGTAATACTCTGTCTCTGTAATTGTCATTACTTTACCTTTGTCCTCCAGCTTTTTTTTTTATATACATTTTTGTTAGATGAATGCCATTGAGAAGCTTAGAGAAATGATCCTCTCTCTAAAGGAATAGACAGATCACTAGACACATTCATTGCGCTGAATTTCATAATGATAGCTTCTCCTAGAGCTGCACTGCTAAATGCCAAATGAGGCCCAGAAAGTCAACTGACTTCAGTCTGATTATTCTTTTATCTCATCCATAAAATGAAAGACCTGTTACTTTGTGCAAAATAAGAAGGACACTTTTGGGTCTTTTGGGTTTATTTAATGTTTACATGATTTCCTAGCAGACTTAAAACTTTAAATCTGCTTTTCTGAGGCATTCACTGCATTCACTTACTAAAAGAACTGTACTATGATGATGGTCCCTTTAATTCTGCTGAAACAATCACATTTTTATTTTGCAGAAGCAGAATCCTGATGTAAATTATATTTTACAATGTCAGTGGTTTCTCTCTGCAGCCATAATCTACCCAGATATAGCAAAGATCATTTTTATTTTATTAGAAATGTACAGAGCATTTACATGTTAGCCAATGAATATGTTAAAGGGTAAAATTCCCTTCTAATACAGCATTATAAAAGGAATTAAAGGTGAAACCATTATTGGATAATAAGGAGATAATCACTGCAGATCAGTACTGTTTTATTATTGAGCAGACTTTTTGTGACTTTTTGTCCCACATAGCACAGTTAATAGAATGAGTGTGCAGCATGATGGTTTCAAGGGTAGCCTTGCAATATCTGCAAGGAATTTCATCTCCCGCTATTGGTGTGGGTTTGCTCCCAAACACAGGCTTAAACATACAGGTAGGCACCTGTCATGCATGAATGTGATAGGAATGCCCCACTGAGACAGGGACTGATGTAAATGATTAATAACCATATAGGCACTAAATCAATAACAAATGTAGCCTTTTCTCAACCACTTTTTGGAATAGGATGCACACTCTATTGAAAGCTTCAAAATCCAGGGCTTGAATACCCTTTGCTATGTGAAAGTTACTGGAATGTACATGGCAGTGCCTCTATTTATTGGCACTGAGGAATTACCTCAAGGAAATTCTACTAGGAAAAATAAAACACACAATTGCAGCAAAATAGAACTTTATCTAAGAAAAGGCATGAAATTACAAGCAATATAAAGCCTGCACTCGGGTACCCTTGTGGTTTTCCCAACTGATGACAACTGTTTTTCCCCAGGACACAATCCCACACTCCACTCTGGGTGGACAAACACAGTTTCAGTCCCTTCCAAAGAGCTCTTAATATTACCCTAGTTAGTGCTACCCTGCATAAAGTACCTCTCCCTTTGAACAAGGCAGTAGCTCCCATGTATCAGGATCTCGATCAAAGCCTGTCCTCACACAGGGAAAGACAAACTAGAGCCTTCCAATACCCTCTCTTAGGTGGTGCCACTGTTGAGTGTCAGCACAGATTAGTTGCAAGACTTCAAGCTTCATTTAAGTTGAACTAAGCATTGCATTCATAAGACTTTCCAGCATATGCAACAGTTTCAGCAAGAATGGGTAGCAACATCTTGAGGACTATTAGTTAAGGTAAGGTCTGATGAGTCCCTCTTAATAAGTGAATGGGTGCTGTGGATGCTGTAGTATATAAAAATACATAGTGCAAGTCAGGATGAAAAATGCAAAAAACAGGAGCACACTTTGATTTTTGCAATGACAAGAGATCTCTGCACTCTAAAAATGGAGCACAGTGACTTGTCTCTACTTCTTGAATACAGCTTTGTATATGGCAATGCTGCTTTCCTGAGGGGTGGAAATAAGCACCTAGGTGTTTCTAATCCAGCGCATGGTACAGAGAACAGATATTCCTCTGCTGCAAGTGCTTTGAGAATGAGCATGAAGGGGGTGTGATATTGTCCACCTTAGCGTTCTTGCATTTATGGCACCAGCATAAGTTATTGGCCCTCATACATGGTTCCTCATACTGCATAAAAAGTGAAATACACACAAATACTCACCAATTCTTCTAAAAATCTTGAAGCAGATCAAAAATATCATACTGGGTATATCTTGCAGTTTTACACCTGACAAAAACTCTGAAGCTCATAAAGGTCACCATGGACTTGTTCAGACTAAGGAGTTAAGCAAATTATGGGCTTTGCTCTATTTACAACAAAAACAGGATCTGTGGGTATTAAATTGCTTTATTGGGAAATAATTATGCATTTTGTTACATGATACTTCGATTAACTTGCAGCTGTATTTCAGTTCTTAATTTGGAATTTACCACTTTCATTAGATGTACGACAAATTCTATTTTTTAAAACTTCTAAAACTTCAGAAATATGTCAAAAATCCCTTCAAAAGAAATCAAATCCTGCAGAAAACCCATCAAGCCTATGGCTCTGTACCATACAAACACGTGTATCATTTCTTGGCTTGCAATTTATGAGTCCCTTTCGGATTTATTATAATCATCCAGTTGTAACAATGATGAATAAATGACACCAACGTCTATACAGTTTTGCCAGGTTTCATTGAGGTGCAGAACATCACTCCAGGTGACCTGAAATGTTGGAGTGTTAAAATGAATTTATGTACTGCACCTGCTACCTTTTTCTGTCACACTATCCAAATTCCTTCCTTTAAATTTCAACAATGTCTTCAAATGGATAACGTAATGGAGCCAGTGCAAAATAAAAAGTAACTCAAATCTAAAAGGGAAAAAAATAGATTCATAAGCTTCAGTTGGATAAAGTGTATTAAATATATAAATGCAGTAAAATATAGTACCACATAAAAAACTTAGGGGCAAAGTCACTAAAGGGCGAATTTTCATCAGCGAAAACTGCACCATACTTTGTGCCACTTCGCCAGGTGTAAATTCGTTACCACTATGCTAATTCACTAAAATGAATAGTTGAGTTTCAGCAGACGAACCCTGACGATCTTTCACTAGCATTCAGTTCTGCGTAGCAAAACTTCATTAGTACTTCTACACTTAAGTCAATTTGAACAGGGCCGATACTGAGCGAAAATTGGTCTGGCGATAGGGCTAGTGAGGGTCTCTTTGGCTAACAAATTGTCATCTTCATCTGCTAGTAAATTGGCGATGTCCCTGCGGATGAGATTTCTGACAAATTTTCGCTAGTGGCGGCCACTTCGCCCTTTAGAAAATCTGCCCCATAAACTTTTTATAAAATGTTTATTGGTTATTAATGTTACAGGCAGGCAAAGCCGAAAAATGTAGATAACATATACAGATCTAAATAGTGTATCTATCTATATCAGGACTATCTAACTTGAAGAGCTAGGGTCAAATGCAGACCCCCCAAAACAATTTTATGGTCCTCCATACACCATAATTTGCTTCCATTGTTGATATTAGCAACTGAACTTCGAATCCCTGTCTCTATGGAAAAGTTACCCTACCACTTACTCCATATATTGGTTGGAAAGTAATTAACTGGGCAGAGACAAGACAGTTTCTTCTCACAGAAAAAGGCTGTAGATGATGTCTACTAGGCAGGAGCTTTTTGGTGTCCAAATAATCTATAATATAGAAAAGATTTGAGCAAAAACATATTTAAAAAAAAATAATCTAGTAGAGATAGGACTAAAGCAACTGGTCTTTGAATAATTCCTGGAAGCTTCTTCAGTTGAACTGAGCAGTAAAAAATTCACTTGCATTATAAAACCTTAAGGGTCATACATTTACTGACATATGATTTCAATGGTTCCATTGGAACCATGATTCTCATTAAGTCAGGTATTTATTTTTCTTTACACGATTGCAAGTGTGAATTGTTATGTTTGTGAAAGTGGCATTGTACATTGCTGTTATATTGAAGGCTCCCTTTCTTGTTTAGGGCCTCCTTAATCCCTCTTTCAAATGATCTGTCTTCTCAGTCCAAAATATGCATGTTAGAGTCCTGAAAGGAGTATGTCCTTTAATTGTAGATAGACTGCTGAGGTTTGTCCAGAGGCATTAGGAGTGGTTGTTTCGTTTCCTCAGTGTATGAATCTATCTGCTCTTCACTACACAGGATAGCACAGACTATGTTAATTTGCATGCTTTGATGTTGGGTCTTGTGGGTGCACCAGCTTCTAGGTGATGTTTGTGTAGGGACCTATAGGATCTATTAGGCTCCTATAGAGTTAATCCCCTACCTTTTTGTATAAGTTCTCTTTTCCCTTGTTATTGGGCCAAGCCCTTCTAACTGGTAAAGTGTAACATCTACGCCTATTGGACAAAGAGTGTAATGACACTCCCCTGCCACACTGCTATATAGTGATGTGTAGGGAGTGGCCTCTTCCTCTTTGGCTCCTGGTGTCTGTGCTGCTAGGTGTTTCCCATTGAGCCTGGGATCACCAAGGCCCCAGTAAGCCATTTACCCCAAAGGGACCTGTACCTTTGGTGCTTAAGTCGGGAACCAGGCAATCCCGTGAACGAGGATTAGCTATCATTAGGGCAGATCCTGTTATAGTCTCTCTAGGAGAGAGAGAGAGATAGATTTTAGTAGCATGAGCAGTTCTGCGCTCCAACAAGGAGAATAGCAGGGAGTAGCCTCCCAAAGGCTTTTAAGGTGCCTTTAGTGTAGGGAACTCAGTGATAGGGAACTCAGTTCGCAGAGCACTGCCTGACCCCTACTTGATCGATCCTGTTTCACTTTGGTCGCTGGTCTTTGGGAGTGAGATATTCTTCCTGTGTGTTTGACTTGAGGAGTGACATCTGTACATGCTGCATCATCATCAATGCTATCCTGTCTCCTCTGTGATATGCTAACTCCTACTACAGCTCCTGCGTGAGTAAACCTGTGGTCAATTGCTTTGCATATTTTGTGCTAATAAACCATCACACTGTTTTCACTTTTTAAAGAACCTCCTGGCGTCCATTATTCTATCTTTTACACTTATATGCCTGTGGGTTGTAGTTTTACACCATCTTAAAGGGGAAGCTTCCATTTAGCGAAGGCTCCACCCTGAGTGTAGTTTCACAGTGTAACCCATGCTCATACACTAGCTGGACACCTTTAACCCCTAATTGGCGGGATAGGCCAGAAAAGCGTTACATTTTGGCGCCCAACGTGGGGCCCCGCCCCCTATCCAGGCTATATTGTGTTTTTGGCAATTTTTGAAAAAAATTGTGTTCTGTCCCTTTAAATTTTGCTGACAGGCTGCCGGACCCAGTAGGCAAAAGGCAGTCCTGCACGCACTTGCTATTTTGGTGTGCGCATAGGAAGGCCGTGGGTTCGGGCTTGGTGGTTCTTCCTGTGTCCCATTGATTGCCTGCGCCACTTTTGTTTCGCTAGGTGCATATTTGCTGGCGTTTTTTTGGTGTGCACTGTGAAATTTCGCTGGCGCCATTGGTGTCATCGCGAGATCTCGCAGGCGCCATCTTGTCCCTGCGCATATCCTTTGGCGCGCTTGGACTAGGCGGTTCCCTGACGTCACCGCCGCCATTTTGTGGAGGACTTCTTAGAGGACGGACGCATCTCTGTGAGCTCCAACTCTTCACAGGCCTACACTCTTAGCGGCTGCTAAGGGAACTTGCCTTTTTGCCTCCACTACAAAGCGATAACTGCTAAAGGCATACCGCTTCTTGCTGCGGATCTCTGGAATCAACAATCACCCCAAAGTTTATCCAGGTTCCCAGCCTATCATAGTTGTCCTGCGGCTGCAGGTACACGCTGTTCAGGAAATTCCTCAGCACTTCATCGTGTCCCAGACAAGGATGGCGGATCAAGGCTGGGATGGATGGCCTGACCCAGAGGCTCGAGAAGGACATATCACCTTTTCCTTCCGCCCAAGCGTACCAGCCTCCTCACCTAACAGGTATGTCTGGAGGGGCACTTTTGGTGAAGATTTCCTTAGCCCTGGCTGCAATATTATGGTGCCATATTGCGGGGAGTGTGGGGCAGAATGTGGCGCTGCATTTAAGAGGCTGACTCCCTCTTGCAAGATGTGTGGGCGAAGCTGCTGGATGGGGCCCTTCTTGAAAATGGAGGAATCCTCAGGGCCCATTATACTGGCTCCACCATTATCTGCTGTATTGCCTGCCTCACCATTTTCTGCCATTCTGCCTGTTCCACCATTTCCCATGTCTGATGTCGCGGCTGCGACTTCATCCAAAGCTGAAGTTACTACTGGCACAGCTGCTATACAGCCCATGGGTGCTACAATTACTTCTATACCTTCCTCTCCTATCTCTGCCGAGTCTAAAGGGGAAGAGTTGCAGGAAGTTACAGATTCCATGGGGGGTCTGAAGGTGGAACCTGCCACCAAGAAGTCTGCTACAAGTGGAAGGGGTCGCGGACGCGCCCCTCCCAAGGTTTTTGGAGAAAAATCACCTGCCACATTGACTGGTGTTGTTACCTCCGCCTCCTGTTCCTCTGAAGGGAACAGCTTTGAGTCCTTGCATTCGTCTTCTGATCCAGATTGGAGAGAAATGGATTTTGGACCGCTGCCTTCATCTTCTGCATCCTCTAAGGAGGAACTGGTCACTTTCTTTGAAAAGCCCATGCCGCCTGCAGGGGACCCTGCCAATGATGCTTCCTTTTGGGTTTCTCCTGGCCGTGCTGATCCTCAAAAGCAGCGTACGGTGTCAAGAATCCAGAGGATTATCAACATCCGGGTGTTTGACCAATGGGGCTACTATATGCCTTATGCCCCAGAATTCGTCTATGATGAAGTGGAAAAGCACTTAGACGAATGGGTGTATGGAGAGTTGATCAGAAGGGAGAAGATTGGATCAGGAGGGCTGTTCCAGAAAAATGCTTCGAAGAGGGAGCGCGATCTTTCTTTCTTGAGCAATGTGGTCCATGAATGGTGGTATGGCCGCACTGTGTTAAAGCATTCTGTGAAAAGCTGTGGAAAGTTCCAGGATGATAAGCATTTTAGCTTAATGGAGCAAGTTTCCCATGGGGGTCGTGTGGAGAAGCCACACCCCAATTATTATTTATCCTACAAGGATACCGTGGCAAAGTCTTGCCTTAGCAGGGAGCACCACCAGCCATCCCCTAGGGGGGTGTGAAGTTTTCCTCCCTACATACATGGTTTCCTGTGAGAGCTACAAGTCAAGGGACTCCTGCTTGAGAGCCTGATTTGTCCACTGTTCCTGTTGTAAATGATGTTAATTTACATCCAGGCTTCTGTTCGTCTAGATTGATGCCCGTTTATTGGGGCCTTCTTCAAAGAAGTCGTCTAGATTGATGCCCCTGTTTGGGCCTTCTTCATTTGTTTGTTCACCATTTTCAGTTGCTGGACTTATGGACATTGTCCATGACCTTTGTATATAGTTGGGTTCATGAGACAAAGACTGCTGAGCCCCCACCAAAACTCTTCTACCTCTAACTACTCGCTGAGTAGCACCTTTATTTCCTTGCCTTACTATTCCCCAAGTGGCTCTCAGTAACTTTGTACACTTGGGTAGGGGGGGGTGTAATATGGAATAAAGTTTTTGGTTTTGGTGGGGTCATGTAACTCAACTGCAATGAAAATGAGTGTTGCTATGTGAAAAGAAATCTATGCTAATTTTTCTTTTCAGCCAAGCCTGTGCCTGGACCTCCTAATGTGTAGGTATGGTTCAAGTATCATAAGTCAAGTGCCTGAGTGTCCTTAAGGGTTCTCACGAAATTGTACTAAAGTTTAATGTAACTGAAACAGTTTGTGCACTTACTTATTCTGACAGTATTGCATTTCTGCTCTTTACTGTTCTTTTCTCCACAGTACCCATTGTTACCAGGTATTCCTCAGGAGAGGATACCAGAAGAGTGATGTTCAATGGTATTGTTGGTTTGCACTATATATTCACTTTGTTACTATTGTGTCTATATCATTTCACCATTGTCGGGACGAAATGGATTTTTCCCCCGGGTGTATGTAGGGACCTATAGGATCTATTAGGCTCCTATAGAGTTAATCCCCTACCTTTTTGTATAAGTTCTCTTTTCCCTTGTTATTGGGCCAAGCCCTTCTAACTGGTAAAGTGTAACATCTACGCCTATTGGACAAAGAGTGTAATGACACTCCCCTGCCACACTGCTATATAGTGATGTGTAGGGAGTGGCCTCTTCCTCTTTGGCTCCTGGTGTCTGTGCTGCTGGTGTTTCCCATTGAGCCTGGGATCACCAAGGCCCCAGTAAGCCATTTACCCCAAAGGGACCTGTACCTTTGGTGCTTAAGTCGGGAACCAGGCAATCCCGTGAACGAGGATTAGCTATCATTAGGGCAGATCCTGTTATAGTCTCTCTAGGAGAGAGAGATAGCTAGATTTTAGTAGCATGAGCAGTTCTGCGCTCCAACAAGGAGAATAGCAGGGAGTAGCCTCCCAAAGGCTTTTAAGGTGCCTTTAGTGTAGGGAACTCAGTGATAGGGAACTCAGTTCGCAGAGCACTGCCTGACCCCTACTTGATCGATCCTGTTTCACTTTGGTCGCTGGTCTTTGGGAGTGAGATATTCTTCCTGTGTGTTTGACTTGAGGGGTGACATCTGTACATGCTGCATCATCATCAATGCTATCCTGTCTCCTCTGTGATATGCTAACTCCTACTACAGCTCCTGCGTGAGTAAACCTGTGGTCAATTGCTTTGCCATATTATTGTGCTAATAAACCATCACACTGTTTTCACTTTTTAAAGAACCTCCTGGCGTCCATTATTCTATCTTTTACACTTATATGCCTGTGGGTTGTAGTTTTACACCATCTTAAAGGGGAAGCTTCCATTTAGCGAAGGCTCCGCCCTGAGTGTAGTTTCACAGTGTAACCCATGCTCATACACTAGCTGGACACCTTTAACCCCTAATTGGCGGGATAGGCCAGAAAAGCGTTACATTTGTTTTGAAAAACATAGAAATATAATGTTTGTTAGAAGATTCTAAAAAGTTTCTCAGATATTCTAGCCCATATGGGAAGCCTATGTTGTTTTGCCTGCTATGTCATTCCCAACTGTGTGTCGGTCTGGTGTTTTTGATTATCCTTGATCATTGAAAAATGAATACCTGTGTCAATGAGAATAGTTATACCATTGGGTGAAATGTTCACCCTTACATTACAGGACATGTCAACCCAAAAAATATTTTTTTTTTCCTTATAAAAGAAAACACAATTATAAGCAACTTTGCAATAAACATTCTTTACACATTTTCTATGGTTATTTGTATTTGTATTACTATTGAAAGCAGTTTTGTCCCTTTCTATTCTCTGCCCTGGCGGCTCTGGTTTTTGAAACAATATAACACAAGCCAACAGATTGGCAGACTTGTCTTGCAGGAGAAGATACGGTTTGAGTGCCAAATCGAAAAATTTGCAAGATTCATTTGACGCATGGTTTTGTTGCAACTTTTTCCCGCAATAACTTTTTAAATCAGATTTATTTGGTAAAATAAGGCAAATTAAGGGAATTTTGGTAAATGTTTTTTATTATAGTGAGAAAAGTTGAATTTTTGTAAATTCCACCTTAGTGGTTTTGCTGCAATTTTTTAATTTTGGTGAACTGTGCCAAAAATGCACCAGTCAGTGAGTTTCACGTGCAACAAAAATGTTGCACAGTAGACAAAAAAGTTTGCACAGTAGACAAAAATGTTGCAGTAGACAATATAAGTTTTCCATAAGCTCCATTTTCCATATATCACTTTGGCGACTTCGGAAAACGAATCGCCATGTGTTTAGCTCAGGCGATTTTTCATTTTAGCCAGCGCAAGAAAGAGGGAAGGCGTTCGGAGAGATTGGTTGCGGCAAAGATGAGGCGATTAGTCACCAGGCGACTAAATCTACTCGAATCGCCCAGTGTGCCCCTACCCTATGGTGGTTAATACAATACAGCTAAATCAACAACAGAAAAGATTAGAGGGTGGCGGGATAATGAGCTTAAATGTCCCCAACTACAAAGAATATCAGTAAAAGTCAAAGCTATCTATATGCCATATTCTATTAAGCTGATATACAAATAGCATATAAGGGAACTGGAAGATCACATATGAAATTGTGGGTATTTTCATGCATTTTATACAGATATATATATATATATACTGTAATTTGTACCAGAAATAGCCACTGAGGGATTCCAAGCTAAAGTATGTATAATCTACAGAAACATTAAGGAAAATATAAGTGCTATTCAGAGCAGTGATAGATTCAAGTGCTGCTTCCTTTAGTATTATAGTTTATTATCCGTACTTAGCAGGTATTCCTTATGTCTAATTTTAAAACAGACAGAGACATTGCCTCAGATAAGTCAGTTAAGAGGGTGCCAGAAGATAAGGTCAGGAAAAACAATTTAAGGGGATTTTTTAGAAGCTGTAAAATGGCTATAGAAAGATCTGATAAAAGATTAAACGGGAGACAGATTTTTCTGGCAACAGAACCGATTTCTCTGGAAACTGTCAGCAGAAAGGAGCAAAAAAGGTTCAACGCTGCATATATAGTGTATATATATATATATATATATATATATATATATTTATAAATAGACAAATCATTTTGTCGTCATAACCTCATTGCACCCCCACTTAATGTTTTTAAAAATAAGTGGTGAGCACAGCTTTCTCTTGTTTGTTATATCCATATATATACATATATTGTTGTTTATATATAGAACAGGAGAAAAAAAATTCTGCAATACTTTGAAGCTTCTAAAATAAGTTCTTCCACCAAAACAACAGTAATTTGTTATAGGATATGAATAATTTTGTCCATCATACCAATCAGTTTAAAGACCTTTAGCCCAATACATAAGGTAATAACATGGCCTCCTTACATCTCCAATATATTTGGTATGATGCAGAGAGTGATATTCTGAGTCAATTTGCAGTTAGTCTTCATTGTTTATTATTTGTGTTTTTGACTTATTTAGCTTTTTATTCAGCAATCCAATTTGCGATATCAAGCAATCCGGGTGCTAGGGCCAAATTCTCCTAGGATCCATGTATGAATATGAGTAAGAGACTGGAATATGAATAGGAGAGGCCTGAATAGAAATATGAGTAATAAAAACAATAACAATAAATGTGTAGCTTCGGTCGGCACCAAAACAAATGCCAAGCACCCTGGTCTCGGCTCATACTTCACCTGTAGTGTGACCGCCGTTGGCCTCGGGAGGAGCTCTCAGCTACTTGGATGCCACCAGGACTTAAACGAGAGGTGCAAAGCTAGAAGTTCTGGATAAGCAGAGGGGCACGAATGTTGGCAAAGTCTTTGGGCAGAAGGTCGTGGTACAAGGTGTAAGACAGAAACGTAGTTGGAACTGGCCGGGTCGAGGCAGGCAGAAAGTGAGCTTAAACAAATCAGGCCGGGTCTGGGCAGGCAGCATTCAAAGCGAGGTCAGGCAGGCAAGGTTCAAAACCGGGAGATCAATCAGAAGGATATAGCAGAAGAGGTAGTCGAAATTCAGGCAATGGATCAGGATACAGAGGTCAGAATCTTCAGGAACAGGCAGGGGTCACAACAGATAATAAGAATAAAGCTCAGAATCCAGAATAGCAACAGCTTAAGGCACCAGGAACAAACCTATAACAGGCAATGAGAAAACCTGCTTTGTGGCTTTAAATAACTCAAATTTCAAGCCACTGCATGCTGACGTCACACATCAGCGCGGATGCGCAATTAAATCTGGAAACGGTGTGCCACACGCGCCCTAACAGAGAACCCTATTGCTGCCCAGAGGAGCAGCGGGGAGGCAGGTGTCCCCTCCGAGGAGGCTGCAGGCTTCCCTGCAGACCTCCTCCCACTAGACCACCAGGGTAAGTCCTCACACTTACAGAGCATTTGTTTTTTTAGATGGGTCAACAACCCTCATCTGAAAGCTGGAAAGAGTCAGAAGAAAAAGGTAAAAAAAACTATAAAAAATAAAAAATTAACTGAAAAGTTGCTTAGCCATCCTATAACATACTATAAGTTAACTTAAAGGTGAACCACCCCTTTAAGGAAAGAAGGCCCTTCTACACTTCCCATGGAAGAGGTTTTCTGCACTACCCTTCCCCACTAGTTGTTCTTCCAAGGATAATAGCTTACTTGATAAAGACAAAAAGTTGTATTTACTTAGTAGCCCAATATTTTAGTCATAGCCAGTGACCTTTCTTGTGGACTGTTTGTTTCCCTTTACAAAGGTCACTGATGGCTAAAGGGCTGTATTATAGATATGTCCATGTTTGCCTGAGACTTGCGACACCTGTGGGTTGGTCAGTTTCATGTCACCAAAGGGATCTGATTAGGTGCTGGTGGGTGTTATGTCCAAAGCTTCTGGTTATGCATCTGTGCCTTGGCTGCTTCACTGGTCTCTGGTTTTTCTGTCCTGCAAACTCCTCCCTCTTGGTGACACGAGTGCTGTGGTTTTTTTCCCCCCTGTGATGTCACTGGTGGGTTTGGGTTGTATATACACTACAACATAGCAGTACAGAAGCAGTTGGGCTTGGGTGGGTGGGACCTCACACTCTTCTTTGTGGGTGGCGGGTGAGGGTTGAGCTCTTCTCCTGCTCTCCCTGCCACCTCCAAATGCCACCTTCCAACTTCCGGGTTCTTCTTTTATAGACGCTGCGCCTGCTCACCCTGCCCCTTTTGTGACATCATCGCTGGGGCGGGTCAGTGTGGGTCTATAAAAGGAACCTGGAAGTCGGGCACGGGTGGAGGGAGGATGGGTGGCGGGTCAGTGCAGGTCAGGGAAATCCCGACCCGCACATCATTAACATACAGTACATATTTTTTATTTTAACAAAGACATGCATGATGCATGAGAAAGAACATGATACGTTGCACCTCTGCCTTGTAGAAACCATTTCCCAAATCCCCTTAGGCTAACAGAGTTAGTCAACTCCTCCCTCATCTTGTTCCTTTGTGACATTATGTGTCATTTGTGTCATGCACTAACCCAAGTAAAGCCGATACAAAAGCCCATTAACTGAAAATATTTTTTTATTAAGATCAATTTAGTGAGATATATTTAAGCTATATATTAAAGCTCCTACTTGAAATTAAGAAACGTGGACCTCCTTCAAAATTTTTGAAATAAATACTATGAAAGCTAATAAAATGTTCATATTATCTACAATAACCAATTGTCTTCAGCTACCAACATATTAGCGGTTACAGTGCTGTGTGGACACACTATGTTTGGTTAAATCATCTTTTAAGATTAATTACTTAATTAAATGGTTGGCAAATTATACATAGTGCTTTGTTTTTCAGGTGTGACAAAAAAACCACAGGACACTAAAATTAAACTAATAGTCCTTATTTTGTTTTAATACTTTCACTGTTTATTCAACCTCAGCAAGATTAAAATGAGAATCATCTACTGGCAAAATTCAAAATGAAACGTCTCATTTCAATACTCGTTTTCAACAAATGTTATTAAAACTAACATTTGTGATTTATTTAATCTGCAATAAGAAGTACTGAATACATAGCTTTGTTATACATTTTAGTTCAAAGCAGTACTCTAAAAGTATTGCAATTTGGAAAGTCTGCAAGGCTGAATAATTAGAATTATAATCTTTAGGATGGATTATGTCTCATAACATCGACAAAAATACCTGAGTTAATATCACATTTACTGCTGGAGGGGACAATAAAGATATTTTAGAAAACATTTTTATAGTTTTTTATAAACCACATAATGAAATAGGTAACTAAACAAACAAATCTTAATGCTATAAAATGAACAATAAGGAAACACCATACAATTAAGTAGAATATTTAGATGATGTATCTTTATAGTATTAAATTAGCATATTTAGGAGGTTTATCAAAATTTTTGTTTGAAATCTCAAATACAGACTGTTATGTTTTGGTAGCCGAGGATGAGTAGAGTATAACAGGGCTTTATTAGCAGGCTCATGCAGCCATTACACAACAGTATGCAACACTAACACCACAAGCTGTATAGAAAGTGTCCACAGCAGGGATGGGCGAATTTTTTCGCCTCGTTTCGCAGAAAAAATGACGCCCATAGACTTGTATGGCGGCGTGCGTCAAAAAAAAAAGACGCACGTCAAAACAGTTTCGCCGCGCGACAAAATTTTTTTGACGCCCATAGACTTTAATGGGCGTCTGCGACATTTTGCCGGCGGCGAATTTTTGGCGAAGCGAATCGGGTCAAATTCGCCCATCCCTAGTCCACAGTATAAGTCTTGAGCACAGTGTCATCTACAGTCCATTTGTATAAACACCACATACCCCCCCTATAGTAGGAAAGCATTTGGACAACTTTAATAAACAGCAACAATTAAACAGTATGCATTTTAAAACAAAATTATACATTCTTCACATCATAAAGTCCTTGGTCCATGCAGGTAGTTTTCTGATTCTCTCAGTATGCCTTATAGGTCCACTTTCCTCAGACCTATTGCAGTTGACATCAGGAGTAGGAAATTGTCCTTCATCAAATGGAGCTTCACCAAAGTCAAATCTAACAGGAGCAAGAAGGCTTGCATTCCATATGCGTCGTTCAGACAGTTCATATGTGTATGGTCCTCACTGGCATCTCACTTCAAGTGGTGACTGTGCATTATTAGGCCACAGTGCTGAATTCACAGTCTGTACATTCCCAGCAGTTCCATGACTGAGAGTTTTAGCCTCTGCCACTGCTGTTTCAATTTGGATAGCGATTGTAATAGCCTTTGCAAGGGTTAAATCCTGCTCTAGGACCAGTTTCTCTCTAATGCGAGGTGAGTTTGTTTTTTCCACTATTTGGTCTCTTAGCATTTCATCTGTTAGAGTCCCAAACTCACAGGTAACAACCTGCTCTCTCAAAGCTGCTACAAATTGTTCTGTGGATTTGCCATTACGTTGTCCACGTTGGTGGAATTTATATCTTTCAGCCACCACATTTACTCTTGGCATGAAAAAGTTCTTTATAGCAGTAAGAGCAGTTTCATAAGTATCATCAGATAATGATAATGTATAGAATATACGCTGTCCCTCTGTTCCCAGGCAGTGAATAAGTAAAGCTTTCTAGCAGCAGAAATCTCCCCTTGGTCAGCAGCAATAATGTAGTTTTCAAACATACGGATCCAAGCAGTAAAAGGTATGGTAGGCTCCCCAGGGTTTGGAAGAAAAGGTGCAGGCTGCTGCAGTGGTAGAAGAGCCATCTTGTCACTAATTTGTAATAGTGACATCTACAGGCCATTTGTATAAACACCACACATACTATTTGAGATTAAATTTTTTGGTTGCATTTTTTTTAAATGAAAGAACTACAAAAGATCAACCAGAAAATGCTGGGACTGGAATTTTCAGTCATGCTGCAAATTAATGAAACAATATGATTGTCACTGGTGTCCAACTTTTTATCTGGAAAAAAAGCAAACTCTACAACTAGTGTTTTGGAACACAACACAGATAGCTACTTATATTTTCTCATGGGTTTTTTTTTTGCATAGTTAAGTTTTTCTTTCTTGATCTCAAATTTTAATAAATCTACCTACACATCCTAGTCAATGAAAAATATTATGATTAATAATGAGCTAAACTGCCCCATTATGATACTCTGAAAAATTACGGAAACCATGGAAAAATTAATAAAACAGCAATTTCTTTTTTTACGGTTTCACAAATTTTGGAGCATTGAAATCAATGCCTGTCAGTAATCAAACTCAGATCTCTTTGTTTGTCTGCCCCCTGCATTGCCCCAGCGAGCCACTGGAGGCTTTTGGGACTTGTGCTTCTAGTTTCTATAACTGGCTTCTAACATTCCCTTTCACACAGTGCTCTCCTCCCAACTCGTTTAAAGCATCTGTAACTGATCAAGCAATCATGGCTCTTTGTTGCTTGCCAGACCTTCTGCCATTTTATCAGACTCTTCTTGTTTGCCACCTGTCTCATCAAGTTCTGGTTTTGTAATACACAGCACATAGACGTCTACCTGCTAGCCACTCACCTGTGGCTCAACCTCACAATGTCCATGTTTCGTGGCATTTTCCCCCATGCCAAAGGAAAATGGGCTTTGCCTGCATTTTTTCTTGCATCAAATACTTCGAGGCAATCTGGGGTTTTTTTTGCACCAAATGGGGTCAATAGTTGTATGTTTACCAAAGAGTAAAGTTAGAGATCGCAACAGTCCGCTAGAGTAAAATACCGCCACTCTCTATTCATTTCTATGGGATTTTGAAATCCGTATTTATAAAAGGATGAACTTTCACCCATCCATAAATACTCTTTTAAAAATCCCATAGAAATTAATTGAGAGTGGTGGAATTTCTCTCTAGAGGACTGTGGTGATCTCAGACTTCACTCTTTGATAAATATACCCCAATGAGTATTTTTTTCTCAATGTTTTTTCTTGCACCAAATGGCTTGTAGTTATTACCTAAACGTTACTGGATAAAATGCATGTAGAGTAAAAGTTAAAACCTCAGACTACAGGACCATAAGAATAATATACAAACTTTCAAGCATTATACACAACAAGCACAAGATACTTGAGTTTTATTTTGAGAAAATTAAGGTGGTAGGGGACATTTTCTAATTCCTACAACGAACGCTAGAGCAATAAGGCTTGCTCTACACCTTAGTGCTCAGTGTGTAAGCCACAAGGCAACACTAATATAAAAGTTTTTAAAATAATAACACTTTTACAGTATTCATTGATTATACATTTTGAATAACTCTATTGGGGTTATTTAATAAAAATAATTTTTATTCTCATATTTTACCAGAAACAAACTTGACCTGACTCCCATCCATGAATTTGGCTAATCTACTAATAATTAAATTTGAAAAATTCAGATTGAATTAACCTTGAGTTTTTATGAATATCTAGAATTTTTTTTGAGTTTTATGCATAAATACCTCACAAATCTCCTAAAATGTGTGAAGGTTAAAAACATCTTCAAATGGTTAAAGGGACAGTTGCCATTGACTTTTACATCAATTCAACAGGTTGTAGCTGGAGTCAGAGTCCTGCGCCGTCCATTTTTTGGGACCCGTACCCGACCCGTATCTGCAACCCGCAATCCGCAACCTGGACCCACATTGTTACCTGCTTGGATTCATTAATGAATCAGATAAAATTGAGCATAGGACTGGCCAGATATGGGATGACTTTGACGTAGTTGGCCAGCTTAAATATATTGCAATATATGGACAAACAATCCCTGTTTTGTTTAAAGGGTAAGGCATTTTTCAGTAGCAGTATGCACAAAACGTCTCTGTCTTAAATATATTGATAATGGGTTGAGTGCAGAGGACTCTTGTATTTGACTATATGTATTATGTGGTCATACCCTCATTGCACCCCCACCTAATGGTTTTAAAAAATAGTGGTGAGCACAACTTTCCATTGTTTGTTATAGTTATACAGGAGCAGTGACCAGCTCCAAGTTGTAGCTCCCACCTTTCCGAGCTATAGTCAGGTGATCCCACTGGTGGCCAATAAAAGGGCAGCCAAGTATGGAGGTTTACTTTGAAAGCAGCAAGTAAGTTGCAGGTAAAACCTAGTCCCTTTGTAAAATGTATAATGAAGCAATAGAATCTTAATGAATCAGATAAAATTGAGCATAGGACTGGCCAGATATGGGATGACTTTGACGTAGTTGTTCAGCTTAAATATATTGCAATATATGGACAAACAATCCCTGTTTTGTTTAAAGGGTAAGGCATTTTTCAGTAGCAGTAGCACAAAATGTCTCTGTCTTAAATATATTGATAATGGGTTGAGTGCAGAGGACTCTTGTATTTGACTCCAACAGCTTACCCAGACAAAATTGTTATGTTGTTTTATGTATGAATAAATTGCCTGACTATTACTAAAGGTTTTCCTTTTATTGAGTTTTGTCTTACACAAGGTCAAAATGGTACTACTAAAAATACCATCAATACCAAGTGTGCAAAGAAATTAAGACAGCGACCATAAAGATATACAGTATTATATAAACCCTTTAAATATATTTAATAACAACAAATTTCCACCACAGAGCTTATCAACACTTTAAGAATGTCTCCTTATTTATGAAATATAAGTGTTCTAATTGGATCTTGCCATGGTCCTTAAATATTTCCTTGAGTAAAAATATCTAAACAATATCCCAATATGCTTCTTTGAGTCTTAAATCATTCTTTAACATACTACTGTACTTACAATATCAATCAAAATATCAGTGAAATGGCAATGGAGCGGAAGGTGGTAGACCCATATAATCCATACTTTTCATATTATTTCAAAGTTAATCCACATAAGGTCAAGACATATCTTTATAAGGATCAAAGTGAAAGAGCAAAGGTAACGCAAGAGGTGAAAAGCCATAAGGCATGTGCACTGATTTACGTCAATGTAAATCAATTTCAAAGGACTGAGTTGGCATTTCCCTCATCAAACTTTCAATTATATAATGCTGATGTTAGGCAGCATTGTGGTCTTGTAATTAAAGTGCATGCCTTGACATCTAGAGGAAGAAAAATGTTTCTTAGAGAGTATCAACTTGGGTAAGTCTGAGTATTTGTTGAAAAAAAGGGGTAGATTTATCTAAAAAATCAAATGACCCATGGTTCATAGATCTGACTTTGTGTTACATACAGTCTTTAGACTGATATATGTATTATAAAATGTGTTTTTTACTGATATTTAAAAATATAGGTTAAAAATGTATTTTGAGAAATTGCTAGGGAGGTTGTTGCTTTTGGGTCTTGGAAGTTGCAGTGCTTTGGAAGGAACAGGTGGCCAATTCAACTTGACCTGCTCAAATATTGATGTTCCATAGGAAGGTTATTGCCTCTGCTCTCTGAGCAGGGCAAAGATTAGGGAGGCTACCTGTTTGTAAAAAGGGACACCAAGGAGCAAATGCATCAAGGGTCGAATATCGAGGGTTAAATAACTATCGATATTCGACTGGGAATTAAAATCCTTCGACTTCGAATATTGAAGGATTTTGTGCAAATTGTTTGATCGAACAATTGAAGGAATAATCGTTCGATCAAACGATTAAATCCTTCAAATCGAACAATTTGAAGGATTTTAATCCAACAATCAAAGGATTATCCTTCGACCAAAAAAAGTTAGCCAAGCCTATGGGGACCTTTAACATTGACT